>OZ038396.1:17889612-17941829 GCA_964036045.1 Eutreptiella sp. 'Long Island Sound 2002'
CCCCCAGGCAGTGGCCCGGCAGCCCCCAGGCAGTGGCCCGGCAGCCCCCAGGCAGTGGCCTGGCAGCCCCCAGGCAGTGGCCTGGCAGCCCCCAGGCAGTGCCCGGCAGCCCCCAGGCAGTGGCCCGGCAGCCCCCCAGGCAGTGGCCCGGCAGCCCCCAGGCAGTGGCCTGGCAGCCCCCCAGGCAGTGGCCCGGCAGTGGCCTGGCAGCCCCCAGGCAGTGGCCCGGCAGCCCCCAGGCAGTGGCCCGGCAGCCCCCAGGCAGTGGCCTGGCAGCCCCCAGGCAGTGGCCCGGCAGTCCCAGGCAGTGGCCCGGCAGCCCCCAGGCAGTGGCCCGGCAGCCCCCAGGCAGTGGCCTGGCAGTCCCCAGGCAGTGGCCTGGCAGCCCCCAGGCAGTGGCCGGCAGCCCCAGGCAGTGGGCCCGGCGCTGCCCCAGGCAGTGGCCTGGCAGCCCCCAGGCAGTGGCCCGGCAGCCCCAGGCATCGGCAGCCCCCAGGCAGTGGCCCGGCAGCCCCCAGGCAGTGGCCCGGCAGCCCCCAGGCAGTGGCCCGGCAGCCCCAGGCAGTGGCCCGGCAGCCCCCAGGCAGTGGCCCGGCAGCCCCCAGGCAGTGGCCCGGCAGCCCCCAGGCAGTGGCCCGGCAGCCCCCAGGCAGTGGCCCGGCAGCCCCCAGGCAGTGGCCCGGCAGCCCCCAGGCAGTGGCCCGGCAGCCCCCAGGCAGTGGCCGGGCAGCCCCCAGGCAGTGGCCCGGCAGCCCCAGGCAGTGGCCCGGCAGCCCCCAGGCAGTGCCGGCCCCCAGGCAGTGGCCTGGCAGCCCCCAGGCAGTGGCCCGGCAGCCCCAGGCAGTGGCCCGGCAGTCCCCAGGCAGTGGCCCGGCAGCCCCAGGCAGTGGCCCGGCAGTCCCCAGGCAGTGGCCTGGCAGCCCCCAGGCAGTGGCCTGGCAGCCCCCAGGCAGTGGCCCGGCAGCCCCCAGGCAGTGGCCCGGCAGCCCCCAGGCAGTGGCCCGGCAGCCCCCAGGCAGTGGCCCGGCAGCCCCCAGGCAGTGGCCTGGCAGCCCCCAGGCAGTGGCCTGGCAGCCCCCAGGCAGTGGCCTGGCAGCCCCCAGGCAGTGGCCGGGCAGCCCCCAGGCAGTGGCCCGGCAGCCCCCAGGCAGTGGCCCGGCAGCCCCCAGGCAGTGGCCCGGCAGCCCCCAGGCAGTGGCCCGGCAGCCCCCAGGCAGTGTGGCCTGGCAGCCCCCAGGCAGTGGCCTGGCAGCCCCCAGGCAGTGGCCTGGCAGTCCCCAGGCAGTGGCCCGGCAGTCCCCAGGCAGTGGCCCGGCAATCCCCAGGCAGTGGCCTGGCAGCCCCCAGGCAGTGGCCTGGCAGCCCCCAGGCAGTGGCCCGGCAGCCCCCAGGCAGTGGCCCGGCAGCCCCCAGGCAGTGGCCCGGCAGCCCCCAGGCAGTGGCCCGGCAGCCCCCAGGCAGTGGCCCGGCAGCCCCCAGGCAGTGGCCCGGCAGCCCCCAGGCAGTGGCCGGGCAGCCCCCAGGCAGTGGCCCGGCAGCCCCCAGGCAGTGGCCCGGCAGCCCCCAGGCAGTGGCCCGGCAGCCCCCAGGCAGTGGCCTGGCAGTCCCCAGGCAGTGGCCCGGCAGCCCCCAGGCAGTGGCCTGGCAGCCCCCAGGCAGTGGCCCGGCAGTCCCCAGGCAGTGGCCCGGCAGCCCCCAGGCAGTGGCCCGGCAGCCCCCAGGCAGTGGCCTGGCAGCCCCCAGGCAGTGGCCTGGCAGCCCCCAGGCAGTGGCCTGGCAGCCCCCAGGCAGTGGCCCGGCAGCCCCCAGGCAGTGGCCTGGCAGCCCCCAGGCAGTGGCCCGGCAGCCCCCAGGCAGTGGCCCGGCAGCCCCCAGGCAGTGGCCCGGCAGCCCCCAGGCAGTGGCCCGGCAGCCCCCAGGCAGTGGCCTGGCAGCCCCCAGGCAGTGGCCTGGCAGCCCCCAGGCAGTGGCCTGGCAGCCCCAAGGCAGTGGCCCGGCAGCCCCCAGGCAGTGGCCGGGCAGCCCCCAGGCAGTGGCCCGGCAGCCCCCAGGCAGTGGCCCGGCAGCCCCCAGGCAGTGGCCCGGCAGTCCCCAGGCAGTGGCCCGGCAGCCCCCAGGCAGTGGCCCGGCAGCCCCCAGGCAGTGGCCTGGCAGCCCCCAGGCAGTGAGTGGCCTGGCAGCCCCCAGGCAGTGGCCCGGCAGCCCCCAGGCAGTGGCCCGGCAGCCCCCAGGCAGTGGCCTGGCAGCCCCCAGGCAGTGGCCCGGCAGCCCCCAGGCAGTGGCCCGGCAGCCCCAGGCAGTGGCCTGGCAGCCCCCAGGCAGTGGCCCGGCAGCCCCCAGGCAGTGGCCCGGCAGCCCCAAGGCAGTGGCCCGGCAGCCCCCAGGCAGTGGCCCGGCAGTCCCCAGGCAGTGGCCCGGCAGCCCCCAGGCAGTGGCCCGGCAGCCCCCAGGCAGTGGCCCGGCAGCCCCCAGGCAGTGGCCCGGCAGCCCCCAGGCAGTGGCCCGGCAGCCCCCAGGCAGTGGCCCGGCAGCCCCCAGGCAGTGGCCTGGCAGTCCCCAGGCAGTGGCCCGGCAGTCCCCAGGCAGTGGCCCGGCAGCCCCCAGGCAGTGGCCCGGCAGCCCCCAGGCAGTGGCCCGGCAGTCCCCAGGCAGTGGCCTGGCAGCCCCCAGGCAGTGGCCCGGCAGCCCCCAGGCAGTGGCCCGGCAGCCCCCAGGCAGTGGCCGGGCAGCCCCCAGGCAGTGGCCCGGCAGCCCCCAGGCAGTGGCCTGGCAGCCCCCAGGCAGTGGCCCGGCAGCCCCCAGGCAGTGGCCCGGCAGCCCCCAGGCAGTGGCCCGGCAGCCCCCAGGCAGTGGCCCGGCAGCCCCCAGGCAGTGGCCCGGCAGCCCCCAGGCAGTGGCCCGGCAGCCCCCAGGCAGTGGCCCGGCAGCCCCCAGGCAGTGGCCCGGCAGCCCCCAGGCAGTGGCCCGGCAGCCCCCAGGCAGTGGCCCGGCAGCCCCCAGGCAGTGGCCCGGCAGCCCCCAGGCAGTGGCCCGGCAGCCCCCAGGCAGTGGCCCGGCAGCCCCCAGGCAGTGGCCCGGCAGCCCCCAGGCAGTGGCCTGGCAGCCCCCAGGCAGTGGCCCGGCAGCCCCCAGGCAGTGGCCCGGCAGCCCCCAGGCAGTGGCCCGGCAGTCCCCAGGCAGTGGCCCGGCAGTCCCCAGGCAGTGGCCCGGCAGCCCCCAGGCAGTGGCCCGGCAGCCCCCAGGCAGTGGCCCGGCAGCCCCCAGGCAGTGGCCCGGCAGCCCCCAGGCAGTGGCCCGGCAGCCCCCAGGCAGTGGCCCGGCAGCCCCCAGGCAGTGGCCTGGCAGCCCCCAGGCAGTGGCCTGGCAGCCCCCAGGCAGTGGCCTGGCAGCCCCCAGGCAGTGGCCCGGCAGCCCCCAGGCAGTGGCCCGGCAGCCCCCAGGCAGTGGCCCGGCAGCCCCCAGGCAGTGGCCCGGCAGCCCCCAGGCAGTGGCCCGGCAGCCCCCAGGCAGTGGCCCGGCAGCCCCCAGGCAGTGGCCCGGCAGCCCCCAGGCAGTGGCCCGGCAGCCCCCAGGCAGTGGCCGGGCAGCCCCCAGGCAGTGGCCCGGCAGCCCCCAGGCAGTGGCCCGGCAGCCCCCAGGCAGTGGCCCGGCAGCCCCCAGGCAGTGGCCCGGCAGCCCCCAGGCAGTGGCCTGGCAGCCCCCAGGCAGTGGCCGGGCAGCCCCCAGGCAGTGGCCCGGCAGCCCCCAGGCAGTGGCCCGGCAGCCCCCAGGCAGTGGCCCGGCAGCCCCCAGGCAGTGGCCCGGCAGCCCCCAGGCAGTGGCCCGGCAGCCCCCAGGCAGTGGCCTGGCAGCCCCCAGGCAGTGGCCTGGCAGCCCCCAGGCAGTGGCCTGGCAGCCCCCAGGCAGTGGCCCGGCAGCCCCCAGGCAGTGGCCTGGCAGCCCCCAGGCAGTGGCCGGGCAGCCCCCAGGCAGTGGCCTGGCAGCCCCCAGGCAGTGGCCCGGCAGCCCCCAGGCAGTGGCCTGGCAGCCCCCAGGCAGTGGCCCGGCAGCCCCCAGGCAGTGGCCTGGCAGCCCCCAGGCAGTGGCCCGGCAGCCCCCAGGCAGTGGCCTGGCAGTTCCCAGGCAGTGGCCTGGCAGCCCCCAGGCAGTGGCCCGGCAGCCCCCAGGCAGTGGCCCGGCAGCCCCCAGGCAGTGGCCCGGCAGCCCCCAGGCAGTGGCCCGGCAGCCCCCAAGCAGTGTCCCGGCAGCCCCCAGGCAGTGGCCCGGCAGCCCCCAGGCAGTGGCCCGGCAGCCCCCAGGCAGTGGCCCGGCAGCCCCCAGGCAGTGGCCTGGCAGCCCCCAGGCAGTGGCCTGGCAGCCCCCAGGCAGTGGCCTGGCAGCCCCCAGGCAGTGGCCCGGCAGCCCCCAGGCAGTGGCCCGGCAGCCCCCAGGCAGTGGCCTGGCAGCCCCCAGGCAGTGGCCCGGCAGCCCCCAGGCAGTGGCCTGGCAGCCCCCAGGCAGTGGCCCGGCAGCCCCCAGGCAGTGGCCTGGCAGTTCCCAGGCAGTGGCCTGGCAGCCCCCAGGCAGTGGCCTGGCAGCCCCCAGGCAGTGGCCCGGCAGCCCCCAGGCAGTGGCCCGGCGGCCCCCAGGCAGTGGCCCGGCAGCCCCCAGGCAGTGGCCTGGCAGCCCCCAGGCAGTGGCCTGGCAGCCCCCAGGCAGTGGCCTGGCAGCCCCCAGGCAGTGGCCCGGCAGCCCCCAGGCAGTGGCCCGGCAGCCCCCAGGCAGTGGCCTGGCAGCCCCCAGGCAGTGGCCCGGCAGCCCCCAGGCAGTGGCCTGGCAGCCCCCAGGCAGTGGCCCGGCAGCCCCCAGGCAGTGGCCTGGCAGTTCCCAGGCAGTGGCCTGGCAGCCCGCAGGCAGTGGCCCGGCAGCCCCCAGGCAGTGGCCCGGCAGCCCCCAGGCAGTGGCCCGGCAGCCCCCAGGCAGTGGCCCGGCAGCCCCCAAGCAGTGTCCCGGCAGCCCCCAGGCAGTGGCCCGGCAGCCCCCAGGCAGTGGCCTGGCAGCCCCCAGGCAGTGGCCTGGCAGCCCCCAGGCAGTGGCCCGGCAGCCCCCAGGCAGTGGCCTGGCAGCCCCCAGGCAGTGGCCCGGCAGCCCCCAGGCAGTGGCCCGGCAGCCCCCAGGCAGTGGCCCGGCAGCCCCCAGGCAGTGGCCTGGCAGCCCCCAGGCAGTGGCCTGGCAGCCCCCAGGCAGTGGCCCGGCAGCCCCCAGGCAGTGGCCTGGCAGCCCCCAGGCAGTGGCCTGGCAGCCCCCAGGCAGTGGCCCGGCAGCCCCCAGGCAGTGGCCCGGCAGCCCCCAGGCAGTGGCCTGGCAGCCCCCAGGCAGTGGCCTGGCAGCCCCCAGTCAGTGGCCCGGCAGCCCCCAGGCAGTGGCCTGGCAGCCCCCAGGCAGTGGCCCGGCAGCCCCCAGGCAGTGGCCTGGCAGCCCCCAGGCAGTGGCCCGGCAGCCCCCAGGCAGTGGCCTGGCAGCCCCCAGGCAGTGGCCCGGCAGCCCCCAGGCAGTGGCCCGGCAGCCCCCAAGCAGTGTCCCGGCAGCCCCCAGGCAGTGGCCCGGCAGCCCCCAGGCAGTGGCCTGGCAGCCCCCAGGCAGTGGCCTGGCAGCCCCCAGGCAGTGGCCCGGCAGCCCCCAGGCAGTGGCCCGGCAGCCCCCAGGCAGTGGCCCGGCAGCCCCCAGGCAGTGGCCCGGCAGCCCCCAGGCAGTGGCCCGGCAGCCCCCAGGCAGTGGCCCGGCAGCCCCCAGGCAGTGGCCCGGCAGCCCCCAGGCAGTGGCCCGGCAGCCCCCAGGCAGTGGCCCGGCAGCCCCCAGGCAGTGGCCCGGCAGCCCCCAGGCAGTGGCCTGGCAGCCCCCAGGCAGTGGCCCGGCAGCCCCCAGGCAGCGGCCCGGCAGCCCCCAGGCAGTGGCCCGGCAGCCCCCAGGCAGTGGCCCGGCAGCCCCCAGGCAGTGGCCTGGCAGCCCCCAGGCAGTGGCCTGGCAGTTCCCAGGCAGTGGCCTGGCAGTCCCCAGGCAGTGGCCCGGCAGCCCCCAGGCAGTGGCCTGGCAGCCCCCAGGCAGTGGCCCGGCAGCCCCCAGGCAGCGGCCCGGCAGCCCCCAGGCAGTGGCCCGGCAGCCCCCAGGCAGTGGCCCGGCAGCCCCCAGGCAGTGGCCCGGCAGCCCCCAGGCAGTGGCCTGGCAGTCCCCAGGCAGTGGCCCGGCAGCCCCCAGGCAGTGGCCTGGCAGCCCCCAGGCAGTGGCCCGGCAGCCCCCAGGCAGCGGCCCGGCAGCCCCCAGGCAGTGGCCCGGCAGCCCCCAGGCAGTGGCCTGGCAGCCCCCAGTCAGTGGCCCGGCAGCCCCCAGGCAGTGGCCTGGCAGTTCCCAGGCAGTGGCCTGGCAGTCCCCAGGCAGTGGCCCGGCAGCCCCCAGGCAGTGGCCTGGCAGCCCCCAGGCAGTGGCCCGGCAGCCCCCAGGCAGTGGCCTGGCAGCCCCCAGGCAGTGGCCCGGCAGTCCCCAGGCAGTGGCCTGGCAGCCCCCAGGCAGTGGCCCGGCAGCCCCCAGGCAGTGGCCCGGCAGCCCCCAGGCAGTGGCCCGGCAGCCCCCAGGCAGTGGCCTGGCAGCCCCCAGGCAGTGGCCTGGCAGCCCCCAGGCAGTGGCCCGGCAGCCCCCAGGCAGTGGCCCGGCAGCCCCCAGGCAGTGGCCTGGCAGCCCCCAGGCAGTGGCCCGGCAGCCCCCAGGCAGTGGCCTGGCAGCCCCCAGGCAGTGGCCCGGCAGCCCCCAGGCAGTGGCCCGGCAGCCCCCAGGCAGTGGCCCGGCAGCCCCCAGGCAGTGGCCTGGCAGCCCCCAGGCAGTGGCCCGGCAGCCCCCAGGCAGTGGCCTGGCAGCCCCCAGGCAGTGGCCCGGCAGCCCCCAGGCAGTGGCCCGGCAGCCCCCAGGCAGTGGCCCGGCAGCCCCCAGGCAGTGGCCTGGCAGCCCCCAGGCAGTGGCCTGGCAGCCCCCAGGCAGTGGCCCGGCAGCCCCCAGGCAGTGGCCCGGCAGCCCCCAGGCAGTGGCCCGGCAGCCCCCAGGCAGTGGCCCGGCAGCCCCCAGGCAGTGGCCTGGCAGCCCCCAGGCAGTGGCCTGGCAGCCCCCAGGCAGTGGCCCGGCAGCCCCCAGGCAGTGGCCCGGCAGCCCCCAGGCAGTGGCCTGGCAGCCCCCAGGCAGTGGCCCGGCAGCCCCCAGGCAGTGGCCTGGCAGCCCCCAGGCAGTGGCCTGGCAGCCCCCAGGCAGTGGCCTGGCAGTCCCCAGGCAGTGGCCCGGCAGCCCCCAGGCAGTGGCCCGGCAGCCCCCAGGCAGTGGCCCGGCAGCCCCCAGGCAGTGGCCCGGCAGCCCCCAGGCAGTGGCCCGGCAGCCCCCAGGCAGTGGCCTGGCAGCCCCCAGGCAGTGGCCTGGCAGCCCCCAGGCAGTGGCCCGGCAGCCCCCAGGCAGTGGCCCGGCAGCCCCCAGGCAGTGGCCTGGCAGCCCCCAGGCAGTGGCCCGGCAGCCCCCAGGCAGTGGCCCGGCAGCCCCCAGGCAGTGGCCTGGCAGCCCCCAGGCAGTGGCCCGGCAGCCCCCAGTCAGTGGCCCGGCAGCCCCCAGGCAGTGGCCCGGCAGCCCCCAGGCAGTGGCCTGGCAGCCCCCAGGCAGTGGCCTGGCAGCCCCCAGTCAGTGGCCCGGCAGCCCCCAGGCAGTGGCCCGGCAGCCCCCAGGCAGTGGCCTGGCAGCCCCCAGGCAGTGGCCCGGCAGCCCCCAGTCAGTGGCCCGGCAGCCCCCAGGCAGTGGCCCGGCAGCCCCCAGGCAGTGGCCTGGCAGCCCCCAGGCAGTGGCCCGGCAGCCCCCAGGCAGTGGCCTGGCAGCCCCCAGGCAGTGGCCCGGCAGCCCCCAGGCAGTGGCCCGGCAGCCCCCAGGCAGTGGCCCGGCAGCCCCCAGGCAGTGGCCCGGCAGCCCCCAGGCAGTGGCCTGGCAGCCCCCAGGCAGTGGCCCGGCAGCCCCCAGGCAGTGGCCCGGCAGCTCCCAGGCAGTGGCCCGGCAGCCCCCAGGCAGTGGCCCGGCAGCCCCCAGGCAGTGGCCCGGCAGCCCCCAGGCAGTGGCTTGGCAGCCCCCAGGCAGTGGCCTGGCAGCTCCCAGGCAGTGGCCCGGCAGCCCCCAGGCAGTGGCCCGGCAGCCCCCAGGCAGTGGCCCGGCAGCCCCCAGGCAGTGGCCTGGCAGCCCCCAGGCAGTGGCCCGGCAGCCCCCAGGCAGTGGCCCGGCAGCCCCCAGGCAGTGGCAGCCACGGACAACAGCTGACACAGCCACATCACCAGGGGTTAGGCGGCTGCTGCCATGGGACTGGGGGTTCAGCCATCATAGGCAGGAGGAGCCCCAGGTACCGGCGACCCCAGGCAGCACTGCGTGTACCGCTTCAGAAGCCATCCCCCCTGGAGTCGGCACTGCTCTGGTTTGCGCTGCAGTGCAGCAAGTCAAAAACAATGTACTGAGATTCATGGCTATGACCATATGCCTGTGTCACGGGGGTACATGCGAGCGCAGTATCCGTTACTCATGGCCCCCGCGGTGGAAATTATTGTGCGAGTTGGGGCCCGAAATCCGAAACCCGAAATCCCCCAAATCCCCCTGAATCGGGAATCGGGAATCGGCAATCGGGTGGTTTTGTGGTCATGAACAATGGACGGAATATTTTAGGTGAGGGTAGTTGAGGCCGCTAATTCGGGGAATTGGCTGTCTCGTTGTCCCACCATTTAGTTTGCAGCCAAATGCCAGGGATGAGTGTGCTGTGCATGGTCTACATGATGTATTTCGACTCCACGGGATGCCCAAACCACTTGGCCCAGCCACCCTTGTCCACACAACACTGGGCGTTGTTTCCGCAACTGTTGGTGCCTTTGTTGGTTGGTTGTGTAGAGGGGGTTATCGCATGAAGGCGAAGTAGCAAAGCCAACACGCACACTCAGCACAAGTGCAAGGGGGGGGGGGGTGCCATAAAGGCAAAGGCCACAGCTTTTGAAATCAACATATGTGTCTATGCAAAAAAAATCTGTGTAATACAACGAGTGCACCCCTCTCTTGATTCATGTGTCTGTTACCGACCCCGAATGCCTTGTATCGAGATTTAGCTCGCGGCTTGGGCAGGGAGGGCGATGCCCAATCGAACTTGCAATCCTTTTGTTTCTTTTTATCACAAGACGTCCTGAATCGGCGTTCCTCTCAGCCTCGGCACGTTTTGATGTGTTTGTAGCCGATTCTCAGGCCATTCGACATCCGACCAGTTTCACTTGCCTGTGGCAAGTGGTTTTCAAGCTTCTTGGCTGCTTTTCAGGTCTGCCAACCGCCGTTGAAAGGCTTCCACAGGTGCGGACTACGAAGCGGGAGAAGGGGTTTCCCGTCAAGGCTGAGTAGATGCAAGTGGGGGGAGTGGGGTGGCGCTTTGATTTGCGTTGTTTTTTGTGCACCGTTGCTGCTACCCCCCCCCCCCCCCCGCCCCCCCTCCCCCATCCTTGCAAAACAGTGAAACAGGGACAGTCCGGGGGCTACGTTGGCACGTGAAAGGAGGGGTAAGTGGGGAGGTAAGGGCAGGGCTATGCGTTCGCCAAAACCTTGGCGAGCTTGGCGAGTGGACTTGCTTTGGCTTTGGCGAGTAAATTTCCCATAATTCCTAAAGGGGTACTGTGGGAGTGGATCTCGGCCAATGGCGCGTAGGGACCGTTGGGTGGAATTATGGGGAATTATGGGGAATTATGGGGAATTATGGTTCAACCATGGGCAATTATTGGGAATTATGGGACAATTTTGCTTCATCCATGGGGAATTATGGGGAAATTTGAAGAATTATGGGGAATTATGGGGAATTATGGGGAATTATGGGGAATTCTATGGTTCTATGGGGAATTATGGGGAATTTTGCTGCTGTTGCTGGTGTCTTTCTTATTCCTTTTGTGCTCCTTCCCCACAGACATGTCAAATTCAAATTTTCATGCTTTCAACAATGTCTTGTACGTTCGTTTGTGGCACCTTTACAAACCCCCCAGGGAGTACCTGTCGCAGGGTCATCTGGCTAGGGTAACGAAGAAGCTGGACATCAAGTGTGTCAACAATACCGAAATTGGCCTCGCTGGTGCTAGGGGCCGTCGTGATGGAGGATGGGTGACATGAGGCCATGTGAATGAATGTCTTCCGGACTTGTGTTGCACACGCATCATGAAAGATCCCCATACAACCCCATACAACCCCATACGACCCCATAATTCCCCAGACAACCCCATAGAACCCCATAATTCCCCACAATTCCCCATATTTCCCCATATAACCCCAAAATTTCCCCATAATTCCCCATAGAACCCCATAATTCCCCATGGAACCCCATAATTCCCCATAATTCCCCATAATTCCCCATAATTCCCCATAATTCCCCATAGAACCCCATAATTCCCCATAATTCCCCATAATTCCCCATAATTCCCCATAATTACCCATAATTCCTATCCTTTGGCGAGCAGACGTCGTCTGGCGCTGGCGAGCGCATAGGCCTGTAAGGGTAGGCCAGGCAGGGAGAGGGAGGGCACGAGGGGGTGAGAGGCCGAGGGGCACGGCCGCCTGCGGAGGGAGGGGGTTCAAGGAAAGGGCCGCGGTAAGTGTAAGCGGTAAGGCGTCATGCCAAGCCCCTCCTCCCCCCTCCTTTGGCAATGTGGTCAGCAAGAAGTGCCCACTGGCGGTACCGATGCGAAGTCAAGGCAGGAGCGTCGCCGGTGTTCACGTCATACCTGACAACATGGCTAAGGGAGCTATGTGAGTGGGTGGGATTTTACACAGGGGAGCGCAGGGAACAATGGAGAGGCTTTCAAAAATCACTGGAACAACTTCGAGATACCGGAGTGCAGCCGCGGCAAGGGGAAGTGCAAGTACATGGGGGATTGAATGCATGGTGGCAAACACACACGGAGTGCTTCACCCAAGAGAAATCAGCCAACAATCACAGTTGGCAAAGGGCAACGGAATCACGCCCGAAGCGCCCGAGGCAGGCAGGCCCGGGAGTGCTACAAGGAGTGCAAGATCTGATTGCAGAACTGGTGGCAAAGGGCTACAGGATAGTGTACACAGACGGATTGTCGAAAAGACTGGGCCACAAGGACATGCGCAGGGCCGGGGGATTTGGCGTGTTCGCGGCAGAAGACGATCAAGGACCAGAGGTACGCTTCTACGGCTACGTACCAACACATCACAGGCAAACAAATAACGGAGCAGAGCTTTGGGCAGCCGTAGAAGCCTTACAGGGATTCTGGGTGCCAAAACTGGCAATCCTCACCGACTCGCAGTACCTGCAGCTGGGAGCGACTGGCAGGGCCCAACACTGGAAGTCAAAGGGATGGACAACCACATCTGGAAAACTGCAGGTCCACGTCCCAGTCTGGGAAATGCTGCTCCAGGAAATGGCGACGCCGGGAAGAGAAGTCAGGTGGGAACATGTCCCAGCACATGTCAACGTGCAGGGAAATGAGGTGGCGAATGGATTGGCCATGGAAGGCATGTGTTCAAGCCCACTGTGGTCTCAGCATGTTGCACCAAACTCGTCATCAGGGTCAGAGTCCACGGTAGGCTTGAGGGGAGGGTCGGGATCAGAGTCAGAGGGCACCAGGACACTCTGGTCATCCTTGGGTATGGTACCCATGGACAGTGATGAACTGACAGGGGAAGCATCCGGGGAGCCAGCGCCATGTGAAATGGGACCATACTCCTCAAGCAATACAGAAAGTGAGGAAATGAGGACAGGACACACACACCAGGGAGTGATGTTGAGTGAACTGTCAGCAGCGGATACACTGTCCTTCAGCACTGATGTGAGTGACACCAGGCGGCAGCGCAAGAAGCGAAGGCTCAGGAAACGCAGGAACCCAGGACAGGGTCGATAATGACAGAGCCGGTAGCCCTTGCACAATGGTGCGGACATTTCACAGGATCCAAGCACAACAATGCATGTCTGAAATCTGTGTTCTGACGCAGAGTTTTTCATCACACGAGCTGCGTTTTGTCGCAGCGAGCAGCAACACGCAAAGGAGACCTCCAAGCAGCTTAACGCCGCGTCCTGTCGCGGACAGGCACCCAGGCGTTATGCCGTCTGGTAGGACACAGCAGGAGAAGGGATCACATCAGCAGCGGTATGGCCCATACACACACATCCAGCCAACCCCAAAGAAGGTCAAGCCTCAGCAAGAACGCCAGCGTTTCCAAGTGCAAGCACTGAGTCAGCTGGACGCCATTGCGAATGAAGGACTGCAAGCAGTTAAAGCAGAGCTGACCACAATGGCCTGGGCCCGCAACCAGCAGATCTGGCTCCAACTGGACCAACCACATGACACCAGGATGCACTGTGAGATTGTGGACAGTCATGGGGAACCATTGCTGATGAGCAATCAGGAGCTCTACTCGGTGATGGTCCAGATCAACTGGACCATGAAGTCTCAGGCTCTGGCGAACATGCAGGTCCAGTGGCGACCCAAAAGTGCAGGCAAGTGGCACCCGTTCCAGTGGGAGGCGATCCTCCACTGTCCGACGGCAGAGGGACACAGAGCGGTGCCCTCCTCGGTGAGCAGAACTGGAGATTGCATGCATGTGTGGCTGGCAGGCCGAGCGGACCTCTTGCGGCTGTTCCAAAGAACGCTCTTCAGGCAGGCGGACCCGGTACCCGGGGACGCTGTGCGGTTCCTCTACACGCTGCTGAACACACCCCCATGCGAAAGAAGATACGCATGACAGGGGGTGACACACAGGAGAAAAAGATTGGAGCGCATGGTGCAGATACCCAATCGTCGTGGCCCAGTGGATACACCACACCTCTTCTGTCCCGTAGAGGATGGTTCGAACCCCGGGGGGGATAGAGATGCACCGAAAGACCCGAACCCCCTTTTTTGGGCGAGAGGGAGAGAGAGAGAGAAAGAGAGAGAGAGAGGGTAGAGCACAGTGGGAAAGGAACAGAGAGGAGCAACAGGAGAGAGAGAGCAGGAGAGAGCAAGAGAGAATGGGAGGGAGAGAGTAGGAGAGAGACCCTCAGAGCAAGAGACGGGGGCTAACCGGCGCAAAGGGAGGGTGGTGGGTTCAAGCTGACCAAGGTGTATGGGACGCCAAGTCAGCACGGAACAGTCAAGTGATGAAATAACAGGGCGCCGTAGCGCCCCAGAGCCACAGGCTCGACACGTCGTCACGTGTTGAACAACCGAAGCATGACTGGGGCTGCGAGAGTGCGGCCCACGTGAGGCAGTTGGAAGCCCGTGGGCAAGGACAAGTGGACAGCATGCGCATGAATGGTGTCGAGCGAAAAAGGTAGGCGCCACACACGGTACAGCAATGATCTGTTGAGACACTCGACAGCAGGAACACATGCTGAAATGTTGAGATGCCTTTGCACCAACACAGGCGCCTTTGCGCCCCTGAGGCACGGCTACGACACGTCCTTACGTGCCAGGGAATGAGTGCAAGGCAGGGGCACGACCTGCAGGGCAAGGGTTAGAGTCTAACCGGCACTGTGGGTGGGTGGTGGGTGCGAGCTGACCTCACTGTTCAGAGGAGCAGAGCCAATGCACAGTCAGCAACCACCTGGTGTGGTACAGAACTGGTCTACGCTGCAGTGCAGCAAGCATGACAATGAACAATGTGGTTATGACCATGCGCCTTTGACACGGGGGCGTATGCGAACCCAGTTTCCGTTGCCTCATGGCCCCTCCTTTGAGCAAGCACCGCCTTGTGCAGTCACCACTACACCCGGTGAAACCGTCCATTTTGGTGCCTCAGGCGGTGTCTGCCCAAGGGGGGGGTGTCCTATGACATTTGGCGAATCAATCATTGCTTGAAATTGCAAACACTAGGCCAGTGTAGGCCAAGAGTCACAACAAAGGGATTTGTGTTGCAAAGACATGCTGCATGCCCGAGTCAAGGCTGTGTTGTGATGCTCTGCCTCCTCTGACACACAGAACGTAACTTGCGAGGCATTGGGTTCGTTTGCCACAGTCCTCGGCGCGGCTGTGAGGGAGTCTGTGGGTATTCAGGCCTTGATTGGGTTTGCATAGCGTCCAGCACAGAACACTTGGGACTGGGGCACAAGAGGCACTTCTTGGTCCAACGACCGCACCACTGCAACGGGTCTTGTCTGGAGAATCAGAGGGAGTGCTATACGCAGTGCGCATGCAGTGGGTGCGCGGTGCGTGTGTTGATGTGATTTCGTCGACCTACCCACCTGTTCGACAGTGAAGTGCATGCGTGTCCAAAATGTAAAAGGTATTGCCATTGCGCATACTGCACTGTGTCCCCTATACAGTTTCACCCACGTCTCTTTCATGGCCTCCTGCAGGGATCACCGTCACCTGCACCCGATCAGATGGTAAGCGGGTGCCTGCCCCCGGCATCTCTGCCTCCGAGTGTGGGCAGCACGGGGGCATCAAGGAACCAAGGCACCAAGCAATGACCTTGTCCCCATCGTTTGGTCCAACACGTTGCGCGGTGCGCGCCGTGCAAGTGACCCCCCCCCACCCCCCATGTGGTCATCCCACTGCAGTGCCCCAGCAGCGCACCAGCCGCCGCCGATGGATACCAGGCAACCCCCCCCCCCCAAAGACCTGGAGGTCCCAATGCCTCTGCAACGAAATGGCTTTTCCTTCCCAATCGGATGTTGATTTGTTTGTGCTTATGCCCTGCCCTCCCTGGCCACTCTGTGCACTATGATGCGGTACCCCTTTGGCCTGTAACCACGCCATCGTGGGGTCATCGTAGCATTGGGCAGCTCTGAACCTTGATTCCGAGAGGTCATCTCAAGTACCGTCAAGTCAGCGGGCTAAAAACCAAAAAGAAAATGATGCGGTACCCCTTGGCCTGCGTTACAAGTCCCACATCGGTGATTGGGAGCACGCCCGCTGATTGTATGTGAAGCCGACCGGTGCACCGGCGAAGGATTGGGTGCCATGTAGGCAGCACGCTGCGGTCGTGAGCCATGCAACAGACATGCCACTCCCCCCCCCCCCCCCCCCCCAAGTGAAGGGCACGTGGGCCAGCCATCACAGCACGTGGCGCCTGACCAAGAGGTCCCGAGTTTGGGCCTTTGGCGGGGCATAAGCAACACCGCGAAGCCGTCCTCGGCGGTAGGGTGCCCCGAGCCCAACGGTCCCAACGATAGTGCACTGGTGCCCGGAGATCGCCTGCGTCTTCCACCTCCGCAGCGGGGGCGCACCCACAACAGCGCTCCTCTCTTGACTGGTGAGCACTGGGCAACGGTTGTACTGCACGGTACCTAAACCAGCCTTTACGTAACAGCCCCCCCCCCCCCCTCACCCTCACCCTCGGGACCTTCACTGGATTGCCCACGGCAGTAGTGGAGCCCTCCCTAACATGATGGCCGGGAGGGGGGGGTGCATGGGGTAGCGGGCGAGCGCTCCCACGGTGACTCCGCCTTCCCAGCGTCTTGGGGGGAGCATTAGCACGCCGGGCATCTTTTTTTTACCATTCCCTACTCGTGCCTGTTTTTGCCCCCACCTCACCAGACAATTTGGAGTACCTTCTCGCCGTGTCTAAGGATTGGGCCCATCCTTTGCACCCAGTTTCTGATGATGGCAAGGGTGGTGGTTGGAAGTGGTGGGGGTAACATTTTGTGTTGTTGAATTCTCATATTTCGGCTTATGCAAGGTGCGTTGCAGAGAAGGTTTGCGGTCTAGTGCGGTCTACTTGGGGGACTTCCCAAGGTGAGGATAAACTTGGGGCTAGAGATAAGATACTTAATACAAAGGAAGCGTGCCGGGCGCGTGCCGGGCAAACCCAGGTTTCCCCAGAAACCCAAGTTTGGCTCCACTGACCTTCTCTTCACGCCCGTCAGATGGAAGTTGTCTTTTACTGTGCCTTGTCGGGAGGGAAGCGTAGCTAGGGAAACCAGCCAAACATTCCCCCTTGGACTTCAATAGGCCCGTCGTGCCATCCATGATATAAGCAAGAGGCGCCGTATGCTGCAGGAGTGCACGGTGCATGGGGTGCCGGGGTGCACTACTGTGTGTGTGTGTGTGTGTGTGTGTGTGTGGGCGGGGGGGGGGCGGGCACTGCTGCTACCCCCCCCCCCCATCATGAGGGGCACGCAGCTGGTGCAGCACCTTGACAGGGCAGGGGTAGGGCACCACGACTGTCAACACCGCACGGAGGAGCAATGTGGCAGGGCGAGCTCCTTGGAGCAGGCTTCAGGAGCTCCCTCATGGCACTTGGGGGGGGGGGGGGGCTCGCAGGGGTCAGAGGCGACGCCAGCTGCCATGGCCATGGGAGGGCCTCGGAGAGGGAGTTACAGGGGATGGTCCCTCTGATGCACCGGGGCGGGGCCCAGGGGCGTCGCCTCACCATCCCCCTCTCTACCTCCGTGCAGACCACCGTCCTGGACCCCCGTCTGCCCCCCTTCAACTCCAGTTCGGACACCCCGTCCCCCTCAGTCGTGTGTGAAGGCCAGGGTCCTGGGGGCGCCCGGATGCACCCAGCCTCCCCCGAGGCAGTGCATGGCGCGCGCCGCGTGGGGGCAGGGGCAGGGGTGGGCGGGGGCGACGCGGGGCGCGGCAGGGGAGCAGAGCCCGCCCATGACCTGAACCAACGCATCCTCCATCGCACGCTACCCCACGGCCCCACGCACACCCCCGACCAGGGCTGCGCTTGAGGGGGAGGGAGGGGGGATTTGGAGAGCGGCTGCAGCGGCGGTTTCTGGCGGTTGGAGAGCGGTTGCAGGAGCCGTGCAGGCGGTTGGAGAGCGGTTGCAGTAGCCGTGCAGGCGGTTGGAGAGCAGCTGCAGTAGCCGTGCGGGTGGTTGGAGAGCGGTTGCAGTAGCCGTGCAGGCGGTTGGAGAGCAGCTGCAGTAGCCGTGCGGGTGGTTGAAGAGCGGTTGCAGTAGCCGTGCGGGCAGTTGGAGAGCGGTTGCAGTAGCCGTGCGGGCGGTTGGAGAGCGGTTGCAGTAGCGGTGCAGGCGGTTGGAGAGCGGTTGCAGTAGCCGTGCGAGCGGTTGGAGAGCGTTTGGAGGGCGTTGGGGGGCGGACAGAAGCAGATGGGGCGGGGCTGCCAGTCATCCCGAAGGGGGGGGGGTGTGTGCCACCCCATTCCACCGCAGGCCCGCCCCCGCCACCCGCACGTTCTCAGTCGCCTTGTGTACTGCCCCCCCTCTGCCACACCGCCGATGTCCCGCTGAGCGCGCGCGGCTGCGATGGACCTGGACGAGCTGCACCGGGTGATGGAGGAGCGGCGGGAGGATGAGAAGGAGCAGCCGTGGCAGAGCAACCGCCCCGCCCTCCCCACCGCCAACACCAACGCCAAGCTCTCCCTCCAGGCCCTCGAGATCTTCGACCAGGACGACGCCAAGCTCCGCAAGGCCGTCGACGTCCTCGCCGTCGCCTTCCGCCTCGAGCCCGGCCGCCAGGCCTTCAAGAAGCTTGTCATCCGCGTCCGCAACGTCCGCACCATCGGCCGCCACTGGCAGGCGTTCCGCAAGCGGAAGGCGGCGGTGTGCCAGCAGTACGTCAAGTTCTGGACGGCGGTGGAGATGGCCCCGGGCTTCTCCCGCACCGCCCCCGCCGTCGTCAACGAGGCCGCGGACCGCGACGAGTACCTCCCGATCTGGACCGTCATCGGGCGGCCGGTCCCGCTCAAGTGCAAGCAGCGCATCGTCGCGGTGCTGTGGCGCCAGCACCGCATCGTCCACGAGCGCAAGTGGCACGCCACGTACCGGGCCCAGGCCGCCCCGCGCGCCGTCCTCTCGTGGCTCGGCGTCCGGGACGACTCCGCCGACCGCGACACGGTCATCCAGTCGCTGTTCCGCCCGGCGGCCTCCTTCTTCACCGTCACCGCCTCGTCCCGCCTCCACTGGCTCAAGATCGTCGCGCAGGGCGCGGGCGGCGAGGCCCCCGCGTCGCCCTCCAGCCGGGGCGACTCCATGCCGCCCTCCCCCCGCAAGCCGGAGTCCCCGCAGGCCCTGCACCCGTCCCCCAAGGCCGCCGCCTCCCCCCGCAAGGACCTGGCCTCCCTCTGCCAGGCCCTCCTGGACGATGGCGCCCCCCGGTCGCCGGGCTCCACCGGCACCGGGGACGCCGCCGCCGCCACGCCCAAGGCCGGGCGCGGGGCCTCGCAGCGCAACCTCATGAACTCCGAGTCGTCCGTGGGGCCGGGGCAGAGCCGCATGGCCTTCAACGTCAGCTGGCTCGAGAGCTGCGACAGCTTCTACGACAGCGGCGAGGACTCGGAGGGCGAGAACCCGCCGGAGCCGCTGGAGCACCTGTACTCGGACATCAAGGAGTACCGGCGGGACGCGAAGCTGCACCTGCAGCAGCCCTTCCGCAGCGCCAGCGAGATCATCAGCGCCAACGCGCTGGGGGGGGCCGGGGCGCGGAGCATGCGCGCGCTCAAGGCCAAGTGGGTGTCGCCCCGGGCGCCCCCCCAGAAGCCGATGCCCACGTGAGCGGCGTGCCGGGGGTCGCGCGCGGTGCCGGGCCACGCGCGTGGGACGTGTGGCGTGCCCGAACGCCTTGCGGCCACACCGCGAGCCGTCGCGGACCTCCCCTGGGCCGATGTCTCGTGCGGCACGACGCCGCAGGTCCCGGACTGCCCGACCTCCGGAAGGACACCCCAGCCCCGGGAGTAGCGCATGTGAGACGCCTCATCCGGAGGCGGAGCGTTGGGGTCAGGCCCCCACAACGGAGGGAAGACGGCGCGCAAGTCAGGCCCGTCCCGTGTTCAACCCGCCGGGCCTCCTCTGCCTCAGTCCCTGGGCCGGGGGGCGTAGGCCGGATGGCCGCGGGCAAGGGAGCGTGTGGACGGGAAGGCTGCACTGCTGAGTGGGAAAGGGGTGGCCTGGTGCGTGCCGGGCGGTGAGTCGTTGGGTGGGTTTACGGTTGGTGGTCAGGGAAGGTGCCGTGGATGCGATGCGTCCAGCCCCCCCCCCCCCCGCGGGTTAGAAGCCCCTGTCAGGAACATGATCCTGCAGATGCACACCCCGGCGCACACAAGTCAGTGCTGGGGTCGGCAAACCCCCGCATGGACTCGGGGTGTGCATCCGGATGCCCCTGGTCAACGGCACAGGCAACAGCCCCGTCTCCGGGACGGCCGACCCCCGGAGTAGTCAAACAGGACAAGTCATCCGGAGGCTCTGTTGACACAACCAAAACACATTCAGACCCACAGAGGGTCAGAATGTGCGGTGGCGAGAGGCCAATAGGCGCCGCCAAAGGCACACAATCAGATACCGAGGCCTCGTGCCATCCCCCCCCCCTGGCCACGCCGGTAATGCATAGGTTCTTTGTCCGTCATTTGACGAACTGTAGTCAGACATGATATCTTTGTCTTTCTGGTTCAGACACCGTGTGTGTCTTGAGGGTTACCCGGGTTGGGCATAGAGAATACAGCTGCACTTGTGCCTGACGGTGGATTACCTCTGGTTTGCATTGGTCTGTTTTCTAATTAGGTCTCACCCCCCCCCCCCCTGATGGTGCACAATACATGTTTTGATGTTCACGGGTTCAACATCCCAACCTTTGTCATACAGCCTTGAGATTGTACCCGCGATCAGCCTTTGAAGTGAGGCATTTTGGCAAAGGTTTCACGCTTGCAGATGAGAAGAAGGTGGTTGGATAATACGCAAAAGACATGTCTGGGCAATATGTCGCATGTCAGCCTGTGTTTTGCAGACGTTGAGCAAGTTGGTCCACATGCAAGTCTAGGTGTGGAGGATACCGGGATCAATTCATGCCACCAGCAATTTTTGCTGTGTCTAATTTTGCACGGCAGGACACTTTGTATATTCTGCATTGCATCTCCTGGGTGACCCCTAACCCTACTTCTAGGATCAGGGCTCGGGCTAGGGTCCATATGGCCCTAGGCTTGACCACAACCTGAATGTGAACCCTAACCCACAATAATAACAAGAAGATTGCAGTGTAGAGGGTGTGGGGTGCCCCCCAGTTGCCCCCCTCCCTCCTCCAAAGCAGCCTCTCCCCTTCCTCCTCCCCCCAACCTCCCCACTGTCTTTGGTTCATTGTCCTGTTTCCATGTTTCTCCAGATGATGCACTTGTTTCTTGACGTGCTGCGGTTCAGGAGATGTCCCATTTCACTGAGTGTTTTTTCCATATGTTCCCACACACCCTCCGGACCTGATGTGGATTGATATTTGCATGGTTTTCTAGCGTTGTATGTGTGTGTTGTTCTGTCTGGGGCAGGTACTTGTTTGTTCTGTTGTTTGTTCTGTTGTTTGTTCGGTTGTTTGTTCGGTTGTTTGTTCGGTTGTTTGTTCGGTTGTTTGTTCGGTTGTTTGTTCGGTTGTTTGTTCGGTTGTTTGTTCGGTTGTTTGTTCGGTTGTTTGTTCGGTTGTTTGTTCGGTTGTTTGTCTGTTGACTGTTCGGTTGTTTGCTCGGTTGTTTGTCGGTTGTTTGTTCGGTTGTTTGTTCGGTTGTTTGTTCGATTGTTTGTTCGGTTGTTTGTCTGTTGAGGTCTGATTTGGAGATAGAAGCAGCACTCAAGTCGCACTGCGAAGTGCATTACCCCATAATTTCTCCTGTTTTTGTTTTTGCTAAACGCTCCGTGTTTGTCATACCTCACATTCATCCCCTCAATCCCCTCCAATCCACCCCCCCCCCCCTGTATGCCCTTGCAAAGATACGGTACGGCACGCAAGACCGCTGCAGATGCCGGCAAGTGCATTTTTGTTTGGACAGATAATCGGAGGGTGGTTCGCATCGATGCCGGATCAAGTCACCCCTCGAGTCTGTCACATCACAACGGACTGGCCATTTGCGCTGCTGTGCTGTGTGAGGGGCATGGCGCACACTGCGGTCTCCGCAGCCCACAAGAAAGGGGTGCGTATGGGCGGAAATGGCTGCTCACGGCCTATCCGGAGGAGCCCGCGCCATTGTCCATGCGCGTCTCCCTTTGGGTGTTGTCAATGTCCACCTTTGGGCACTCGTGGCGGTGTGATGAGCCATATTGGCCGTTTTGGTCACCGAAAATGACTGAAAAGTGGCCCATTTTGTCGGCATCGGCCGAGTGTACGTCGACCCGCGGTGGACGCCCCGGTTCGTCTCCCCCCTTTTTGGAGAGGGCGCGCACACGGCCACATCCCCCTCCCTGCCATCCCCCATCGCCCCCCCCTTCCTGTCGCACACTGCCCCCCCCCCCCCCCCCCCGGCCCATTGCGCAAGAAGACCTCGGCCCCAAGGCCATTGCGTTCGGTCGGATGTTGGAGCCCCGGTGTCCTCTCCGTCGTGTGGGGCACTACCGGAGTTCCGTCTGCCCACGTTCATGTCGTACCGTTCTGCATGCCACACACCGGGACCCCCACGGGCCTGGCGGTGCCCACTGCATCTCCTGGCGTCAGGTGCAGCTCACCCTCACTACGCGTCACACCCGCCACCGCATCGCCGTGTGGGACAATCGTGTCGCTCTGATCCTTGATTCCGATTCTCGAGGGCCTTCCGGTGGGCGGCCTTCGCCAGCTTGCCCTGGCCTTAGCCCCCCCCCGCCCCCATACCGGGCACTGATCAGGCCGTCAGGGGAGGACACCATGGGCAGAAGTTGCATTCTGGATTCCCCCTGCCCCCCCAGGGGCAGGGGGATGCCCGCAGTAGTGCGGATCACTGCTTGTCATAGCAGAAGGTTCAAAGGCGAGAGGCCAATAGGCGCCGCCACAGGCTAACAGAGCCAACCACCAAGGCCTTGTGTCAACCCCCCCCCCCCCCACGCCTGCCATGCTCAGCGGAGGGAGGGACAACCGTCGGGTAACCCCCCCTCCCGCCCCCCGGCCCACGTGACCGGGTATGGGAGCCGTGGGCCTGGGTTTGCCAGGCACGGCCCCAGCGATGGCCTCTGGGAATGCGCACAGCGCCAGTGGCCTTTGCAGTGCAAAAGGGCACAGCGATGCGGCACTGATGGCGCGTAGCATGAGGTCAGGGGGATGACGAGGCGCGCAGGCCTGACGGTGGGGCCCGCCCTGCGCGCAGCAACCCCCTCCCCCGTCGCGTCCTAGTCCTAGTCCAGGTTACTTGGCCAAGGAGTGCCAGCACACGCAAGGTGACTCGGGAGCAGGATAGCAGCAACAGGGCGCCTTTCCCTGTCTTGTAGCAGATAAACACTGCCGTGTTGACAAAACAAAGGCCATCAGGTGCAGACAATTGTATGGGAGCACACGTGTATCATACCAGTGATCATGCGGAACTGCCGGACATTGCTGCATATGCATACCAGGACGTGCATGTGTAGAGCGCTTTGAGACCTGCTTGCGCCCCCCGTCGCGCGCTGCTGTGCCGCAGCGGGTCCCTGGCTGTCAGACGAGTTCAGGGGGTGACGGGACGAGTTCCGAGGCACGTGGGGCGAGCACGGCCTGGGTCCGCGGTCTCGCCCAACACCCACCCTCTGGTCCCACGGGGGGTTCTTGCCCCTTTGTGCCGGCCGCCAACCCCTCCCCGCCCCCCATGCCCCGTTGCGGGTGCTTGTGCGCGAGGGGGCGGGGGTGTTAAGTAATTGGCACGCGCGCCGCAGATAATATTGTTTTTCGTAACTTATGTGAGGGGAGCAGGCCACGCCAGCCCATCTTAGTCTGAACCCCCCAAAAAACAATTGTTTTTTGTAACTTATGATGTTGTACTCCCCCGGGACATGTACGCCCAAAAACCCCCCCGTCGGTGCATTACGGTGTACAATCGGCCACGGCTACAAGTTGAAGTGCACGGTAGAGACACGGTAGGGCCCACGAGGCACACAACGGTGTGCGGCGGGTGAAATCGGGTAAAATCGGGGGAGAACGCAGACCCAATTCATATGGGACAGGGCGGGCCATACAGGACCCCTTTTGGGCCCCTCACACGCACCCGTTCTGAACCGATTTCCACATGGCAATCTGATGAGCCATACTGAAGGCTGCAGCCCATGTCAGGTGTGCTCTGCGCGGTAGGCACCATGAGGCACACAATGGAAGACTTGGTGGCAGGAAGTGCCCGCGTTTGCAATTGTCCGCCGCTGAGGTCTCCGCCCCGTGTCATGACCCCTCCACCACACGGACGTTGTTGCCAGGCATGCCCGTGGATAGGGCCGACGAGGACTAGGGGGGGGGGGGGGGGGGCACCGGACGCGGTGTGTGCGCGCGGCGCGGCCATTCGGCAGCGTCCATGGGACGTGTGTTGTGTTGTCGTGTGGGTCTGTCCTCAGGCAAAGGGCTTGGGGGGGGTGGGGGGGGCGTCCTGGAAACTGTCCTGGAACTGCGTCACGGCGATGCCCCCCCCCCCCCCCCCCCCGGCCACAGGGCATTGAGAGGCACTCGGCAGGAGGAGGGCATGGGGTCCCGTTGTGTTGTGTGCGCACGGCAGCCGGGGGCGTGCCACCCCCCCCCCCTCAGTCGTGGAAGGCAGGCGCGACTGGAGCATAAGTGGCGGGCCCACACCTGACCTTTTGTGGCCGAGGGGGCTGGTTCCTACTGTGACAGCCTGTGTCGCAGAGCCCCCCCCCCCCCCCCATCGGTGGTCTCATGGAGTTGACTATGTGGGGTATGGAGTGTGGGTCGATGAGAGCGATGAGGGAATTGAGTGTTTGAGGGTCGCAGCCGGGGAGAGGCAGTCCATACCACGTGCTGAGCTCAGGGGGGCTGTGGGGGCGCTGCGGAAAAAGCGCAGCGCCCGGGGGCACCATTACACATTGTCACGGATTCCGAACTCGTGTTTTGGGAAATGTGAAAAGTGGAAGAGACATAAATGGGGGGGTCCAGGGGACCACTGTCACATGTTGATCTGTGGAGTTCACTGTGGGATCGGTGGCTGCCGTTGTGGGATACCGTGAGCGTCCAGTGGGTGCCGGTGCATGTGTTGGGGTGGCGGGCAATGAACATGCAGACCAACAGGCGGCGAAAGGGGCGTGCACTTCGCTGCAGCAAGTGACTGTGCACAAGGCAGTCACGGATATACGGGGGGAAGTAGGGCTAGAGGAGATGCCAGATGAGTATTCGGACTCTGAGGTGTTGGGGGGGGCTCCAGGATCTCTGACGATGAGGTGGCTGATGATGACAGTGATGATGATGACGGTGCGAAGCGCCCAAGGTGGTCATTTGTTGCTAACCGGCACCCTGGGGGGGGGGGGGGCGCAGAGTTGACCAGACAGCCCGAGAAGCATTCGATAAGGGCGGCTACAGTGAACTCCAGGCAACATTTGGGACTGTGTGATGAGCTATGATAGTATCCCTGGGTCCCAGGGGTACATGGAAGCGAAGTATCCGGCGCTTCATTCCCATCGGTGGTCTCACTGCGTGATGCAAGGCGCCCGCATCTCCATTGCAGACAGCACTTGGCCTGTCATGTACCACAGCACGTCCAGTGGATCGCCTCGCCCAAGAGGCAGACATGCGCATTGCCGCTGCACCGAGGGTCTGCTGGCTGAAGTGGCCCGTGGGCAGGGGCATTCAGTCGATTGCACTGACTCTTGGGCTCCCTCCCTCCCTCCCTACGCCCCCCCCCCTCCCTCCCCCTTTCTTCAACAGCCGTCCTCTGGCAGGGGGTGCGGGCAGCGGCAACCATCAGTGGTTTGGTGGGGAGGCAGAGGGGAGGCTTCCATGTTGGATGGTACCGGGTTCGGGTGCTGTCCCCACCCGCGAGTGCGGCGGGCATTGCAATGCGCACGACTTGTGAGGCGGATGGTCCCCGCCTTGGCTCAGCGGAGGTGACGGCCGTGGGCACCCACTGGCGGAGTGTGGCTGCAGCCAGCGGCAGAGATCCGCATCCACCGGCCCTCATCTGCAACTCCCGGTGCCTGTGCTCCGACTGCAGTCTGGGGACCTGCCCAGCGTGCAGCCTTTTCTAAACCACTGTTATGTACCGGCATACCCCCCCCCCCCCTTTTGTCCGAGCAACGCATAGGTCTGTCGGTGGGGACCTTCGCTGGACTTTCCACTGTTTTATGGTCAAGCAACGCCTATGTCCAAGCAACACCAGGTGTTGGTTCCGTCAATTATTGCACCGTTGATTTTGGCGGTGCGCTTTTCCATTCGTTCCACCGTGTGCCATGTGTGCCTCCTGATCCCTTGGTTTTGAGATGCACGTTGTTCATGTTTTGTGTCAAGGCAGCTCTGTTGGCCAAGAGGGCATTTGTAGTGTGTTTTGCCTCCTGGTTTTCCGAACAGTACACCATGTCCACACGTGTATCACGCAAGTTGCAGTGCGTAAGCCACACCCTTGTCCAAACAACACTGAGGCGTTGGTGCCGTCAATGTCTGGTCATTTACCGTTGCTTGGACAAGGGGGGGGGGGGGGGTTACACAAATTGGTATCCTGCACTCAGAGTCTTCTTGCGTGCTGGGCAGGACAGACAGACGGAGAAGCGTTGTTGTGAATGAATGGTCGAGTGGTGCCTGCATGAAAGCGCGCAGGCGGTAGACCCCGTGCTTTGGAGCTTTGTCGACCAGCTTCGAGGAAAATGGGTCAAGCAAAATTGTGTCGACGCACGGTGTAGTTCTTTTGTCTTGACCCTTGCGTCGTCTGGTGTTTGGTCGCTGGTTCTATCACGGCGGGCCCGCGGCGAGGGGTATCGTTTTCATTTGGGGGTTCCTCACCCGCTGCTTGTGCCGGGCCTACGCATTGTTTGTGTATGTATCAGCGATCGGTGACAGGACAGGACCGATGGGGAGGGCTGACAAACACCACCGCCTATCACGTAAACCGCAGACCCCACCCTACCTGACACTAGCCATGCCTGCCCCCCCACCGCCAGCACTGCACAGCACATGACCCCACAGTGTTCAACAGCACTTCCTTTCAGGGCTGAAGGCACGGCCCAGCGCCGCACAACCCCCTCCCAGGGCCCGTCTTGCTGGGCCCGCTGACCTCCTTTTCGCACTTGTGTCCAGTGTCGTCAAGCCCAGACTTGCCACCAGCGTCTGCCGGCTGAGACATGATCAGATGGGGCAGGGTCCTACTGAGCCACGCGCTGGATGCAGCACGTTCCTACTGAGCTCTGGTGGTGCAGGGGGCGGGTATTACCGAGGGGCCTTGGATATGGGGCCAATTCCTACTGAGAACCTGTTTCCCTGGCAGACGCTAGTGGCATGTCTGGTCAAGCCCCACCTGACCCAGCCATTGACCGTGCTACCCCTCAGGGTGTGGGAGGCCACTTGGCCCAGCTGTCATGGCACATGACCCCTGAACCAGAGGTCCCCGATTCGAGCCCCAGGGGAGGGGCATCAGCAGGAACACGGAGTCCTGGATGTTAGGGTGTCTACAACCCTGCGAGCCGGATGGGAGGCCATGAGGAAGGGGGGAGGTCACGCTGGCATCCAGAGATTGCCTGGGCAACCTCACCTCACCCCACCCCGCCTCACCTCACCTCATCTGTATCAGTTTCCAATCTGATGGACTTACAAACACTGTGTTTGATGGCATTGTATTCGTGGTCTCTTCTGTACTGCACAGCACAGCAGAGCACAGGATGTGCACTTCAGCTGCTGGTATTTAAGCAGCCCAACCAAACCGTGCACCCACGCTGGAACAGCGAAGGTCTCTTGATGGGCAGCCCGCTATTGTGCCATTGCGCTTGTTCCTTGGATTCATTTCCCATTGCATTGCAAACAAATTTGTTTCAATGCTCATTCAAAAGGGCAGAGTGGCCTAGCATCGAACCAGAACCACTGCTCAATTCCCTGCAACCTACAATTACCGAAACAGAGTTAGAATGAGCAAACCATTGCAATGTTCCATATGTAGTGCCGCACCCAAAGGTCGACAAGCAATCCAGACCTACGTCCCACCGGTGACTGAGGAGTGTCAAAACTCTCAAAGAAAGCCCACGGTTTGAATTGCACATGAGGCGCCAGTGCTCTGCAAAACAGCGCATATCAACAGTAATGGCAACTGCGGTAATGGTGCGAAAGCCACACACCCGTTTTTGTACTTTGTGGTGGCAACACATTTACCAGACGTGCAGGGCAAACCCCATGGGGTCACTTAGGGTTGAGCTTGCAAGTTTAGATACCCGAAAGACTCGAGCACAAACATATGACACACAACAAACCAATTCCATACGGTCCATAGTAACTTTAATTTTTGTGTTTCTGGTCTGCTGAGGTCCATGAATTATATGCCGCGTGTCAAGTGCATAGCGGTTCAGGCCATCAAAGGGGCAATCCATTAAGCGCTCCGGCCCCGCCTCTGCAGAGTAGCGAGGATGATGGTAGCACATGGCATGGGATGTACAATACAATGCACAAGAACCTTGCTCGGTTTGTTGCATGTGTCGCTTGTGTAACCCCCCTTTTGTTTTTCAACAAAATCATGTGGAGAAAGAAATCTCAGGTGAGAATCAAATGCAAATCTGAACCATTGGAACCATTGATAGACAGTTGAGGAAATAGTTGAACAAATTCCACAGTGAAAGCATTGCGCCACTCAACTTTTCCGCAGACTCAAGACCTGGAACAGGAAGAGGGCACCCCTGCAATATCAGTGGCAGTGTGGTTTCTAAGCTTGGGCCAGGGAAAGTTGTTCCGGATACCAGAGTATTCTCGCTGCAATGGTGGTGGTATATGTGTTTAAGCGGATTTGGCCTCGAGTCAGTTCCAGCCACACAAGTGTGGCACACCACCATGGCCATGATAACCATAGTAGCTACCTTCCCCCCCCTTGTAACCCCCCCCCTGTAACCCCCCCCCCCCTGGGGGGGAATGGTCACTTGGCCCAAAAAGCATAGGAAATACTGGGCGCCAAAGAAATTTTTTACAAGGTGCCGAAGGCGCCGAAGCAGATTTACACTGTGATACTATGGTACACCCCCCCCCCCTTTGGGGGGGAACCATCACGACATTGGTGGGGAGATTACAGGGGGGGGGGGTACAAGCTACCAGGACCCACAATCGGATTTAGATCAGAGTTGGAGACACAGTTCAAGCAGAGTCGGAGTTAGAGTTAGAGGCGGAGGTAGAGCACGAAGATGGATGTGTCCCTGCCCTTGATGGAGTCGGGATCCAAGAGATGGCGACTGGAGATGGCTACTGGGAGGGAGTTAGACGCTACGTGCGTCCCATGCAACGTTTTAGTATATCGATTTACACGAGCATTGCTTTTGTCCCCATTTCAGGTCAAGGGGCACGGGGTTGCAGTACGATGTGCAGTCCCGAAGTGCATGTCTGCAACCATCCATGAGGTACCCCCCGCCCCCCCTTGTCCAAGCACTGCCTACAGTACACACGTATGCAGGAGGGGAGGGACAGTCAAGGGTTTGACTGGTGACCACAAGCTGCGGACCATCACTGGACTCATCTGTGGAGGCACCTCCGGCGCCGTATCTGTGACAATGCACTGGGGGATTTCCCAGAGTGATTCCGGAGGGTGACGACCATCGTCGATTTATTGCCAAGCACTACCTTGTCCAAGCACATGAGCCCGTCTGACTGTCGTTTTTCTGGATTTTTCTGACCACAGTTCTTATGGTCAGAAATGCGATGTCACCGGGTTGCGCTTTGATTGTAGAGGGAAAGCGGAGCTAGATCATGCTTCTGGTAGTTCCTCCCGCTCATACCAACATTCCACTTGCCACTGCAACACAATGGTGTGAGGTACGGGCAGGTTTTCGGCGACATATTTTCTTTTGGTACCGCGCTTTGCGCGCAAGCACAGGCTTGTCTAAGCACATGAGCCTGTTTGACGATCGTTTTTCTGATTTTTGGCATGCTTGGACAAAGGGGGGGGGGTGTTAGCAAGCATCCATGAAGTACTAGCAACCACCTTGGAGGGATTGCACGGCACGCGCACGGTGCACACATAGAGCAGGACTTTTTTGATCTTTCACCTTGTGGAGAGCCCCTCTGCAACCCACTACGGTGGGTAGTGCTAGAGCCTTCTAGATCGTTGCTAGTACTTCCTAGATGCTTACTGGTACTTGCTGTTACAATGCCCCCTAGGCGCTGCCTATGCAGAGACACACTCCGGACAGAACCTAGGCTTGATCACATCCAGCGGCTGCTGCATGAGCACCAGACGGCTTCGCCTTCGAGGACTTCCTGCACTTAGATCCGATCCGGAGATCCTAGCTTACCTAGCTATGCGGGACACACTACCAGATGAGACACTATTCACTCAGTCCGCCTTGGCCTTTTTCCCGTTGTTGACGACGGCCCTGTGGTTTTCATGGCTTTTCAGTGTCACACCCGCGGGGAATAGGTGGGCAAGTGGTGTGGCGGAGGCCTCAGGCGGAGGCTAGCCTGTGTTCCCCGTCCCTACGTCCCTTCAAACTTGCTATCGGCATTGGGCTACCACGGTGACCTGTCTTAGAGCAGCCCTACGGCCCGGCTTGTGTGTGGATGCCGCTATTGTTCTTGACACCAGGCTAGCTAGGCTCACCCAATTCCAGCGGCTGTTGCGTGAGCACCGAAATGTCAAA
This sequence comes from Eutreptiella sp. 'Long Island Sound 2002', assembly GCA_964036045.1. Lineage (NCBI taxonomy): Eukaryota > Euglenozoa > Euglenophyceae > Eutreptiales > Eutreptiaceae > Eutreptiella > Eutreptiella sp. 'Long Island Sound 2002'. The sequence continues at coordinate 17,919,017 of OZ038396.1, forward strand.
GGGGCATCCGCGGTCTTTGCCGTGTTGACGTGCGAGCCCCTTGGGCCGATCTCTTCACGTAGGACGGCTTCACCTTCAAGGACTTCCTATACTCAGCGGCAGCTGAGATTTGGGGTCTTGGGATTGAGACTTGCAGCGCCAATGGGCACGCTGACCGATGAGACGTAGATCCTGGGCCAACGCGCCACCGGACATGGCCCCTGCAAAGCGACGAAAGCTTGTCACTCTTGAGGACCTGTGGGGAATGGCACACACGTGATCCAGCATGTCTTAACCCCTTTAAATCTTACGCATTATAGGCTTGCCATATGGCGTGGCGGTTTTGCCTACCGCATCAAAGAGCCCTCTGGTATACGCATGTGAACTCTGGGTCTTTGCCATGTGCCCCGCGTTGCGGGGATCCACTGTATCATATGCTGGAGACACCCACTTTCCCAAGCACAATCTTGAGTACTCTTTGAACGTCTGGAGTCAGTCAAAAAACAAAAACTGACCGATGAGACGTAGATTGCCCAGTTCCTCTTGGCCTTCTTGGCCCACCACATTCTGCAAATGGAGGCTGTGGAGGCATAGCGCGCGACTGGTCTGGCCCGTTGCACGAGAGATGGCCTTATGGAATTGTTGGTTAAGGTGTCCATAACGGGTCATCCCGCTGTGTTCTCAATGTTCGGTTGCGGCTTGCAGGCCATCGTGGTTATCTTTGCAGTCATATATGTGCTGCTAGGCTTGACCCTGTTGCGTTTGGTCTTGCAAAGTTTGCCCTTGGGGCCCATGAAGGGGGGAGGGGGGTTACGCGGGTTATATGTTTTGTTTGTTGCATTTAGTTTTTCACAAAGAATGTATCTCTTTGGCCAGCGCTGTTTGGACTGGCTTTTGTCGGCCATTTAGCTGCGGTTATACGAAGGCTGGAATGAGTGCCCAAGTTCTTAAGCATTTGTCTTGTGCCTTTGAAGACACTAGTTGGCCCTCACGCCAACTTTTGTTTGTGTGCCCACTCTCTTAGGCAGTTTTTCTATCTTCCCACCCAACTTTCCGGCCGCAATCTTGCTTGGCTGGCACTTTGGCCCACCCGCCCAACCCCTTGCATTTCACAAAGGCTGGACCCTGAACTTCTTGAAGGCAATTGGCCCCCCCCCACTATCAGGCTGCAGCACTTCAGACTAATCAAACTAATCAGATTGTCCTCAGGGACATTCTCCTGTTTTCACCGGCTGGGCTTTTCTCTTTCTCTGAATTTAGGCCTTAGGAGCGAGGACTCCTCCGAGCTGAGGCAGCCCCCTATCACAATTGCATGTTTGTTTGAAACTAACCTTTCAACAATCATGGTATGGCCGAATGAGTGCAAGATTTTGCGCCAGGAAAGTGGTTCATTTTTTTTTCGTGTGTGCATGACACACAGTGCTCATTGATTGACGTCGCAGTTGTGGACTGCGCTCCAAACCAGCAGATTTTGAGCCACCATTGCACGGACCCACATTGTACATCTTTGTCTTGAGATAGTGGAGCACCCCGAGCAAGAAGGGGGCACGCTGTGTGAATTGGGACCTGCTGAACTAATGGCTGAAAGTGTCTATGGCGGGGACTGTCTATGAGACTCGACCATTGATCCTCCATTGTGTTTCTGTGTTTGGCCGATACATGCAAAGCCCCGGATTTCTTGAGTTCCGTGGTTGCGTTGTTTGGTCGGGTTCAGCGATGCTAAGCGGGTGGCTGGTTTACGCCCCCGGGTTTCTGGTTGTATCTATCGCGCGCTGGGATTAAAACTGTGTCGGGGGCATGCTACTGCTGTAGGCAACGCTATGGGAGCTGGGAGCATCTATATGTATGGTTTATTGTGACTTCCCATCACCAATCCACCTGTCTTGGAGACTTCGCTCGCACTGTGTTCCCAAGTTGTTAAGCATTTGTACTGTGCCTTTGCAAACGGGCACACAGCCCAAGCGTAGAGGATTTTGTTGTTGTCTAGCACACGATAGTGGCGTGCTGGGCATCGGCGCTACAGACCTCCTTTTACAGAAAGGAGGTAAAACATTTGATTGACTTGTCTGGGGCGTTTCCTGCAAGGGCCACAACTGTTTCCACTGTTGGCCGCAGAAGGGGTGGCGACGCGCGGGTGTGTGTGTCTCTGTGTGCGACTGCCCAAGTCGCAGAAGTGGGCACGACTGTTGCCCGGGATGCTTGATGGCATTGCTGAAAAGCAGTCAGCAGGGTGGGATGTTGCTTTTGTTGATGGGTCTAAGGATAGTTGACAGGGCGTCCACTATGCAGGGGTTGGAGTCTGGTTTGGTGACAATGATGGTAGGAATGAATGCTCACTGGTGCCTGTGGGTGAGTGACAGTTCATCACGCGGGCTGAGCTCTGTGGAGCTATCGGGGCGCTACAGAAGAAGCGTCCCAGGAGTATCGTATCGTTCCATATTGTGTCAGATTTGGAACTTGTGTATCTCGGGTTGAAAGGAAAATATGAGAAAAGACATAAATGGGTGGGCTCAAGAGGGCCCCTGTCGCATACAGATCTTTGGACTGAGCCATGGGATCGGTGGTTGCTGTTAGGAGACAGTGTTCGTATCCAGTGGGTGCCCTTGCATGGAGGGGTGGCAGGCAATGAGCATGCGGATCAGCAGGTACCTGTGCACAAGACTGTCACTGATAGTTGGACAGAACTGGGGCTGGAGGAGATGCCAGATGAGTATACAGATTCTGATCTGTCGGGGGGGGGGGGGGGCAGAATCACAGATGATGAGTTGTCGGATGAGGAGTGTGAACCAGAATCTATCTCACCCAAACGCCCAAAGTTGTCGAGGTAGTTGTTTGCTAACCGGCACCAAGGGAGGGGGACCAGCTGACCAGACAGCCCAAGAAACATTCATTGGCTGCTGAAGGCAGCCAACTCACGGCAACATTTGGTACTGTTCTGATGAGCAATGAATGTATACTTGTGTCCCGGGGGTATATGGAAGCTAAGTATCCGGCGCTTCATCCCCCCCCCCCCCGCCTGTGCAAGACAATCTGGCTGCTATCTTGGTGCTCATTCCCAGGTCCACACCCCAGCGAGAGCAGCACATCGTCAACACCAGGATTCACGCACTGCTCCATATTGAATGATGCAGTGGCTGCCCACTGCCCCCCCCTCCCCCCCGAGCTACCACACTTTTGGCCATAAGTTCGAATTGTTCCGCATAGTCATCAACAGTGTGGTGCTCCACTACCGATGTACATTGTAAGTACAACGGTGTTGGCGACTGCACAGCGGTCACTGAGGGCTGATGAGGTGCGGCAATCACAGACCGTACAATTCTAGCCTGCGTAAAGTGTCTGTGGTGGGGACATTCAGTCTATCAGAACCGACCAGTGATCCCCAAGCTACCACAGCTGCGGTCTGACGCACTCCTACCACAACACACAACCCTCTTACACCCGGGCATCCTTTCTCAGCATCCCCCTTTTTGTCTGCATGCCACTCTACAATTGTCCGCGGGCACAATGATCACCCCCTTCACGATCGCAGCGTCAAAAAGTCGGAATTCGGTTCCCCGCTGCCACGTCCCCATGATTCTGGTGCTTGTGGGGCTCCAAGGAGCAGGCAAAAGCCATTTTGCCAATATGTTAGTGCAAGGCTCTCATGGATTGTGGAAGCGAGTCAATCAAGACGAATTGGGATCGCAAACCCGATGCGAAACGGTGGCGACGCAAGCCTTATCCGGAGGCCACCACGTCATCATCGACCGCACCAACATCTCTCGAAAGGCGCGCATGCCATGGGTCGCAATGGCGCAGACCGCAAAGGCACAGCTCATCGCCATCAAGTTCGAGGTCCAGGCGGACGAGTGTATACTGCGCTGCCGCAAGCGCAAGCGGCACGAAGGAGGCATCACGGCCAGGAACGCCCAACAGGCAGTCGAAGGCATGGCCGGTCGACTGGCCTGGCCTGAGGTGGAGGAGGGCTTTCACAAGGTCCTCCGCGTGCGCACGTTTGCCGAGGCGGCCCAGCTCGCGGGCCTCCTCGTCGATGCCGACCTCTCCCGCGTGGCTGCGTATGCGTCCGATGACGCACGTCCCGCGAGGTCCCGCGTGCCGAACACAGCGCCAGCGGGGGCTCTGCAGACGCCGCTGTCGGCCAAGCCGCCCAGCGACCACAGCCCCGGGGGCGGCTGTGCGCCTGCGGCGCCACTGCCTTCGAGCATCTCTGCCGTGGCCGGTCAGCCATCGGCTTCGGAGTCATCCCCCGCCGAAGGCGCCCCGGACGTCAGCATTCTGCCCTCGGGGCATGCCCCTCCAGGTCTCGGTCCGGACTGCACAGCGGAACGAGATCCGACCGGCCGTTGCGCGGATGCCCCTGATCACGATGGATTGGAACTCCGATCTCTGACACCTCCATCGCAGTGCCGGCCCCTCTCTCAGCCCCGGTGTCATCCGACGCACGTCCATTTGACCAAGTCTGACGACCAATCCGAGCCCCAACCTCTGCACCGAGAACTCCACTCAAAACAAAACAATCCATCGGCTGCCCCAGAGATTGCTCTTGAGCCGGGAGCCACGTCACCTGGCTCCTGCTTGCAACCACCACCTGCAGAGGAGGCTGTCGCGGACTCGGCAGCTCCCGCCTCACGAGAGTCCAGCTTGCACTTTGAAAGCGTCTGCACAGACGGTCTCGCCAGTAGCCCGGCCGCCGACAACAGCACCCGTCCGCACACGCCTGACCACAAATGCAACTCGTCGCTTGCAGACGGTCACCCTGGGGACGGCAGGCAATCTGTGACCAGCTGTACGCCCCATACGGACACCGGACCTTCCGACTCTGGTGGTCGTCGCTCAAGCCCCATCGCGGCGCTGCGCCCACAAGTGCCAGGGCCCCGTGGGGTGGGGCATTGGGGCACGGATTTCCGCAAATATTTTGAGGTTGCGGTGTTTGACTTGGACCACACTTTGTGGAATGGCGATTGTGCGGCCCTTTCCAGGGATAGCCTTCGCCGGCAGTCCACGGATGTTTGTCAAGATGCGAATGGGCGATGTTTGCAGCTGTTTCCCCACGTCCCCATGATCTTCAGTGCGTTGCGAGGGGCGGGATGTCGTATCGGCATCGCGTCCCAGAGCCCAGCACCTCAAACTGCCCAGCGGTTGCTGCAGTTGTGGGAGTTGTGGTCCCTCTTGGACCCTGCGCTCATCGTCATCCAGACCCGAGTCTCCAAAGAGAAACACTTGCAGCAGATCAAAGACAAAGGGAAGGTGGATTACTCTGCGCTCGCGTTCTTTGACGATTTGCACATGAACACTCGAGTGGGTGAACGCTTGGGCGTGACTTCAATACTCGTGAGCTCTGGGCTGTGTGCGGATTCCGTCACGAAAGCCATCCAAAGAGTTCAGAACGTGCGAAGGTCAGGATCCATTTTGGCCGGCTGGCTGGGGAAGAAGTAGCCAACGGAAGGTCCAGTGCAACCCGTTTGACTGGGATTGGAAGGCACACCATCTGCCCCGCCTTTTGTGTGACCCTCGTGGATGCGTTGTATCGTGGGTGATATAGTGCAGCTTGCGATATCGAGGACAGTCAAGAAAAGCCATTTCTTTGGTACAGGAGGGTAGAAAATTCCGATCGAAATCCGAAATTACCAATTTTGTAGTTCTATGCTTTTTGCCGCCTGATCCTGCCGCACTCCAACCACACAACCATCATTGAACCCGTTTTGCACATGATGACACATCTCTCGGGGACATTCTTCGTGCGCCAACACGGTGGGTTTTGGCGCTTTTCCTGGGTTTTGTGAACTTTTGGTCCAATGCGCCAAAATTTCGTCTCTTGGGGGGGGGGTATGTGTATACTTTCTGAAATCTGTGAGAAAAGGCCGTTTCAGAAATGTATGGATTGGTGGGGGAGTAGAAGGTCGCATTTTTGAGCAAATGGAGCTGCGTTTTGCAGATTTGTCGACGTGCTCCACGGTACGGTACAAAATATGTTGTCTGATGCCCCCTCTTTCTGGTGTATTTGTGCCACTGTGCATGTATTGACGGTTTTCTCCAGATCAACATCAATACATGTGGCGAAAAAAACGTGCTGTGAAGCCTTCGTGGGGTGCTCTTTACAATCCCAAAATTGACTTGCAAAAGAAGTGGCCTCTGCGGACATCAAAATCTGGTGCTCCTTGTGGGAGCATGCAGGTTGCTGTGAACCGGCTGTACGAGGGTTCTTGGCCTGTGTGGCAGGGTGCCAGGTCACCTTTGTCCAAGTTTCACCCCCACAGCGTGCTCTTTTGCGAACCAAAGGCTTCTGTGGTGCATCGGGGGAAGCAACAGCGCGTGGTGTGAATTTGTATACAGGCATGGTAGCTGCCTGTTGACAAAAAGAGGCCGCGAGCAACACAGGCACCAAAACGGAGGAAAATGTCAAATATGTCGTCAGTACAGCATGCAGACCTGGGGTGTTCTGAATAGCCCTTTTCAAGAGCTTTCCGAATATACCCCACATACCCCCCCCCTCCGGGACACACAGGGGGCAGAAACAAGGCAACAATGACGACGACCACTGAAAACCCACCGGGTTGGCACAAAACGTTCTGGCCCCGAGAGATATACCCAAGGACTCAATCTGTAGCCACACCGCCGGCGATTTCATGACAATGGATGCTGGGCTGTATGCCATGTGAATTCCAGAGGTTTGATATCTTTGGGGTCTGCTGCATTTGTGTACCAATAGATACCAAGCCATATCATGCTTGTGGGATTTCTGGGGCATTATGAGGATGTTGAAGAAATGGACAGCAGTCACATCCAGAAATGGGGCATTTTTTTTTGGCGTCCTGTAGATGAATTCAAGTGGCCCTTTGGGCTGGGGAAGAGTTCCCTTCTGAAAGGTTACTTGAATGTTGGTCGGGTCATAGGGAATGGTGAGGTCGATTCTGGGTGCACCGCCAAGCAAAGTCAACAACTCAGTTTTGTTGGGGTGATGAGATGATTTTGTATGCCTTTCCAGATGTGACCCCAAATAAGTGTTCCATTCAGTTGGCTTTCGAGGTTAGGCAGCCTGTCTAACACTGACCAGTTTGCCACACACATCTGACCCAGGTGACCAGCAGATGCTGGCGAATACATCTGCAATGGAGCAGCTGCCGCCCTCTACCAACACAGCAGCTGCGTCCAAGACGCGACCACCCGCTGCAGGACCACTGCAGATGTCTTTGGCGCAGAGGAATCAGGACAAACTGAGCAATAGCGCCAGACCAAATGTGCAGAACTGGGCGTACGTTCAACACTGCACCCCGGATGATGCTGCGGACGTGTGTGGGGTTGTTGGGGGACTGCATTGTCATAGAAAACCGCAAGCTCCCGTCCTCCCGGAGGCCTGTGGGCTGTGCTAAATCAGTGGAGGGCAGTTAGTTTGCATGATACTTAGGCCCATCCCTCGAGGCTACACACTAGCCCTCACACAATTCCGAGACAACAGCCCTCACACAATTCCGAGACAACAGCCCTCACACAATTCCGAGACAACAGCCCTCACACAATTCCGAGGCAACAGCCCTCACACAATTCCGAGACAACAGCCCTCACACAATTCCGAGGCAACAGCCCTCACACAATTCCGAGACAACAGCCCTCACACAATTCCGAGACAACAGCCCTCACACAATTCCAGGACAGCCCTCACACAATTCCGAGGCAACAGCCCTCACACAATTCCGAGACAACAGCCCTCACACAATTCCGAGACAACAGCCCTCACACAATTCCGAGACAACACCCCTCACACAATTCCGAGACAACAGCCCTCACACAATTCCGAGGCAACAGCCCTCACACAATTCCGAGACAACAGCCCTCACACAATTCCGAGACAACAGCCCTCACACAATTCCGAGACAACAGCCCTCACACAATTCCAGGACAGCCCTCACACAATTCCGAGGCAACAGCCCTCACACAATTCCGAGACAACAGCCCTCACACAATTCCGAGACAACAGCCCTCACACAATTCCGAGGCAACAGCCCTCACACAATTCCGAGACAACAGCCCTCGCACAATTCCGAGGCAACAGCCCTCACACAATTCCGAGACAACAGGCCTCACACAATTCCGAGGCAACAGCCCCCACACAATTCCGAGGCAACAGCCCTCACACAATTCCAAGGCAACAGGCCTCACACAATTCCGAGGCAACATCCCTCACACAATTCCAAGGCAACAGCCCTCACACAATTCCGAGACAACAGCCCTCACACAATTCCGAGGCAACAGCCCTCACACAATTCCGAGGCAACAGCCCTCACACAATTCCGAGGCAACAGCCCTCACACAATTCCAAGGCAACAGCCCTCACACAATTCCGAGGCAACAGCCCTCACACAATTCCGAGACAACAGCCCTCACACAATTCCAAGGCAACAGCCCTCACACAATTCCGAGGCAACAGCCCTCACTAAATTCCAAGGCAACAGCCCTCACACAATTCCTAGACAACAGCCCTCGCACAATTCCGAGGCAACAGCCCTCACACAATTCCGAGGCAACAGGCCTCACACAATTCCGAGGCAACAGCCCTCACACAATTCCGAGGCAACAGCCCTCACACAATTCCGAGACAACAGCCCTCACACAATTCCCCGACAACAGCCCTCACACAATTCCGAGGCAACAGCCCTCACACAATTCCGAGACAACAGCCCTCACACAATTCCGAGACAACAGCCCTCACACAATTCCGAGACAACAGCCCTCACACGATTCCAAGGCAACAGCCCTCACACAATTCCGAGGCAACAGCCCTCACACAATTCCGAGGCAACAGGCCTCACACAATTCCGAGGCAACAGCCCTCACACAATTCCGAGACAACAGCCCTCACACAATTCCGAGACAACAGCCCTCACACAATTCCGAGACAACAGCCCTCACACGATTCCAAGGCAACAGCCCTCACACAATTCCGAGGCAACAGCCCTCACACAATTCCGAGGCAACAGGCCTCACACAATTCCGAGACAACAGCCCTCACACAATTCCGAGACAACAGCCCTCACACAATTCCGAGGCAACAGCCCTCACACGATTCCAAGGCAACAGCCCTCACACAATTCCGAGACAACAGCCCTCACACAATTCCGAGGCAACAGCCCTCACACAATTCCGAGACAACAGCCCTCACACAATTCCGAGACAACAGGCCTCACACAATTCCGAGGCAACAGCCCTCACACAATTCCGAGGCAACAGCCCTCACACAATTCCTAGACAACAGCCCTCACACAATTCCGAGACAACAGCCCTCACACAATTCCGAGACAACAGCCCTCACACGATTCCTAGACAACAGCCCTCACACAATTCCGAGACAACAGCCCTCACACAATTCCGAGGCAACAGCCCTCACACAATTCCAAGGCAACAGCCCTCACACAATTCCGAGACAACAGCCCTCACACAATTCCGAGACAACAGCCCTCACACAATTCCAGGACAGCCCTCACACAATTCCGAGACAACAGCCCTCACACAATTCCGAGACAACAGGCCTCACACAATTCCGAGGCAACAGCCCTCACACAATTCCGAGGCAACAGCCCTCACACAATTCCTAGACAACAGCCCTCACACAATTCCGAGACAACAGCCCTCACACAATTCCAGGACAGCCCTCACACAATTCCGAGACAACAGCCCTCACACAATTCCGAGACAACAGCCCTCACACAATTCCGAGACAACAGCCCTCACACTATTCCGAGGCAACAGCCCTCACACAATTCCGAGGCAACAGCCCTCACACAATTCCGAGACAACAGCCCTCACACAATTCCCAGGCAACAGCCCTCACACAATTCCGAGGCAACAGCCCTCATACAATTCCGAGGCAACAGCCCTCACACGATTCCGAGGCAACAGCCCTCACACAATTCCGAGGCAACAGCCCTCACACGATTCCGAGGCAACAGCCCTCACACAATTCCGAGACAACAGCCCTCACACAATTCCGAGACAACACCCCTCACACAATTCCGAGACAACAGCCCTCACACAATTCCGAGGCAACAGCCCTCACACAATTCCGAGACAACAGCCCTCACACAATTCCGAGGCAACAGCCCTCACACAATTCCGAGACAACAGCCCTCACACAATTCCGAGACAACAGCCCTCACACAATTCCAGGACAGCCCTCACACAATTCCGAGGCAACAGCCCTCACACAATTCCGAGGCAACAGCCCTCACACAATTCCGAGACAACAGCCCTCACACAATTCCGAGACAACACCCCTCACACAATTCCGAGACAACAGCCCTCACACAATTCCGAGGCAACAGCCCTCACACAATTCCGAGACAACAGCCCTCACACAATTCCGAGACAACAGCCCTCACACAATTCCGAGACAACAGCCCTCACACAATTCCAGGACAGCCCTCACACAATTCCGAGGCAACAGCCCTCACACAATTCCGAGACAACAGCCCTCACACAATTCCGAGACAACAGCCCTCACACAATTCCGAGGCAACAGCCCTCACACAATTCCAGGACAGCCCTCACACAATTCCGAGACAACAGCCCTCACACAATTCCGAGACAACAGGCCTCACACAATTCCGAGGCAACAGCCCTCACACAATTCCGAGGCAACAGCCCTCACACAATTCCTAGACAACAGCCCTCACACAATTCCGAGACAACAGCCCTCACACAATTCCAGGACAGCCCTCACACAATTCCGAGACAACAGCCCTCACACAATTCCGAGACAACAGCCCTCACACAATTCCGAGACAACAGCCCTCACACTATTCCGAGGCAACAGCCCTCACACAATTCCGAGGCAACAGCCCTCACACAATTCCGAGACAACAGCCCTCACACAATTCCCAGGCAACAGCCCTCACACAATTCCGAGGCAACAGCCCTCATACAATTCCGAGGCAACAGCCCTCACACGATTCCGAGGCAACAGCCCTCGCACAATTCCGAGGCAACAGCCCTCACACGATTCCGAGGCAACAGCCCTCACACAATTCCGAGACAACAGCCCTCACACAATTCCGAGGCAACAGCCCTCACACAATTCCGAGACAACAGCCCTCACACAATTCCGAGGCAACAGCCCTCACACAATTCCGAGACAACAGCCCTCACACAATTCCGAGGCAACAGGCCTCACACAATTCCAAGGCAACAGCCCTCACACAATTCCGAGGCAACAGCCCTCACACAATTCCGAGGCAACAGCCCTCACACAATTCCGAGGCAACAGCCCTCACACAATTCCGAGGCAACAGCCCTCACACAATTCCGAGGCAACAGGCCTCACACAATTCCGAGACGACAGCCCTCACACAATTCCAAGGCAACAGCCCTCACACAATTCCGAGGCAACAGGCCTCACACAATTCCGAGGCAACAGCCCTCACACAATTCCGAGGCAACAGCCCTCACACAATTCCGAGGCAACAGGCCTCACACAATTCCAAGGCAACAGCCCTCACACAATTCCGAGACAACAGCCCTCACACAATTCCGAGGCAACAGCCCTCACACAATTCCAAGGCAACAGCCCTCACACAATTCCGAGGCAACAGCCCTCACACAATTCCAAGGCAACAGCCCTCACACAATTCCGAGGCAACAGCCCTCACACAATTCCAAGGCAACAGCCCTCACACAATTCCGAGGCAACAGCCCTCACACAATTCCAAGGCAACAGCCCTCACACAATTCCGAGACAACAGCCCTCACACAATTCCGAGGCAACAGCCCTCACACAATTCCGAGGCAACAGCCCTCACACAATTCCGAGACAACAGCCCTCACACAATTCCGAGGCAACAGCCCTCACACAATTCCGAGGCAACAGGCCTCACACAATTCCGAGACGACAGCCCTCACACAATTCCAAGGCAACAGCCCTCACACAATTCCGAGGCAACAGGCCTCACACAATTCCGAGGCAACAGCCCTCACACAATTCCGAGGCAACAGCCCTCACACAATTCCGAGGCAACAGGCCTCACACAATTCCAAGGCAACAGCCCTCACACAATTCCGAGACAACAGCCCTCACACAATTCCGAGGCAACAGCCCTCACACAATTCCAAGGCAACAGCCCTCACACAATTCCGAGGCAACAGCCCTCACACAATTCCAAGGCAACAGCCCTCACACAATTCCGAGGCAACAGCCCTCACACAATTCCGAGGCAACAGCCCTCACACAATTCCGAGGCAACAGCCCTCACACAATTCCGAGACAACAGCCCTCACACAATTCCGAGGCAACAGCCCTCACACAATTCCGGGGCAACAGCCCTCACACAATTCCGAGGCAACAGCCCTCACACAATTCCGAGGCAACAGGCCTCACACAATTCCAAGGCAACAGCCCTCACACAATTCCGAGACAACAGCCCTCACACAATTCCGAGACAACAGCCCTCACACAATTCCAGGACAGCCCTCACACAATTCCGAGACAACAGCCCTCACACAATTTCGAGGCAACAGCCCTCACACAATTCCGAGACAACACCCCTCACACAATTCCGAGGCAACAGCCCTCACACAATTCCGAGACAACAGCCCTCACACAATTCCGAGGCAACAGCCCTCACACAATTCCGAGACAACAGCCCTCACACAATTCCGAGGCAACAGCCCTCACACAATTCCGAGGCAACAGCCCTCACACAATTCCGAGGCAACAGCCCTCACACAATTCCGAGACAACAGCCCTCACACAATTCCGAGACAACAGCCCTCACACAATTCCAAGGCAACAGCCCTCACACAATTCCGAGGCAACAGCCCTCACACAATTCCGAGGCAACAGCCCTCACACAATTCCGAGGCAACAGCCCTCACACAATTCCGAGACAACAGCCCTCACACAATTCCGAGGCAACAGCCCTCACACAATTCCGAGACAACAGCCCTCACACAATTCCGAGGCAACAGCCCTCACACAATTCCGAGGCAACAGCCCTCACACAATTCCGAGGCAACAGCCCTCACACAATTCCGAGACAACAGCCCTCACACAATTCCAAGGCAACAGCCCTCACACAATTCCGAGGCAACAGCCCTCACACAATTCCGAGACAACAGCCCTCACACAATTCCGAGGCAACAGCCCTCACACAATTCCGAGGCAACAGCCCTCACACAATTCCGAGACAACAGCCCTCACACAATTCCGAGACAACAGCCCTCACACAATTCCGAGACAACAGCCCTCAGGCAATTCCGAGACAACAGCCCTCACACAATTCCGAGGCAACAGCCCTCACACAATTCCGAGGCAACAGCCCTCACACAATTCCGAGGCAACAGCCCTCACACAATTCCGAGACAACAGCCCTCACACAATTCCAAGGCAACAGCCCTCACACAATTCCGAGGCAACAGCCCTCACACAATTCCGAGGCAACAGCCCTCACACCATTCCGAGGCAACAGCCCTCACACAATTCCGAGGCAACAGCCCTCACACAATTCCGAGGCAACAGCCCTCACACAATTCCGAGACAACAGCCCTCACACAATTCCGAGGCAACAGCCCTCACACAATTCCGAGACAACAGCCCTCACACAATTCCGAGGCAACAGCCCTCACACAATTCCGAGGCAACAGCCCTCACACAATTCCGAGGCAACAGCCCTCACACAATTCCAAGGCAACAGCCCTCACACAATTCCGAGGCAACAGCCCTCACACAATTCCAAGGCAACAGCCCTCACACAATTCCGAGGCAACAGCCCTCACACAATTCCGAGGCAACAGGCCTCACACAATTCCAAGGCAACAGCCCTCACACAATTCCGAGGCAACAGCCCTCACACAATTCCGAGGCAACAGCCCTCACACAATTCCGAGGCAACAGCCCTCACACAATTCCGAGACAACAGCCCTCACACAATTCCGAGGCAACAGCCCTCACACGATTCCGAGACAACAGCCCTCACACAATTCCGAGGCAACAGCCCTCACACAATTCCGAGGCAACAGCCCTCACACAATTCCGAGGCAACAGGCCTCACACAATTCCGAGGCAACGTGCTTGTCGGAGCAGCAGGACGCACACCCCATGAGGAAGTGCAATATGTCCGTGACACCTTGAGCCACGCATGTAACCTACCGGTCCTGTCTTCATGTATGTCTGATGCATGCGTTCAATGCACTGCTGCATGCATGACCAGCTCCCCTGATTGCTGCTAGTGCAGCCCCCCCCCCCCCCCTACGCAACAGACCAAAGAGGCCTCACTGTCTTGCGCGGTCCCACGCACCCTCCCTCGGTTAACACCGCAGTGGTGCTGCCACATCCTCCCCTCTCCCACTGTTGTGCTATGGGTCGGTTTACAGTTGGGGCCACGTGCCCCCATTCCTCAACACGAATGCTAAGCAAATGCAGAAGTCCCATGTTCCCTCTCCAGTGCCTGAGAGCCTCTGGTATGCCCTGTCCACACGACATCGCTGCCATGCTCAGGTCTCTCATGGCCAGACCGCAGGTATGCCTCTTGGCACATGCCACGCACCCCTCCATCTACAGACTTGTGTGCTGACTGGTCGGGAGAGTTCCGCATCTTGCTGTCCCTCATCCCCCGGGGAAATCCAGCAATACAACAGTGCAACAACCCCATCCTGAGCTCGATGCAACCACGACGCAGGGGCTGTAGTGCTCAGCATAGCGCCAGCATACCCCCGCCGAGCGCTGCCTCTCAATGGTGACCTGCAATGGCTTGGAGCCTGTCCACCACACTCTTGTTGGCAGAACGGCACCTATGTTCTTGTGTTGACCACAGACGGGCATCTGTCTTACATGCTGTTGATGCGTGCCTGCACACTGCCATGCCACAGCTTTCCGCAACCACAGCGGTTGACTGTTTTTCTGAATGTACCTGCCTCCTACACCTCCGTCCCCTTGTATGGCCGCTGTCATCCGCAACCTCAGTGGGCCTGAAGCGGGACAGGGCTGGGATGCAGGATTCCGTCTGCCTCCCCCTATTCACCCGGGCACCAATCAGGAGTTGGCATTTTTTGTTTCCTGTGCAGGCCTCTGGTCTGGTGCCACTGCCAGAGGCCCTTGACACCGTCGTGGTGGCGGAGGGTCTGGTTGTGCCTCCCTTCATCATCCCTGCCCCTGTACTGCAGAAAGGTGACTATTGGCGTCGCACATGCTTTGTCTTGTTTGACGATCCAACTGACGAGGATTCTGACACTCGGAACCTGAGTTGTGCCCGTTTGTGTTGCGAACATGTGTGTGTGTGTGTGTGTGCGTGTGTGTGTGTGTGTGTGTGTGTTTGTGTTGCGAACATGTGTGTGTGTGTGTGTGTGTGTGTTTGTGTTTGTGTTGCGAACATGTGTGTGTGTGTGTGTGTGTTGAGGTTGCATGCTGTTCGCATTTGGTACCATCCGTCCTTCCTCCAGCATCAATTCTTTGGTATCATACCCCCCCCCCCTGCGGAAGCACCGCCTTGTCTAAGCACCTGGACCCGGTCTGACCTTCGTTTTTCAGACCCCAGTTTTTATGGTCAGAAACTTGACAAAACGTGATTGTGTGCCGATTGTACTGGGAAACAGGGGCTGCATTATCATTGGGGTGAGTCCTCCTGCTCATAACAACATCATGCTTGGCACTGCAACCCACTGCTTTTTGTTTTGATGTGATTTTCAGCCATGACTAATGCCGTTACTCCCGGCTTGGCTGGTACCGCGCGTCGCGTGCAAGCACTACCTTGTCCAAGCACCGGGACCTGGTCTGACCGTTGTTTTTCTTACTTTCCTGGTGCTTGCGCAAGGGGGGGGGGGCGTAGCTGCCCCGTAGACTGCGCAGTCTTCCACACATGCAGCTTTGTCCACTGTTTGGCCCCTTTCCTCTCTTGAGACAAAGGGACACACTGTGTGTGGACCGTACTCTTTTTTTATGCAATTCAGCCAACGCTAGTTGGGTTTTTTGCACAGTTCTGCAGGTATTTGGTCCTGTCTTGTGGTCTATTTGGGCTTGGAAACCTCCAAAACTGGAAACGGGCAGATCATTGTTGCGCGTCACTTTTGCGGCCGGACCTGCTGGACGTCAATGTACTCCAGCTACACGCCACCGTAGCTCCACTGGTTCACACAGCCCTAATACTTCAGTGCGAAAGGGGATTAGGCTCCGCTTGCGACGGGGAGGGGGGCGGGTTCCTGCCCCACATTGATTTCCAGGTAATGTGGCCACCACTTTTCCTTTGTGGGACTGATAACTCTCCTTCATCCACAGCACCCCCCAGAAGTGCAGCAACCAGCTCCCTCCCCCCACCCTCCCAGAAAACCCCATCAACTGGGCTGCACTACAAAGATGCCCACAAGCCCCCTCTGTACCTCTTTGTTTGCGACTATTACTGCCCACATGAGCATGAGCGATCACCTGTCAATTCAGGCTTTTGGTGCCATCTAGGCAGTGAATTTGGAAGAGAATGGGCAGAGATTTACGAAACCCAGGACAAGGGGTTTAGGTAATTTGGCCAGGGACCATGCCTCAAAAGGGGTTTAGGTAATTGAGATCAAATTAGCACAAGCACCAAAACCAAAGAGGGACTCATCACAACTGTATGAGTGGTCAGAAATTACGAGCGTCTCCCGAGGCTTTGGTTGAGTTGTTACAGTGTAGGTTGCTTTGAACATCAAGTTTCTCCGGTTTCAAGTTGGTTGCAATGGACAAACAAGACGTCAGAGTGGAGCTTACCTGAAAAACAGAAATTCTCATAATGAGACTGGCAATTCATTTATAGTATATTAGAGAGTTTGCAGGCAGAGTGACAGATTACAAGATAGCATGATCAGGTTGAAGGTATTGATTGACAAGGATTGTCCGGTAGAAGCTTCATTTGCTGATTATTTGATTTCAATGAAAGATAGCATGGATTGTTATAGGCAAAGTTTTGGAACAAACTGTTTTCAAAGCAAAAGCAAAATGGATTGTTGCAATTTGCAGTTGAAATATGTGATAGGCATTATGGCATGTTCGAATGTGTGTTTTTGTTATGAAAAAAACTGGCTTTGGGGTCAAAGTGCACAATAGACAAATGTTCAATTGTTGATGTGTTTTTTGCACCCCCATCTAGCATATTTTGGAAGCTAAATTTGACACATT
The DNA here is from genome assembly GCA_964036045.1 of Eutreptiella sp. 'Long Island Sound 2002'. Taxonomy (NCBI): domain Eukaryota; phylum Euglenozoa; class Euglenophyceae; order Eutreptiales; family Eutreptiaceae; genus Eutreptiella; species Eutreptiella sp. 'Long Island Sound 2002'. The sequence continues at coordinate 17,936,124 of OZ038396.1, forward strand.
TTTGCATCCACGTAGTGTGTTGTCATAGTAGAATTGGTCATGTTGTCTATGGTTTTGAAATTGACAAAACAAGGACCAAAATTGATGTAATTGCCACCTCCGTCTATATTGTGGTAACCTTTTCTCTCCGCCCAACGCTCTCACAAATAGTGAACCATGAAGTTAATGCTAGGTTTTCAGTTTCATGACACCTAAGTTGGACATGATCAATTCTGTAGGTGCATGCTCATAGCCGTGCAGGCTTGTTGTTCTTTATTTCTCTCCATTTTGCATCAGGCATTGGTGACCGTGAAAATGTTTCTTCTTGAAACTACGCCCCTCGACTGCATATCGACGTGCTCTTTGCGGGTTTTGCGGTTTTGGGTTTGCTTGTATCTGAAGTATCTTTTGTCGGCCAGATTGACATTCTCAAAAGGAACATACTTTGAGTCCGTAAATGTTTTTGTTCAAAGCGTAAACATGCACGTGCATCATTCTCATCATCATGATCCCGTCATGACAAATCATGTAAAATTGTAGTCAGCTTTCTCATCCACGAAACTGTTCAATTCAGCTTGTCCACAACCTTATTTGTCTGTAGGTAATGAAACATTGCAAATCATCATGCTAATGCGGCATTAGTCAAAGACAATGCTGGACACAATTTTAAACCCTCTTTTAAACCCTTTTTACCTAAACTAGCCTGCGTCAAGGTCCCATCTTACTAAAACAAGGAGCAAAATTGATGTAACTGTCATCTCTGTTTACGTTGTGGTAACCTTTTGTCGTCGGCCAGCGCTTTGATAAATACTGAATTCCATGTTTCTCAAAGTTAATTTGAGGGTTTCAATTTCACAACAACTAAGTTGGAAATGATAAATTCTATAGGTGCATGCTCACAGCCGGGCATGCAAGGCTACACAGCAGGTCACTTGGTGTTCTTTTTCTCTATATTTTGTGTTTCAAGCGTAAAAGTATTTCATCTTGAAATTACTTTTCACAAGCCGTAAACGTTTTCCCTTTTTCTTTTCTCCATTTCTCTCCATCGTAGACAAGACTTTGTGTGGGTGCCATCTTTTTTTAATATTTGACTTTTTCTACTGCTTCATCCGTAGAGGCATCTTGCTGTCCCACGAAGGCCAATCTTTGAAAAAGATTATGGGTCACCATCAACCTCTTTGAGATTACTCTATGGCTACACTACCAACAAGCCCAACATTCACACCTAGGCTGCTTTACCTCATGCTAAAGAGGGTGGCTTGCATCCATGGCATCTCCGTTAATCGTAACTTGTGCAAGTCTGTACTGTGTAGCTGAAGTACAGCTCTCATTATTCCACTTCACACCAATGAAGCTACTCTGCAAATAGCAAGGACAATCAAGAAAAGCAATTTCTTTGGTATCTTTAGAAAAAGGCATCGGCATACATACAATGCTGTGCAAGAAAAGAGCGCAACACGTGCTCCAAATAGCACCAACAAACACAAATTGACCCTTGCGACTTGTTTGGTCGCAAAGCATTAACGTACTAGTGTGGTGGTACAGAACGAAATTAGTTTTCTTGTTTTGGGTGCTATGGATGCGTAAGGCTACTTTTTTGGTTCAATTTTCTTATCTAAAAATGTCATCGCTAAATGTCGCATACCACCTCAAACAGCTACAAATTGAGCATTGAGATGTTGGCGAGATCCGCATTTTCAAAAGAAACATACTTTTTGAAATACTTTCGATTCGAAGAGTAGAGACGATCGGTGAGGTTCTTTGTGTTCTTGAGAGTGGACTACGGAGTTGGGAGATTCATTTCTTTCCCTTCGCTGTCTCGTTACACACACATTGTAAAAAATAGTTCGTTAGATAGCATTACGTTACTTGTTGTATCTATGATACATAGAACGTTGATTGTGATATTGTACACCAACCATTGATGCTTCTCTTTTTATGTAAACGGGTTGAAAGAAAGCTATGGATCGGAGTCTATCCCATGCTACGAGGCAAAAGAAAGTACAAGCATACAAAGGCATAGAATTCATGCATCGACCATCAAAACATGTGTGCATTGAATATGTCGCTCGAAGTAACCTTTTGCCTCTTCTTGGCTCGCATTGGGAAACACCAAGAAAATGGTCTCACCTTGGTGCACCGCAAAGCAGTCTTGAAAAGTAGGCGTGATTAGGTTAATTTGTGGGCGGTGATTGGTGATTTGTGTTTTGTTTGGGCTGTACGCCGCTTGAAATTTGGTCGCATGGGCTCTGATGATGAGTATTAACTGATGGTGCATGGCAACATTGGTAATATTTGGCAGATTGTTTGTAGCTCATACGTTTGGTTGATTGCCAAAGCGAGTGCCGAGTGTAGCTTTTTCGTGATTTGCTGAAGCACTCATCTACCAAGTCAGATAATACCACAGGCCCAGAAACAATGCTGAAGTTGTGTCGAACTGATTGACTCCAAATGGTCTCAAACCTGTAATGGCTTGTCTTAGCACCATGTGAATGCTTTTGACATGTGTCTAGCCCTTTTAAATCTATTTGTTGCCTCAACAATGGCTGAACTCTATCTCAAATTGTCTTAATTCTGTCTCAACCATCACAGTAACATAGTTTGTGTTGTCTGAACGAAGTGAAACAACCCCAACCATCACCCCAAAAGGGATTGAGGTTATCAGATCTAGCAAGAAAATGTCAAACATTTGAAAAATGGAAAACCGAGACAACTCAATAGAGATCAATACCACAAAAACATACCCAAAATCACCACAATAAATAACAAAATCACTACTCCGCACGAGAACGGGTGGCACCAAAAAAAAATCATATCCACCGACACCAACACTTTATATTGGAGCATGCTTTTCGAAACCAAAATCTTGCAATGGGCAAAACTGCTGTCATTTCATAAAGTTTGAGCTGAGCCAATATTCACCCTTTTTGGCTACTACCACCAAACCTTTGATACTGCGCTTTTTGCGGTGTCTACATTCTGTCCATTTAGGAGGTCAAATGCAAAAATCCGCTGATAGCAGCTCCGAACCTCCGAGTTGGCAGCGAGCCCATCCACTATTTTCACATAAATGATGTACTTGACTTGTTTTCACTTGAATCTTTCAACTTCTTATTTGTGTGGGCAACCAGCAACTTACTATGTGTCTCAAGCACATGTGCAGCTTTGTGAACTCCCCCCCCCCCATATGAGTCAAACATCGTGGGAATGTTTCAATCACAGTGGCAGCAATCCAAGATAACAATTTTGAAAAAACCTATGGCATGACAATGATGATGTGGACAGGCCTACAAACACAGCACACGAGACCCTTTGTTGGTCACTAGATCAGTGCAAAATGGATGATCCGGGTATGTTATCCAAACATGCATCCAATACTGTTGGGGTTGTCCGGCATTGAATGCATCAAGTCTATTGCCTTCGGCAGTGCACGCCGAAGAGAGGCTGTCAGTTAGCCAATTAGTCAGTTAGTCAGTTAGTCAGGGAAGCAATCAGTCAGGCAGTCAGTCAGGCAGGCAGACAGAAACACACAGTATGGGTCTTTCAGTGGCGGACTCCCCTACAAGAAAAGAGGATCAAGTAGTACAGCAGAACAATCAGCGGTCGAAGGTAATGCAACTGGTCGACAGTTTGAATCCCGGTGCGGCCGGTTGCCGGCCGCGCTGCTCCTTGTTCTACTGGACCCTCGTTCAAATCCTTCTGACCACGAACTTTTGACCCCCGCCGCCCCCTGCCCCCCCCAAGGTAGTATCCAGTTTCAGGGGATAGAGGCCCGAAAATCCAAAATTTCATTGGGGTCTCGTTTTATTGAGATAAATAATGATTTTACAAGGGGTTGGACTTCCAATATCATGCCTTGGGGTATGCTACGCAAACGACCCCCAAAAAGGGGGGTATACCACGCACGCGTCTGCGCTTGATCTAACAACCAATATCTATTGCTATTTAGCCATCACATTGATGGTTGGGACTGATGGTGGCTGCAGATTTGGCATCGAGATATGGCGCTGTTACTCTTCCATTGTCGTTACTGCCAAATTACATGATTTGAAAACACTACGCCCAACCCACCCCAGTGGTGGCCTAGGGTGTGGGTGCCAAGTCAGGGGTTCCCCCATAAAATCTGCAGCTTGGGCCATTGTTTGCCCAAAACGGTCCTGAAACCTACATAATCCCTGCTGTCGTGGCGTCTCGAAAGTGGGAAGGCAAATAATGGGCACACAACCTGTGCCATCTCAAGATCCCCAAGGCTTGGATGAAAAAAAGTCCTGCATGCCCACTGCTGGTTCCATGTGCCTGGATGCAAGAAAAATTCATGCAACATCTGCCACCTCAGAGCCCCACAGTGGGTCAATCCCTTTTAGATTGGGATCGCTGAAACAGCGAGGCAAAGAATGCCGACATAACCCTTGCTTTGTCGTGGTCTCCAAAGCAGGCTGGCAAACCATGGCCACATAACCCATGCCATCTCGGTGTCGTGATGCAAAAACAAGAGTAAATGACCCCTGCCAACCCCTTTGAAGCGGAGAGACAAAGAATGAATACATAGCCCTTGGCATCTCGGGGTCCATAAAAGAGAACAAACATGTTGGGGCCCCCAAAACAAAACTCCAACATAAACCCTGCCAGGCACAGAATGGCCACGAAACCCGTACCGCGACATTGAGAAGAAAACTACACACCCCCTGATCCCGGGGTCCCCAAAAGGGGAGACAGAGAGTGGCAACCCAAAGTGCCACAGCGGGGATGGCAATAACCCTTGCTAACAATTCTGGACTACGTGCATCCACAACAGCTCGTTAGCTTATCAACCAACGTGCCTAATATGGCGCACAGGCAATGAATGTTCTGGCAATGGGGATTTGACTTCTTTTGGAGGAAAAACAAACTGTATTTCTGGATGGCCTGGGGATGATGGGCATGGAGCTCAACCCCCGCAAGTGCGCCATGGCCACCACGGAGGGGGTCCCGGGCCTGCAGCTGCGCCTCTGTCCCCCCCCTGGAAAAACCATGGCACTGGGTGCCGGCGGCGGACTCCGTCCCTTACCTGGGACTCCAGCTGCAACCGGAGGGGGAGTTCTCCCTGCAGCGCAAACACGGCCAGCGCCTGGCGGCGGTGCACCACTGCTGCCTCAACACCCTCGCGCCGCCGAAAGTGGTACAGGACGTCATCCTGGCGATCCTAGGGGGAGTGACGCAATGTGTCGCCCCCTTCATCGCCGACCGTCCGACACCGCGCGCCACTTGGACCACATCACGGTCCAGGTCGCGAAGGACAGGGCGCGATATGCCTTCGACGCCTCACGGGACAGCCTGCAGGATGACCGGACCCTGGGGCTTATGCGAGTGCCATCGCAGTGCCAGCAGGCAGCGGTGGCCCTCGCGGGCAGACTCGTCCACCAGCGCTCGGCCTCCGTGCGCGCCGAGGTCACCAGGATGTTCTGGGAAATCGCCGGTACGCACAACATATGCCCCGAGGTGCACTGGCGCGTCCCGGAATTCGCAACCCTGGCGGGGGGCGACTGGGTCCACCGCATACCCCGGGCCCTGGCCGCCCTGGGAGTGGGGCTCTACAACCCCATCGCGTGCCCCAGGGCGGCCCACGTCCAACTACAGTCCCCACCGGGCAGCATCGTCACGCTGCGCACCGCCAAGCTGCAGCTCCGCGACACGTGCCGCCTGATGGTGCCACACACAACGCCGTGGCATGGGCACCACGCCCGCACC
>OZ038396.1:17942029-18042177 GCA_964036045.1 Eutreptiella sp. 'Long Island Sound 2002'
GTCCCCATGGATGTCCCCATTGATGTCCCCATGGATGTCCCCCATGGATGTCCCCATTGATGTCCCCATGGATGTCCCCATTGATGTCCCCATGGATGTCCCCATGGATGTCCCCATGGATGTCCCCCATGGATGTCCCCATTGATGTCCCCATGGATGTCCCCATGAATGTCCCCATGGATGTCCCCATGGATGTCCCCATGGATGTCCCCATGGATGTCCCCATGGATGTCCCCATGGATGTCCCCATGGATGTCCCCATGGATGTCCCCATGGATGTCCCCATGGATGTCCCCATGGATGTCCCCATGGATGTCCCCATGGATGTCCCCATGGATGTCCCCATGGATGTCCCCTGGATGTCCCCATGGATGTCCCCATGGATGTCCCCATGGATGTCCCCATGGATGTCCCCATGGATGTCCCCATTGATGTCCCCATTGATGTCCCCATGGATGTCCCCATTGGATGTCCCCATGGATGTCCCCATTGATGTCCCCATTGATGTCCCCATGGATGTCCCCATGGATGTCCCCCATGGATGTCCCCATGGATGTCCCCATGGATGTCCCCATTGATGTCCCCATGGATGTCCCCATGGATGTCCCCATGGATGTCCCATGATGTCCCCATGGATGTCCCCATGGATGTCCCCATGGATGTCCCCATGGATGTCCCCATGGATGTCCCCATTGATGTCCCCATGGAGGTCCCCATGGATGTCCCCATGGATGTCCCCATTGATGTCCCCATGGATGTCCCCATGGATGTCCCCATGGATGTCCCCATGGATGTCCCCATGGATGTCCCCCATTGCTGTCCATTGATGTCCCCATGGATGTCCCCATGGATGTCCCCATGGATGTCCCCATGGATGTCCCCATTGATGTCCCCATGGATGTCCCCATGGATGTCCCCCATTGATGTCCCCATGGATGTCCCCATGGATGTCCCCATGGATGTCCCCATGGATGTCCCCATGGATGTCCCCATTGATGTCCCCATGGATGTCCCCATGGATGTCCCCATGGATGTCCCCATGGATGTCCCCATGGATGTCCCCATGGATGTCCCCATGGATGTCCCCATTGATGTCCCCATTGATGTCCCCATTGATGTCCCCATGGATGTCCCCATGGATGTCCCCATGGATGTCCCCATGGATGTCCCCATTGATGTCCCCATGGATGTCCCCATGAATGTCCCCATGGATGTCCCATGGATGTCCCCATGGATGTCCCCATGGATGTCCCCATGGATGTCCCCATGGATGTCCCCATGGATGTCCCCATGGATGTCCCCATGGATGTCCCCATGGATGTCCCCATTGATGTCCCCATGGATGTCCCCATGGATGTCCCCATTGATGTCCCCATGGATGTCCCCATGGATGTCCCCATGGATGTCCCCATTGATGTCCCCATGGATGTCCCCATTGATGTCCCCATGGATGTCCCCATTGATGTCCCCATTGATGTCCCCATGGATGTCCCATTGATGTCCCCATGGATGTCCCCATGGATGTCCCCATGGAGTCCCCCATGGATGCCCCCATGGATGTCCCCATGGATGTCCCCATGGATGTCCCCATTGATGTCCCCATGGATGTCCCCATGGATGTCCCCATGGATGTCCCCATGGATGCCCCCATTGATGTCCCCATTGATGTCCCCATTGATGTCCCCATTGATGTCCCCATTGATGTCCCCATGGATGTCCCCATTGATGTCCCCATGGATGCCCCCATGGATGTCCCCATGGATGTCCCCATTGATGTCCCCATTGATGTCCCCATTGATGTCCCCATTGATGTCCCCATTGATGTCCCCATGGATGTCCCCATGGATGTCCCCATGGATGTCCCCATGGATGTCCCCATGGATGTCCCCATGGATGTCCCCATGGATGTCCCCATGGATGTCCCCATGGGTGTCCCCATTGATGTCCCCATGGATGTCCCCATGGATGTCCCCATGGATGTCCCCATGGATGTCCCCATGGATGTCCCCATGGATGTCCCCATGGATGTCCCCATGGATGTCCCCATGGATGTCCCCATTGATGTCCCCATGGATGTCCCCATTGATGTCCCCATTGATGTCCCCATGGATGTCCCCATGGATGTCCCCATGGATGTCCCCATGGATGTCCCCATGGATGTCCCCATGGATGTCCCCATGGATGTCCCCATGGATGTCCCCATGGATGTCCCCATGGATGTCCCCATGGATGTCCCCATTGATGTCCCCATGGATGTCCCCATGGATGTCCCCATTGATGTCCCCATGGATGTCCCCATTGATGTCCCCATGGATGTCCCCATGGATGTCCCCATTGATGTCCCCATGGATGTCCCCATGGATGTCCCCATGGATGTCCCCATGGATGTCCCCATTGATGTCCCCATGGATGTCCCCATGGATGTCCCCATGGATGTCCCCATGGATGTCCCCATGGATGTCCCCATGGATGTCCCCATTGATGTCCCCATGGATGTCCCCATGGATGTCCCCATGGATGTCCCCATGGATGTCCCCATTGATGTCCCCATGGATGTCCCCATGGATGTCCCCATTGATGTCCCCATGGATGTCCCCATTGATGTCCCCATGGATGTCCACGTGGATGTCCCCATTGATGTCCCCATGGATGTCCCCATGGATGTCCCCATGGATGTCCCCATGGATGTCCCCATTGATGTCCCCATGGATGTCCCCATGGATGTCCCCATGGATGTCCCCATGGATGTCCCCATGGATGTCCCCATTGATGTCCCCATTGATGTCCCCATGGATGTCCCCATGGATGGCCCCATGGATGGAGTGCTGTCGGAAATGCATTGTACGACGCGCCGGGGCGTCGTACAAGGCGTCGGGGCCCGACGCGTCGGGAGCGTACGACGCGTCGTACAGTGTCGTACAAGGCGTCGGGGCCCGACGCGTCGGGGATGTACGACGCGTCGTACAGTGTCGTACAAGGTGTCGTACAGCACCAACACCGTACGACACAGTACGACATAGTACGACCGCCCTCCCCCTCTAGGCGGGTAAACGATGGCAGCGGACCGTCTTGGGGGAAGGGGGCCTTCGGCCCCCTTCCCAAATATTGGCACTTCGCGTCTACAACATGCCGACAGTGTCTACAATTAGCAGGCCGCGTCTACCTGTGGTGCACAGTGTCTACAGACCCCAGACCGCCCTCCCCCTGTGCAGAGTGTTGCTTAATAGAAGGGGGGGGGGCAGAGTGTTGCTTAAGAGAGGGGGGGGGGGGGGCAGAGTGTTGCTTAAGAGAGGGGGGGGGGGCAGAGTGTTGCTTAAGACACTGTACGACGCGTCGTACAGTGTCGTACAAGGCGTCGGGGCCCGACGCGTCGGGGATGTACGACGCGTCGTACAGTGTCGTACAAGGTGTCGGGGCCCGACGCGTCGGGGATGTACGACGCGTCGGGAGGTGTCGGGGCCCGACGCGTCGTAAAATCCCTATTTCGACAGTAGTGCATGGATGTCCCCATGGATGTCCCCATGGATGTCCCCATGGATGTCCCCATGGATGTCCCCATGGATGTCCCCATTGATGTCCCCATGGATGTCCCCATGGATGTCCCCATGGATGTCCCCATGGATGTCCCCATTGATGTCCCCATGGATGTCCCCATGGATGTCCCCATGGATGTCCCCATTGATGTCCCCATTGATGTCCCCATTGATGTCCCCATGGATGTCCCCATGGATGTCCCCATGGATGTCCCCATGGATGTCCCCATTGATGTCCCCATGGATGTCCCCATGGATGTCCCCATTGATGTCCCCATTGATGTCCCCATTGATGTCCCCATTGATGTCCCCATGGATGTCCCCATTGATGTCCCCATTGATGTCCCCATGGATGTCCCCATGGATGTCCCCATGGATGTCCCCATGGATGTCCCCATGGATGTCCCCATGGATGTCCCCATGGATGTCCCCATGGATGTCCCCATGGATGTCCCCATGGATGTCCCCATGGATGTCCCCATGGATGTCCCCATGGATGTCCCAATTGTTGTCCCCATGGATGTCCCCATGGATGTCCCCATGGATGTCCCCATGGATGTCCCCATTGATGTCCCCATGGATGTCCCCATGGATGTCCCCATGGATGTCCCCATTGATGTCCCCATGGATGTCCCCATGGATGTCCCCATGGATGTCCCCATGGATGTCCCCATGGATGTCCCCATGGATGTCCCCATGGATGTCCCCATGGATGTCCCCATGGATGTCCCCATGGATGTCCCCATGGATGTCCCCATGGATGTCCCCATGGATGTCCCCATTGATGTCCCCATTGTTGTCCCCATTGATGTCCCCATGGATGTCCCCATGGATGTCCCCATGGATGTCCCCATGGATGTCCCCATGGATGTCCCCATGGATGTCCCCATGGATGTCCCCATTGATGTCCCCATTGATGTCCCCATGGATGTCCCCATTGATGTCCCCATTGATGTCCCCATTGATGTCCCCATTGATGTCCCCATGGATGTCCCCATGGATGTCCCCATGGATGTCCCCATGGATGTCCCCATTGATGTCCCCATGGATGTCCCCATGGATGTCCCCATTGATGTCCCCATGGATGTCCCCATGGATGTCCCCATGGATGTCCCCATGGATGTCCCCATTGATGTCCCCATGGATGTCCCCATTGATGTCCCCATTGATGTCCCCATGGATGTCCCCATTGATGTCCCCATGGATGTCCCCATGGATGTCCCCATGGATGTCCCCATTGATGTCCCCATTGATGTCCCCATGGATGTCCCCATGGATGTCCCCATTGATGTCCCCATGGATGTCCCCATGGATGTCCCCATGGATGTCCCCATTGATGTCCCCATGGATGTCCCCATGGATGTCCCCATGGATGTCCCCATTGATGTCCCCATGGATGTCCCCATTGATGTCCCCATGGATGTCCCCATTGATGTCCCCATGGGTGTCCCCATGGATGTCCCCATGGATGTCCCCATGGATGTTCCCATGGATGTCCCCATGGATGTCCCCATTGATGTCCCCATTGATGTCCCCATGGATGTCCCCATGGATGTCCCCATGGATGTCCCCATGGATGTCCCCATGGATGTCCCCATGGATGTCCCCATGGATGTCCCCATGGATGTCCCCATGGATGTCCCCATGGATGTCCCCATGGATGTTCCCATGGATGTCCCCATGGATGTCCCCATTGATGTCCCCATTGATGTCCCCATCGATGTCCCCATGGATGTCCCCATGGGTGTCCCCATGGATGTCCCGATGGATGTCCCCATGGATGTCCCCATGGATGTCCCCATGGATGGCCCCATGGATGTCCCGATGGATGTCCCCATGGATGTCCCCATGGATGTCCCCATGGATGTCCCCATGGATGTCCCCATGGATGTCCCCATTGATGTCCCCATGGATGTCCCCATGGATGTCCCCATGGATGTCCCCATGGATGTCCCCATGGATGTCCCCATGGATGTCCCCATTGATGTCCCCATTGATGTCCCCATGGATGTCCCCATGGATGTCCCCATTGATGTCCCCATGGATGTCCCCATGGATGTCCCCATTGATGTCCCCATGGATGTCCCCATTGATGTCCCCATGGATGTCCCCATTGATGTCCCCATGGATGTCCCCATGGATGTCCCCATGGATGTCCCCATGGATGTTCCCATGGATGTCCCCATGGATGTCCCCATTGATGTCCCCATTGATGTCCCCATGGATGTCCCCATGGATGTCCCCATGGATGTCCCCATGGATGTCCCCATGGATGTCCCCATGGATGTCCCCATGGATGTCCCCATTGATGTCCCCATGGATGTCCCCATGGATGTCCCCATGGATGTCCCCATGGATGTCCCCATGGATGTCCCCATGGATGTCCCCATGGATGTCCCCATGGATGTCCCCATGGATGTCCCCATGGATGTCCCCATGGATGTCCCCATTGATGTCCCCAGGGATGTCCCCATGGATGTCCCCATGGATGTCCCCATGGATGTCCCCATGGATGTCCCCATTGATGTCCCCATGGATGTCCCCATTGATGTCCCCATGGATGTCCCCATGGATGTCCCCATGGATGTCCCCATGGATGTCCCCATTGATGTCCCCATTGATGTCCCCATGGATGTCCCCATTGATGTCCCCATTGATGTCCCCATGGATGTCCCCATGGATGTCCCCATTGATGTCCCCATGGATGTCCCCATGGATGTCCCCATTGATGTCCCCATGGATGTCCCCATGGATGTCCCCATGGATGTCCCCATGAATGTCCCCATGGATGTCCCCATTGATGTCCCCATGGATGTCCCCATGGATGTCCCCATGGATGTCCCCATGGATGTCCCCATTGATGTCCTCATGGATGTCCCCATGGATGTCCCCATGGATGTCCCCATTGATGTCCCCATGGATGTCCCCATTGATGTCCCCATGGATGTCCCCATGGATGTCCCCATTGATGTCCCCATGGATGTCCCCATGGATGTCCCCATGGATGTCCCCATTGATGTCCCCATGGATGTCCCCATGGATGTCCCCATGGATGTCCCCATGGATGGCCCCATGGATGTCCCCATGGATGTCCCCATGGATGTCCCCATGGATGTCCCCATGAATGTCCCCATGGATGTCCCCATGGATGTCCCCATGGATGTCCCCATGGATGTCCCCATGGATGTCCCCATGGATGTCCCCATGGATGTCCCCATGGATGTCCCCATGGATGTCCCCATTGATGTCCCCATGGATGTCCCCATGGATGTCCCCATTGATGTCCCCATTGATGTCCCCATTGATGTCCCCATGGATGTCCCCATGGATGTCCCCATGGATGTCCCCATGGATGTCCCCATGGATGTCCCCATGGATGTCCCCATGGATGTCCCCATGGATGTCCCCATGAATGTCCCCATGGATGTCCCCATTGATGTCCCCATGGATGTCCCCATTGATGTCCCCATTGATGTCCCCATGGATGTCCCCATGGATGTCCCCATGGATGTCCCCATGGATGTCCCCATGGATGTCCCCATGGATGTCCCCATGGATGTCCCCATGAATGTCCCCATGGATGTCCCCATGGATGTCCCCATGGATGTCCCCATGGATGTCCCCATGGATGTCCCCATGGATGTCCCCATGGATGTCCCCATGGATGTCCCCATGGATGTCCCCATGGATGTCCCCATGGATGTCCCCATGGATGTCCCCATGGATGTCCCCATGGATGTCCCCATGGATGTCCCCATGGATGTCCCCATGGATGTCCCCATGGATGTCCCCATTGATGTCCCCATGGATGTCCCCATGGATGTCCCCATGGATGTCCCCATGGATGTCCCCATGGATGTCCCCATGGATGTCCCCATTGATGTCCCCATTGATGTCCCCATGGATGTCCCCATGGATGTCCCCATTGATGTCCCCATGGATGTCCCCATGGATGTCCCCATGGATGTCCCCATGGATGTCCCCATTGATGTCCCCATGGATGGCCCCATGGATGTCCCCATGGATGTCCCCATGGATGTCCCCATGGATGTCCCCATGGATGTCCCCATGGATGTCCCCATGGATGTCCCCATGGATGTCCCCATGGATGTCCCCATGGATGTCCCCATGGATGTCCCCATGGATGTCCCCATGGATGTCCCCATGGATGTCCCCATGGATGTCCCCATGGATGTCCCCATGGATGTCCCCATGGATGTCCCCATGGATGTCCCCATGGATGGCCCCATGGATGTCCCCATTGATGTCCCCATGGATGTCCCCATGGATGTCCCCATGGATGTCCCCATGGATGTCCCCATTGATGTCCCCATGGATGTCCCCATGGATGTCCCCATGGATGTCCCCATGGATGTCCCCATGGATGTCCCCATGGATGTCCCCATGGATGTCCCCATGGATGTCCCCATGGATGTCCCCATGGATGTCCCCATGGATGTCCCCATGGATGTCCCCATGAATGTCCCCATGGATGTCCCCATGAATGTCCCCATGGATGTCCCCATGGATGTCCCCATGGATGTCCCCATGGATGTCCCCATGGATGTCCCCATTGATGTCCCCATGGATGTCCCCATGGATGTCCCCATTGATGTCCCCATGGAGGTCCCCATGGATGTCCCCATGGATGTCCCCATTGATGTCCCCATTGATGTCCCCATTGATGTCCCCATGGATGTCCCCATGGATGTCCCCATGGATGTCCCCATGGATGTCCCCATTGATGTCCCCATTGATGTCCCCATGGATGTCCCCATGGATGTCCCCATTGATGTCGGCATGGATGTCCCCATGGATGTCCCCATGGATGTCCCCATTGATGTCCCCATGGATGTCCCCATGGATGTCCCCATGGATGTCCCCATGGATGTCCCCATGGATGTCCCCATGGATGTCCCCATGGATGTCCCCATGGATGTCCCCATGGATGTCCCCATGGATGTCCCCATGGATGTCCCCATGGATGTCCCCATGGATGTCCCCATGGATGTCCCCATGGATGTCCCCATGGATGTCCCCATGGATGTCCCCATGGATGTCCCCATGGATGTCCCCATGGATGTCCCCATGGATGTCCCCATGGATGTCCCCATGGATGTCCCCATTGATGTCCCCATTGATGTCCCCATGGATGTCCCCATGGATGTCCCCATGGATGTCCCCATGGATGTCCCCATGGATGTCCCCATTGATGTCCCCATGGATGTCCCCATGGATGTCCCCATGAATGTCCCCATGGATGTCCCCATGGATGTCCCCATTGATGTCCCCATGGATGTCCCCATGGATGTCCCCATGAATGTCCCCATGGATGTCCCCATGGATGTCCCCATGGATGTCCCCATGGATGTCCCCATTGATGTCCCCATTGATGTCCCCATGGATGTCCCCATGGATGTCCCCATGGATGTCCCCATGGATGTCCCCATGGATATCCCCATGGATGTCCCCATGGATGGCCCCATGGATGTCCCCATGGATGTCCCCATGGATGTCCCCATGGATGTGCCCATGGCTGTCCCCATGGATGTCCCCATGGATGTCCCCATGGATGTCCCCATGGATGTCCCCATGGATGTCCCCATGGATGTCCCCATGGATGTCCCCATGGATGTCCCCATGGATGTCCCCATGGATGTCCCCATTGATGTCCCCATGGATGTCCCCATGGATGTCCCCATAGATGTCCCCATTGATGTCCCCATGGATGTCCCCATGGATGTCCCCATTGATGTCCCCATGGATGTCCCCATGGATGTCCCCATTGATGTCCCCATGGATGTCCCCATGGATGTCCCCATTGATGTCCCCATGGATGTCCCCATGGATGTCCCCATGGATGTCCCCATGGATGGCCCCATGGATGTCCCCATGGATGTCCCCATGGATGTCCCCATGGATGTCCCCATGGATGTCCCCATGGATGTCCCCATGGATGTCCCCATGGATGTCCCCATGGATGTCCCCATGGATGTCCCCATTGATGTCCCCATGGATGTCCCCATGGATGTCCCCATGGATGTCCCCATGGATGTCCCCATGGATGTCCCCATGGATGTCCCCATGGATGTCCCCATGGATGTCCCCATGGATGTCCCCATGGATGTCCCCATTGATGTCCCCATGGATGTCCCCATGGATGTCCCCATGGATGTCCCCATGGATGTCCCCATGGATGTCCCCATGGATGTCCCCATGGATGTCCCCATGGATGTCCCCATTGATGTCCCCATTGATGTCCCCATGGATGTCCCCATGGATGTCCCCATGGATGTCCCCATTGATGTCCCCATGGATGTCCCCATGGATGTCCCCATGGATGTCCCCATGGATGTCCCCATGGATGTCCCCATGGATGTCCCCATGGATGTCCCCATGGATGTCCCCATGGATGTCCCCATGGATGTCCCCATGGATGTCCCCATGGATGTCCCCATGGATGGCCCCATTGATGTCCCCATGGATGTCCCCATGGATGTCCCCATGGATGTCCCCATGGATGTCCCCATGGATGTCCCCATGGATGTCCCCATGGATGTCCCCATGGATGTCCCCATGGATGTCCCCATGGATGTCCCCATTGATGTCCCCATTGATGTCCCCATTGATGTCCCCATGGATGTCCCCATGGATGTCCCCATGGATGTCCCCATGGATGTCCCCATGAATGTCCCCATGGATGTCCCCATGGATGTCCCCATGGATGTCCCCATGGATGTCCCCATGGATGTCCCCATGGATGTCCCCATGGATGTCCCCATGGATGTCCCCATTGATGTCCCCATGGATGTCCCCATGGATGTCCCCATGGATGTCCCCATGGATGTCCCCATGGATGTTCCCATGGATGTCCCCATTGATGTCCCCATGGATGTCCCCATTGATGTCCCCATTGATGTCCCCATGGATGTCCCCATGGATGTCCCCATGGATGTCCCCATGGATGTCCCCATGGATGTCCCCATGGAAGTCCCCATTGATGTCCCCATGGATGTCCCCATGGATGTCCCCATGGATGTCCCCATGGATGTCCCCATGGATGTCCCCATGGATGTCCCCATGGATGTCCCCATGGATGTCCCCATTGATGTCCCCATGGATGTCCCCATTGATGTCCCCATGGATGTCCCCATGGATGTCCCCATGGATGTCCCCATGGATGTCCCCATGGATGTCCCCATTGATGTCCCCATTGATGTCCCCATTGATGTCCCCATGGATGTCCCCATGGATGTCCCCATGGATGTCCCCATGGATGTCCCCATGGATGTCCCCATTGATGTCCCCATTGATGTCCCCATGGATGTCCCCATTGATGTCCCCATGGATGTCCCCATTGATGTCCCCATGGATGTCCCCATGGATGTCCCCATGGATGGCCCCATTGATGTCCCCATGGATGTCCCCATGGATGTCCCCATGGATGTCCCCATGGATGTCCCCATTGATGTCCCCATGGATGTCCCCATGGATGTCCCCATGGATGTCCCCATTGATGTCCCCATGGATGTCCCCATGGATGTCCCCATGGATGTCCCCATTGATGTCCCCATGGATGTCCCCATGGATGTCCCCATTGATGTCCCCATGGATGGCCCCTTGGATGTCCCCATGGATGTCCCCATTGATGTCCCCATTGATGTCCCCATGGATGTCCCCATGGATGTCCCCATGGATGTCCCCATTGATGTCCCCATTGATGTCCCCATTGATGTCCCCATGGATGTCCCCATTGATGTCCCCATGGATGTCCCCATGGATGTCCCCATGGATGTCCCCATTGATGTCCCCATGGATGTCCCCATGGATGTCCCCATGGATGTCCCCATGGATGTCCCCATTGATGTCCCCATGGATGCCCCCATTGATGTCCCCATTGATGTCCCCATGGATGTCCCCATGGATGTCCCCATTGATGTCCCCATTGATGTCCCCATGGATGTCCCCATGGATGTCCCCGTGGATGTCCCCATTGATGTCCCCATGGATGTCCCCATGGATGTCCCCCCTGGGGGCTGTCAGGCCACACTGCCTGGGGGCTGCCAAGCCACTGCCTGGGGGCAGCCGGGCCACTGCCTGGGGGCTGCCAAGCCACTGCCTGGGGGCTGCCAGGCCACTGCTTGGGGGCTGCCGGGCCACTGCCTGGGGGCTGCCGGGCCACTGCCTGGGGGCTGCCGGGCCACTGCCTGGGGGCTGCCGGGCCACTGCCTGGGGGCTGCCGGTCCACTGCCTGGGGGCTGACAGGCCACACTGCCTGGGGGCTGCCGGGCCACTGCCTGGGGGCTGCCGGGCCACTGCCTGGGGGCTGCCGGGCCACTGCCTGGGGGCTGCCGGGCCACTGCCTGGGGGCTGCCGGGCCACTGCCTGGGGGCTGCCGGGCCACTGCCTGGGGGCTGCCGGTCCACTGCCTGGGGGCTGCCGGGCCACTGCCTCGGGGCTGCCGGGCCACTGCCTGGGGGCTGCCGGGCCACTGCCTGGGGGCTGCCGGGCCACTGCCTGGGGGCTGCCGGGCCACTGCCTGGGGGCTGCCAGGCCACTCACTGCCTGGGGGCTGCCAGGCCACTGCCTGGGGGCTGCCGGGCCACTGCCTGGGGGCTGCCGGGCCACTGCCTGGGGGCTGCCGGGCCATTGCCTGGGGGCTGCCAGGCCACTGCCTGGGGGCTGCCAGGCCACTGCCTGGGGGCTGCCGGGCCACTGCCTGGGGGCTGCCGGGCCACTGCCTGGGGGCTGCCGGGCCACTGCCGGGGGGCTGCCAGGCCACTGCCTGGGGGCTGCCGGGCCACTGCCTGGGGGCTGCCAGGCCACTGCCTGGGGGCTGCCGGGCCACTGCCTGGGGGCTGCCGGGCCACTGCCTGGGAACTGCCGGGCCACTGCCTGGGAACTGCCGGGCCACTGCCTGGGGGCTGCCGGTCCACTGCCTGGGGGCTGCCGGGCCACTGCCTGGGGGCTGCCGGGCCACTGCCTGGGGGCTGCCGGGCCACTGCCTGGGGGCTGCCGGGCCACTGCCTGGGGGCTGCCGGGCCACTGCCTGGGGGCTGCCGGGCCACTGCCTGGGGGCTGCCGGTCCACTGCCTGGGGGCTGACAGGCCACACTGCCTGGGGGCTGCCGGGCCACTGCCTGGGGGCTGCCGGGCCACTGCCTGGGGGCTGCCGGGCCACTGCCTGGGGGCTGCCGGGCCACTGCCTGGGGGCTGCCGGGCCACTGCCTGGGGGCTGCCGGGCCACTGCCTGGGGGCTGCCGGTCCACTGCCTGGGGGCTGCCGGGCCACTGCCTGGGGGCTGCCGGGCCACTGCCTGGGGGCTGCCGGGCCACTGCCTGGGGGCTGCCGGGCCACTGCCTGGGGGCTGCCGGGCCACTGCCTGGGGGCTGCCAGGCCACTCACTGCCTGGGGGCTGCCAGGCCACTGCCTGGGGGCTGCCGGGCCACTGCCTGGGGGCTGCCGGGCCACTGCCTGGGGGCTGCCGGGCCACTGCCTGGGGGCTGCCGGGCCACTGCCTGGGGGCTGCCGGGCCAATGCCTGGGGGCTGCCGGGCCACTGCCTGGGGGCTGCCGGGCCACTGCCTGGGGGCTGCCGGGCCACTGCCTGGGGGCTGTCGGGCCACTGCCTGGGGGCTGCCGGGCCATTGCCTGGGGGCTGCCAGGCCACTGCCTGGGGGCTGCCAGGCCACTGCCTGGGGGCTGCCGGGCCACTGCCTGGGGGCTGCCGGGCCACTGCCTGGGGGCTGCCGGGCCACTGCCGGGGGGCTGCCAGGCCACTGCCTGGGGGCTGCCGGGCCACTGCCTGGGGGCTGCCAGGCCACTGCCTGGGGGCTGCCGGGCCACTGCCTGGGGGCTGCCGGGCCACTGCCTGGGAACTGCCGGGCCACTGCCTGGGAACTGCCGGGCCACTGCCTGGGGGCTGCCGGTCCACTGCCTGGGGGCTGCCGGGCCACTGCCTGGGGGCTGCCGGGCCACTGCCTGGGGGCTGCCGGGCCACTGCCTGGGGGCTGCCGGGCCACTGCCTGGGGGCTGCCGGGCCACTGCCTAGGGGCTGCCGGGCCACTGCCTGGGGGCTGCTGGGCCACTGCCTGGGGGCTGCCGGGCCACTGCCTGGGGGCTGCCGGGCCACTGCCTGGGGGCTGCCGGGCCAATGCCTGGGGGCTGCCGGGCCACTGCCTGGGGGCTGCCGGGCCACTGCCTGGGGGCTGCCGGGCCACTGCCTGGGGGCTGTCGGGCCACTGCCTGGGGGCTGCCAGGCCACTGCCTGGGGGCTGCCGGGCCACTGCCTGGGGGCTGCCGGGCCACTGCCTGGGGGCTGCCAGGCCACTGCCTGGGGGCTGCCAGGCCACTGCCTGGGGGCTGCCGGGCCACTGCCTGGGGGCTGCCGGGCCACTGCCTGGGGGCTGCCGGGCCACTGCCTGGGGGCTGCCGGGCCACTGCCTGGGGGCTGCCAGGCCACTCACTGCCTGGGGGCTGCCAGGCCACTGCCTGGGGGCTGCCGGGCCACTGCCTGGGGGCTGCCGGGCCACTGCCTGGGGGCTGCCGGGCCATTGCCTGGGGGCTGCCAGGCCACTGCCTGGGGGCTGCCAGGCCACTGCCTGGGGGCTGCCGGGCCACTGCCTGGGGGCTGCCGGGCCACTGCCTGGGGGCTGCCGGGCCACTGCCGGGGGGCTGCCAGGCCACTGCCTGGGGGCTGCCGGGCCACTGCCTGGGGGCTGCCAGGCCACTGCCTGGGGGCTGCCGGGCCACTGCCTGGGGGCTGCCGGGCCACTGCCTGGGAACTGCCGGGCCACTGCCTGGGAACTGCCGGGCCACTGCCTGGGGGCTGCCGGTCCACTGCCTGGGGGCTGCCGGTCCACTGCCTGGGGGCTGCCGGGCCACTGCCTGGGGGCTGCCGGGCCACTGCCTGGGGGCTGCCGGGCCACTGCCTGGGGGCTGCCGGGCCACTGCCTGGGGGCTGCCGGGCCACTGCCTGGGGGCTGCCGGGCCACTGCCTGGGGGCTGCTGGGCCACTGCCTGGGGGCTGCCGGGCCACTGCCTGGGGGCTGCCGGGCCACTGCCTGGGGGCTGCCGGGCCACTGCCTGGGGGCTGCCGGGCCACTGCCTGGGGGCTGCCGGGCCACTGCCTGGGGGCTGCCAGGCCACTGCCTGGGGGCTGCCGGGCCACTGCCTGGGGGCTGCCGGGCCACTGCCTGGGGGCTGCCAGGCCACTGCCTGGGGGCTGCCGGGCCACTGCCTGGGGGCTGCCGGGCCGCTGCCTGGGGGCTGCCGGGCCACTGCCTGGGGGCTGCCGGGCCACTGCCTGGGGGCT
Organism: Eutreptiella sp. 'Long Island Sound 2002'; assembly: GCA_964036045.1. Taxonomy (NCBI): domain Eukaryota; phylum Euglenozoa; class Euglenophyceae; order Eutreptiales; family Eutreptiaceae; genus Eutreptiella; species Eutreptiella sp. 'Long Island Sound 2002'. The sequence continues at coordinate 17,956,875 of OZ038396.1, forward strand.
GGCTGCCAAGCCACTGCCTGGGGGCTGCCGGGCCACTGCCTGGGGGCTGCCGGGCCACTGCCTGGGGGCTGCCAGGCCACTGCCTGGGGGCTGCCAGGCCACTGCCTGGGGGCTGCCGGGCCACTGCCTGGGGGCTGCCAGGCCACTGCCTGGGGGCTGCCGGGCCACTGCCTGGGGGCTGCCGGGCCACTGCCTGGGAGCTGCCAGGCCACTGCCTGGGGGCTGCCGGGCCACTGCCTGGGGGCTGCCGGGCCACTGCCTGGGGGCTGCCGGGCCACTGCCTGGGGGCTGCCGGGCCACTGCCTGGGGGCTGCCGGGCCACTGCCTGGGGGCTGCCGGGCCACTGCCTGGGGGCTGCCAGGCCACTGCCTGGGGGCTGCCGGGCCACTGCCTGGGGGCTGCCGGGCCACTGCCTGGGGGCTGCCAGGCCACTGCCTGGGGGCTGCCGGGCCACTGCCTGGGGGCTGCCGGGCCACTGCCTGGGGGCTGCCGGGCCACTGCCTGGGGGCTGCCAGGCCACTGCCTGGGGGCTGCCAGGCCACTGCCTGGGGGCTGCCGGGCCACTGCCTGGGGGCTGCCAGGCCACTGCCTGGGGGCTGCCGGGCCACTGCCTGGGGGCTGCCAGGCCACTGCCTGGGGGCTGCCGGGCCACTGCCTGGGGGCTGCCGGGCCACTGCCTGGGGGCTGCCGGGCCACTGCCTGGGGGCTGCCGGGCCACTGCCTGGGGGCTGCCAGGCCACTGCCTGGGGGCTGCCGGGCCACTGCCTGGGGGCTGCCGGGCCACTGCCTGGGGGCTGCCGGGCCACTGCCTGGGGGCTGCCAGGCCACTGCCTGGGGGCTGCCGGGCCACTGCCTGGGGGCTGCCGGGCCACTGCCTGGGGGCTGCCAGGCCACTGCCTGGGGGCTGCCGGGCCACTGCCTGGGGGCTGCCAGGCCACTGCCTGGGGGCTGCCGGGCCACTGCCTGGGGGCTGCCGGGCCACTGCCTGGGGGCTGCCGGGCCACTGCCTGGGGGCTGCCGGGCCACTGCCTGGGGGCTGCCGGGCCACTGCCTGGGGGCTGCCGGGCCACTGCCTGGGGGCTGCCAGGCCACTGCCTGGGGGCTGCCGGGCCACTGCCTGGGGGCTGCCGGGCCACTGCCTGGGGGCTGCCGGGCCACTGCCTGGGGGCTGCCGGGCCACTGCCTGGGGGCTGCCGGGCCACTGCCTGGGGGCTGCCGGGCCACTGCCTGGGGGCTGCCGGGCCACTGCCTGGGGGCTGCCGGGCCACTGCCTGGGGGCTGCCAGGCCACTGCCTGGGAGCTGCCAGGCCACTGCCTGGGGGCTGCCGGGCCACTGCCTGGGGGCTGCCGGGCCACTGCCTGGGGGCTGCCGGGCCACTGCCTGGGGGCTGCCGGGCCACTGCCTGGGGGCTGCCGGGCCACTGCCTGGGGGCTGCCGGGCCACTGCCTGGGGGCTGCCGGGCCACTGCCTGGGGGCTGCCGGGCCACTGCCTGGGGGCTGCCGGGCCACTGCCTGGGGGCTGCCGGGCCACTGCCTGGGGGCTGCCAGGCCACTGCCTGGGGGCTGCCGGGCCACTGCCTGGGGGCTGCCGGGCCACTGCCTGGGGGCTGCCAGGCCACTGCCTGGGGGCTGCCGGGCCACTGCCTGGGGGCTGCCGGGCCGCTGCCTGGGGGCTGCCGGGCCACTGCCTGGGGGCTGCCGGGCCACTGCCTGGGGGCTGGCTGCCAAGCCACTGCCTGGGGGCTGCCGGGCCACTGCCTGGGGGCTGCCGGGCCACTGCCTGGGGGCTGCCAGGCCACTGCCTGGGGGCTGCCAGGCCACTGCCTGGGGGCTGCCGGGCCACTGCCTGGGGGCTGCCAGGCCACTGCCTGGGGGCTGCCGGGCCACTGCCTGGGGGCTGCCGGGCCACTGCCTGGGAGCTGCCAGGCCACTGCCTGGGGGCTGCCGGGCCACTGCCTGGGGGCTGCCGGGCCACTGCCTGGGGGCTGCCGGGCCACTGCCTGGGGGCTGCCGGGCCACTGCCTGGGGGCTGCCGGGCCACTGCCTGGGGGCTGCCGGGCCACTGCCTGGGGGCTGCCGGGCCACTGCCTGGGGGCTGCCAGGCCACTGCCTGGGGGCTGCCGGGCCACTGCCTGGGGGCTGCCGGGCCACTGCCTGGGGGCTGCCAGGCCACTGCCTGGGGGCTGCCGGGCCACTGCCTGGGGGCTGCCGGGCCACTGCCTGGGGGCTGCCGGGCCACTGCCTGGGGGCTGCCGGGCCACTGCCTGGGGGCTGCCGGGCCACTGCCTGGGGGCTGCCGGGCCACTGCCTGGGGGCTGCCGGGCCACTGCCTGGGGGCTGCCAGGCCACTGCCTGGGGGCTGCCGGGCCACTGCCTGGGGGCTGGCTGCCAGGCCACTGCCTGGGAGCTGCCAGGCCACTGCCTGGGGGCTGCCGGGCCACTGCCTGGGGGCTGCCGGGCCACTGCCTGGGGGCTGCCGGGCCACCGCCTGGGGGCTGCCGGGCCACTGCCTGGGGGCTGCCGGGCCACTGCCTGGGGGCTGCCAGGCCACTGCCTGGGGGCTGCCGGGCCACTGCCTGGGGGCTGCCAGGCCACTGCCTGGGGGCTGCCGGGCCACTGCCTGGGGGCTGCCAGGCCACTGCCTGGGGGCTGCCAGGCCACTGCCTGGGGGCTGCCGGGCCACTGCCTGGGGGCTGCCAGGCCACTGCCTGGGGGCTGCCGGGCCACTGCCTGGGGGCTGCCAGGCCACTCACTGCCTGGGGGCTGCCAGGCCACTGCCTGGGGGCTGCCGGGCCACTGCCTGGGGGCTGCCAGGCCACTGTCTGGGGGCTGCCGGGCCACTGCCTGGGGGCTGCCGGGCCACTGCCTGGGGGCTGCCAGGCCGCTGCCTGGGGGCTGCCGGTCCACTGCCTGGGGGCTGCCAAGCCACTGCCTGGGGGCTGCCGGGCCACTGCCTGGGGGCTGCCAGGCCACTGCCTGGGGGCTGCCGGGCCACTGCCTGGGAGCTGCCGGGCCACTGCCTGGGGGCTGCCGGGCCACTGCCTGGGGGCTGCCGGGCCACTGCCTGGGGGCTGCCGGGCCGCTGCCTGGGGGCTGCCGGGCCACTGCCTGGGGGCTGCCGGGCCACTGCCTGGGGGCTGCCGGGCCACTGCCTGGGGGCTGCCGGGCCACTGACTGGGGGCTGCCGGGCCACTGCCTGGGGGCTGCCAGGCCACTCACTGCCTGGGGGCTGCCGGGCCACTGCCTGGGGGCTGCCGGGCCACTGCCTGGGGGCTGCCGGGCCACTGCCTGGGGGCTGCCGGGCCACTGCCTGGGGGCTGCCGGGCCACTGCCTGGGGGCTGCCGGGCCACTGCCTGGGGGCTGCCGGGCCACTGCCTGGGGGCTGCCGGGCCACTGCCTGGGGGCTGCCGGGCCACTGCCTGGGGGCTGCCGGGCCACTGCCTGGGGGCTGCCAGGCCACTGCGTGGGGGCTGCCGGGCCACTGCGTGGGGGCTGCCGGGCCACTGCCTGGGGGCTGCCGGGCCACTGCCTGGGGGCTGCCGGGCCACTGCCTGGGGGCTGCCGGGCCACTGCCTGGGGGCTGCCGGGCCACTGCCTGGGGGCTGCCAGGCCACTCACTGCCTGGGGGCTGCCGGGCCGCTGCCTGGGGGCTGCCGGGCCACTCACTGCCTGGGGGCTGCCAGGCCACTGCGTGGGGGCTGCCGGGCCACTGCGTGGGGGCTGCCGGGCCACTGCCTGGGGGCTGCCGGGCCACTGCCTGGGGGCTGCCGGGCCACTGCCTGGGGGCTGCCGGGCCACTGCCTGGGGGCTGCCGGGCCACTGCCTGGGGGCTGCCGGGCCACTGCCTGGGGGCTGCCGGGCCACTGCCTGGGGGCTGCCGGGCCACTGCCTGGGGGCTGCCGGGCCACTGCCTGGGGGCTGCCGGGCCACTGCCTGGGGGCTGCCAGGCCACACTGCCTGGGGGCTGCCGGGCCACACTGCCTGGGGGCTGCCGGGCCACTGCCTGGGGGCTGCCGGGCCACTGCCTGTGGGCTGCCGGGCCACTGCCTGGGGGCTGCCAGGCCACACTGCCTGGGGGCTGCCCGGCCACTGCCTGGGGGCTGCCGGGCCACTGCCTGGGGGCTGCCGGGCCACTGCCTGGGGGCTGCCGGGCCACTGCCTGGGGGCTGCCGGGCCACTGCCTGGGGGCTGCCAGGCCACTGCCTGGGGGCTGCCGGTCCACTGCCTGGGGGCTGCCGGGCCACTGCCTGGGGGCTGCCGGTCCACTGCCTGGGGGCTGCCAGGACACTGCCTGGGGGCTGCCAGGCCACTGCCTGGGGGCTGCCGGGCCACTGCCTGGGGGCTGCCAGGCCACTGCCTGGGGGCTGCCGGGCCACTGCCTGGGGGCTGCCAGGCCACTGCCTGGGGGCTGCCGGGCCACTGCCTGGGGGCTGCCAGGCCACTGCCTGGGGGCTGCCAGGCCACTGCCTCGGGGCTGCCGGGCCACTGCCTGGGGGCTGCCGGGCCACTGCCTGGGGGCTGCCGGGCCACTGCCTGGGGGCTGCGGGGCCACTGCCTGGGGGCTGCCGGGCCACTGTCTGGGGGCTGCCGGGCCACTGCCTGGGGGCTGCCAGGCCACTGCCTGGGGGCTGTCGGGCCACTGCCTGGGGGCTGCCAGGCCACTGCCTGGGGGCTGCCGGGCCACTGCCTGGGGGCTGCCGGGCCACTGCCTGGGGGCTGCCGGGCCACTGCCTGGGGGCTGCCAGGCCACTGCCTGGGGGCTGCCGGGCCACTGCCTGGGGGCTGCCGGGCCACTGCCTGGGGGCTGCCGGGCCACTGCCTGGGGGCTGCCGGGCCACTGCCTGGGGGCTGCCAGGCCACTGCCTGGGGGCTGCCGGGCCACTGCCTGGGGGCTGCCGGGCCACTGCCTGAGGGCTGCCGGGCCACTGCCTGGGGGCTGCCGGGCCACTGCCTGGGGGCTGCCGGGCCACTGCCTGGGGGCTGCCGGGCCACTGCCTGGGGGCTGCCGGGCCACTGCCTGGGGGCTGCCGGGCCACTGCCTGGGGGCTGCCGGGCCACTGCCTGGGGGCTGCCGGGCCACTGCCTGGGGGCTGCCGGGCCACTGCCTGGGGGCTGCCGGGCCACTGCCTGGGGGCTGCCGGGCCACTGCCTGGGGGCTGCCGGGCCACTGCCTGGGGGCTGCCGGGCCACTGCCTGGGGGCTGCCGGGCCACTGCCTGGGGGCTGCCGGGCCACTGCCGGGCCACTGCCTGGGGGCTGCCGGGCCACTGCCTGGGGGCTGCCGGGCCACTGCCTGGGGGCTGCCGGGCCACTGCCTGGGGGCTGCCGGGCCACTGCCTGGGGGCTGCCGGGCCACTGCCTGGGGGATGCCAGGCCACTGCCTGGGGGCTGCCAAGCCACTGCCTGGGGGCTGCCGGGCCACTGCCTGGGGGCTGCCAGGCCACTGCCTGGGGGCTGCCGGGCCACTGCCTGGGGGCTGCCAGGCCACTCACTGCCTGGGGGCTGCCAGGCCACTGCCTGGGGGCTGCCGGGCCACTGCCTGGGGGCTGCCGGGCCACTGCCTGGGGGCTGCCGGGCCACTGCCTGGGGGCTGCCGGGCCACTGCCTGGGGGCTGCCGGGCCACTGCCTGGGGGCTGCCGGGCCACTGCCTGGGGGCTGCCAGGCCACTGCCTGGGGGCTGCGGGCCACTGCCTGGGGGCTGCCGGGCCACTGCCTGGGGCTGCCGGGCCACTGCCTGGGGGCTGCCAGGCCACTGCCTGGGGCTGCCGGGCCACTGCCTGGGGGCTGCCGGGCCACTGCCTGGGGGCTGCCAGGCCACTGCCTGGGGGCTGCCGGGCCACTGCCTGGGGGCTGCCGGGCCACTGCCTGGGGGCTGCCGGGCCACTGCCTGGGGGCTGCCGGGCCACTGCCTGGGGGCTGCCGGGCCACTGCCTGGGGGCGGCCGGGCCACTGCCTGGGGGCTGCCGGGCCACTGCCTGGGGGCTGCCAGGCCACTGCCTGGGGGCTGCCGGGCCACTGCCTGGGGGCTGGCTGCCAGGCCACTGCCTGGGAGCTGCCAGGCCACTGCCTGGGGGCTGCCGGGCCACTGCCTGGGGGCTGCCGGGCCACTGCCTGGGGGCTGCCGGGCCACTGCCTGGGGGCTGCCGGGCCACTGCCTGGGGGCTGCCGGGCCACTGCCTGGGGGCTGCCAGGCCACTACCTGGGGGCTGCCGGGCCACTGCCTGGGGGCTGCCAGGCCACTGCCTGGGGGCTGCCGGGCCACTGCCTGGGGGCTGCCAGGCCACTGCCTGGGGGCTGCCAGGCCACTGCCTGGGGGCTGCCGGGCCACTGCCTGGGGGCTGCCAGGCCACTGCCTGGGGGCTGCCGGGCCACTGCCTGGGGGCTGCCAGGCCACTCACTGCCTGGGGGCTGCCAGGCCACTGCCTGGGGGCTGCCGGGCCACTGCCTGGGGGCTGCCGGGCCACTGCCTGGGGGCTGCCAAGCCACTGCCTGGGGGCTGCCGGGCCACTGCCTGGGGGCTGCCAGGCCACTGCCTGGGGGCTGCCGGGCCACTGCCTGGGAGCTGCCGGGCCACTGCCTGGGGGCTGCCGGGCCACTGCCTGGGGGCTGCCAGGCCACTGCCTGGGGGCTGCCGGGCCACTGCCTGGGGGCTGCCAGGCCACTGCCTGGGGGCTGCCGGGCCACTGCCTGGGGGCTGCCAGGCCACTGCCTGGGGGCTGCCAGGCCACTGCCTGGGGGCTGCCGGGCCACTGCCTGGGGGCTGCCAGGCCACTGCCTGGGGGCTGCCGGGCCACTGCCTGGGGGCTGCCGGGCCACTGCCTGGGGGCTGCCAGGCCACTGCCTGGGGGCTGCCGGGCCACTGCCTGGGGGCTGCCGGGCCAACGCCTGGGGGCTGCCAAGCCACTGCCTGGGGGCTGCCGGGCCACTGCCTGGGGGCTGCCAGGCCACTGCCTGGGGGCTGCCGGGCCACTGCCTGGGAGCTGCCGGGCCACTGCCTGGGGGCTGCCGGGCCACTGCCTGGGGGCTGCCGGGCCACTGCCTGGGGGCTGCCGGGCCACTGCCTGGGGGCTGCCGGGCCACTGCCTGGGGGCTGCCGGGCCGCTGCCTGGGGGCTGCCGGGCCACTGCCTGGGGGCTGCCGGGCCACTGCCTGGGGGCTGCCGGGCCACTGCCTGGGGGCTGCCGGGCCACTGCCTGGGGGCTGCCGGGCCACTGCCTGGGGGCTGCCAGGCCACTCACTGCCTGGGGGCTGCCGGGCCACTGCCTGGGGGCTGCCGGGCCACTGACTGGGGGCTGCCGGGCCACTGCCTGGGGGCTGCCAGGCCACTGCCTGGGGGCTGCCGGGCCACTGCCTGGGGGCTGCCGGGCCACTGCCTGGGGGCTGCCGGGCCACTGCCTGGGGGCTGCCGGGCCACTGCCTGGGGGCTGCCGGGCCACTGCCTGGGGGCTGCCGGGCCACTGCCTGGGGGCTGCCGGGCCACTGCCTGGGGGCTGCCGGGCCACTGCCTGGGGGCTGCCGGGCCACTGCCTGGGGGCTGCCGGGCCACTGCCTGGGGGCTGCCAGGCCACTGCCTGGGGGCTGCCGGGCCACTGCGTGGGGGCTGCCGGGCCACTGCCTGGGGGCTGCCGGGCCACTGCCTGGGGGCTGCCGGGCCACTGCCTGGGGGCTGCCGGGCCACTGCCTGGGGGCTGCCGGGCCACTGCCTAGGGGCTGCCGGGCCACTGCCTGGGGGCTGCCGGGCCGCTGCGTGGGGGCTGCCGGGCCACTGCCTGGGGGCTGCCGGGCCACTGCCTGGGGGCTGCCGGGCCACTGCCTGGGGGCTGCCGGGCCACTGCCTGGGGGCTGCCGGGCCACTGCCTGGGGGCTGCCGGGCCACTGCCTGGGGGCTGCCAGGCCACTGCCTGGGGGCTGCCGGGCCACTGCCTGGGGGCTGCCGGGCCACTGCCTGAGGGCTGCCGGGCCACTGCCTAGGGGCTGCCGGGCCACTGCCTGGGGGCTGCCGGGCCACTGCCTGGGGGCTGCCGGGCCACTGCCTGGGGGCTGCCGGGCCACTGCCTGGGGGCTGCCAGGCCACTGCCTGGGGGCTGCCAGGCCACACTGCCTGGGGGCTGCCGGGCCACACTGCCTGGGGGCTGCCGGGCCACTGCCTGGGGGCTGCCGGGCCACTGCCTGGGGGCTGCCGGGCCACTGCCTGGGGGCTGCCGGGCCACTGCCTGGGGGCTGCCGGGCCACTGCCTGGGGGCTGCCGGGCCACTGCCTGGGGGCTGCCGGGCCACTGCCTGGGGGCTGCCGGGCCACTGCCGGGCCACTGCCTGGGAACTGCCGGGCCACTGCCTGGGGGCTGCCGGGCCACTGCCTGGGGGCTGCCGGGCCACTGCCTGGGGGCTGCCGGGCCACTGCCTGGGGGCTGCCGGGCCACTGCCTGGGGGCTGCCAGGCCACTGCCTGGGGGCTGCCAAGCCACTGCCTGGGGGCTGCCGGGCCACTGCCTGGGGGCTGCCGGGCCACTGCCTGGGGGCTGCCGGGCCACTCACTGCCTGGGGGCTGCCAGGCCACTGCCTGGGGGCTGCCGGGCCACTGCCTGGGGGCTGCCAGGCCACTGCCTGGGGGCTGCCGGGCCACTGCCTGGGGGCTGCCGGGCCACTGCCTGGGGGCTGCCGGGCCACTGCCTGGGGGCTGCCAGGCCACTGCCTGGGGGCTGCCGGGCCACTGCCTGGGGGCTGCCGGGCCACTGCCTGGGAGCTGCCAGGCCACTGCCTGGGGGCTGCCGGGCCACTGCCTGGGGGCTGCCGGGCCACTGCCTGGGGGCTGCCGGGCCACTGCCTGGGGGCTGCCGGGCCACTGCCTGGGGGCTGCCGGGCCACTGCCTGGGGGCTGCCGGGCCACTGCCTGGGGGCTGCCGGGCGACTGCCTGGGGGCTGCCAGGCCACTGCCTGGGGGCTGCCGGGCCACTGCCTGGGGGCTGCCGGGCCACTGCCTGGGGGCTGCCAGGCCACACTGCCTGGGGGCTGCCGGGCCACTGCCTGGGGGCTGCCGGGCCACTGCCTGGGGGCTGCCGGGCCACTGCCTGGGGGCTGCCGGGCCACTGCCTGGGGGCTGCCGGGCCACTGCCTGGGGGCTGCCGGGCCACTGCCTGGGGGCTGCCAGGCCACTGCCTGGGGGCTGCCGGGCCACTGCCTGGGGGCTGGCTGCCAGGCCACTGCCTGGGAGCTGCCAGGCCACTGCCTGGGGGCTGCCGGGCCACTGCCTGGGGGCTGCCGGGCCACTGCCTGGGGGCTGCCGGGCCACTGCCTGGGGGCTGCCGGGCCACTGCCTGGGGGCTGCCGGGCCACTGCCTGGGGGCTGCCAGGCCACTGCCTGGGGGCTGCCGGGCCACTGCCTGGGGGCTGCCAGGCCACTGCCTGGGGGCTGCCGGGCCACTGCCTGGGGGCTGCCAGGCCACTGCCTGGGGGCTGCCAGGCCACTGCCTGGGGGCTGCCGGGCCACTGCCTGGGGGCTGCCAGGCCACTGCCTGGGGGCTGCCGGGCCACTGCCTGGGGGCTGCCAGGCCACTCACTGCCTGGGGGCTGCCGGGCCACTGCCTGGGGGCTGCCGGGCCACTGCCTGGGGGCTGCCGGGCCACTGCCTGGGGGCTGCCAGGCCGCTGCCTGGGGGCTGCCGGGCCACTGCCTGGGGGCTGCCGGGCCACTGCCTGGGGGCTGCCAAGCCACTGCCTGGGGGCTGCCGGGCCACTGCCTGGGGGCTGCCAGGCCACTGCCTGGGGGCTGCCGGGCCACTGCCTGGGAGCTGCCGGGCCACTGCCTGGGGGCTGCCGGGCCACTGCCTGGGGGCTGCCGGGCCACTGCCTGGGGGCTGCCGGGCCACTGCCTGGGGGCTGCCGGGCCGCTGCCTGGGGGCTGCCGGGCCACTGCCTGGGGGCTGCCGGGCCACTGCCTGGGGGCTGCCGGGCCACTGCCTGGGGGCTGCCGGGCCACTGCCTGGGGGCTGCCGGGCCACTGCCTGGGGGCTGCCGGGCCACTGCCTGGGGGCTGCCAGGCCACTCACTGCCTGGGGGCTGCCGGGCCACTGACTGGGGGCTGCCGGGCCACTGACTGGGGGCTGCCGGGCCACTGCCTGGGGGCTGCCAGGCCACTGCCTGGGGGCTGCCGGGCCACTGCCTGGGGGCTGCCGGGCCACTGCCTGGGGGCTGCCGGGCCACTGCCTGGGGGCTGCCGGGCCACTGCCTGGGGGCTGCCGGGCCACTGCCTGGGGGCTGCCGGGCCACTGCCTGGGGGCTGCCGGGCCACTGCCTGGGGGCTGCCGGGCCACTGCCTGGGGGCTGCCGGGCCACTGCCTGGGGGCTGCCGGGCCACTGCCTGGGGGCTGCCAGGCCACTGCCTGGGGGCTGCCGGGCCACTGCCTGGGGGCTGCCGGGCCACTGCCTGGGGGCTGCCGGGCCACTGCCTGGGGGCTGCCGGGCCACTGCCTGGGGGCTGCCGGGCCACTGCCTGGGGGCTGCCGGGCCACTGCCTGGGGGCTGCCGGGCCACTGCCTGGGGGCTGCCGGGCCACTGCCTGGGGGCTGCCGGGCCGCTGCGTGGGGGCTGCCGGGCCACTGCCTGGGGGCTGCCGGGCCACTGCCTGGGGGCTGCCGGGCCACTGCCTGGGGGCTGCCGGGCCACTGCCTGGGGGCTGCCGGGCCACTGCCTGGGGGCTGCCGGGCCACTGTATGGGGGCTGCCAGGCCACTCACTGCCTGGGGGCTGCCGGGCCACTGCCTGGGGGCTGCCGGGCCACTGACTGGGGGCTGCCGGGCCACTGCCTGGGGGCTGCCAGGCCACTGCCTGGGGGCTGCCGGGCCACTGCCTGGGGGCTGCCGGGCCACTGCCTGGGGGCTGCCGGGCCACTGCCTGGGGGCTGCCGGGCCACTGCCTGGGGGCTGCCGGGCCACTGCCTGGGGGCTGCCGGGCCACTGCCTGGGGGCTGCCGGGCCACTGCCTGGGGGCTGCCGGGCCACTGCCTGGGGGCTGCCAGGCCACTCACTGCCTGGGGGCTGCCAGGCCACTGCCTGGGGGCTGCCGGGCCACTGCCTGGGGGCTGCCGGGCCACTGCCTGGGGGCTGCCGGGCCACTGCCTGGGGGCTGCCGGGCCACTGCCTGGGGGCTGCCGGGCCACTGCCTGGGGGCTGCCGGGCCACTGCCTGGGGGCTGCCGGGCCACTGCCTGGGGGCTGCCAGGCCACTGCCTGGGGGCTGTCGGGCCACTGCCTGGGGGCTGTCGGGCCACTGCCTGGGGGCTGCCGGGCCACTGCCTGGGGGCTGCCGGGCCACTGCCTGGGGGCTGCCGGGCCACTGCCTGGGGGCTGCCGGGCCACTGCCTGGGGGCTGCCAGGCCACTGCCTGGGGGCTGCCGGGCCACTGCCTGGGGGCTGCCGGGCCACTGCCTGGGGGCTGCCGGGCCACTGCCTGGGGGCTGCCAGGCCACTGCCTGGGGGCTGCCGTGCCACTGCCTGGGGGCTGCCGGGCCACTGCCTGGGGGCTGCCGGGCCACTGCCTGGGGGCTGCCGGGCCACTGCCTGGGGGCTGCCAGGCCACTGCCTGGGGGCTGCCGGGCCACTGCCTGGGGGCTGCCGGGCCACTGCCTGGGGGCTGCCAGGCCACTGCCTGGGGGCTGCCAGGCCACTGCCTGGGGGCTGCCGGGCCACTGCCTGGGGGCTGCCGGGCCACTGCCTGGGGGCTGCCGGGCCACTGCCTGGGGGCTGCCGGGCCACTGCCTGGGGGCTGCCAGGCCACACTGCCTGGGGGCTGCCGGGCCACACTGCCTGGGGGCTGCCGGGCCACTGCCTGGGGGCTGCCGGGCCACTGCCTGTGGGCTGCCGGGCCACTGCCTGGGGGCTGCCAGGCCACTGCCTGGGGGCTGCCCGGCCACTGCCTGGGGGCTGCCGGGCCACTGCCTGGGGGCTGCCGGGCCACTGCCTGGGGGCTGCCGGGCCACTGCCTGGGGGCTGCCGGGCCACTGCCTGGGGGCTGCCAGGCCACACTGCCTGGGGGCTGCCGGGCCACACTGCCTGGGGGCTGCCGGGCCACTGCCTGGGGGCTGCCGGGCCACTGCCTGGGGGCTGCCGGGCCACTGCCTGGGGGCTGCCGGTCCACTGCCTGGGGGCTGCCGGGCCACTGCCTGGGGGCTGCCGGTCCACTGCCTGGGGGCTGCCAGGACACACTGCCTGGGGGCTGCCAGGCCACTGCCTGGGGGCTGCCGGGCCACTGCCTGGGGGCTGCCAGGCCACTGCCTGGGGGCTGCCGGGCCACTGCCTGGGGGCTGCCAGGCCACTGCCTGGGGGCTGCCGGGCCACTGCCTGGGGGCTGCCAGGCCACACTGCCTGGGGGCTGCCAGGCCACTGCCTGGGGGCTGCCGGGCCACTGCCTGGGGGCTGCCGGGCCACTGCCTGGGGGCTGCCGGGCCACTGCCTGGGGGCTGCCGGGCCACTGCCTGGGGGCTGCCGGGCCACTGTCTGGGGGCTGCCGGGCCACTGCCTGGGGGCTGCCAGGCCACTGCCTGGGGGCTGTCGGGCCACTGCCTGGGGGCTGCCAGGCCACTGCCTGGGGGCTGCCGGGCCACTGCCTGGGGGCTGCCGGGCCACTGCCTGGGGGCTGCCGGGCCACTGCCTGGGGGCTGCCGGGCCACTGCCTGGGGGCTGCCGGGCCACTGCCTGGGGGCGGCCAGGCCACTGCCTGGGGGCTGCCGGGCCACTGCCTGGGGGCTGCCGGGCCACTGCCTGGGGGCTGCCGGGCCACTGCCTGGGGGCTGCCGGGCCACTGCCTGGGGGCTGCCAGGCCACTCACTGCCTGGGGGCTGCCGGGCCACTGCCTGGGGGCTGCCGGGCCACTGCCTCAGGGCTGCCGGGCCACTGCCTGGGGGCTGCCGGGCCACTGCCTGGGGGCTGCCGGGCCACTGCCTGGGGGCTGCCGGGCCACTGCCTGGGGGCTGCCGGGCCACTGCCTGGGGGCTGCCAGGCCACTGCCTGGGGGCTGCCAGGCCACACTGCCTGGGGGCTGCCGGGCCACTGCCTGGGGGCTGCCGGGCCACTGCCTGGGGGCTGCCGGGCCACTGCCTGGGGGCTGCCGGGCCACTGCCTGGGGGCTGCCGGGCCACTGCCTGGGGGCTGCCGGGCCACTGCCTGGGGGCTGCCGGGCCACTGCCTGGGGGCTGCCGGGCCACTGCCTGGGGGCTGCCGGGCCACTGCCTGGGGGCTGCCGGGCCACTGCCGGGCCACTGCCTGGGGGCTGCCGGGCCACTGCCTGGGGGCTGCCGGGCCACTGCCTGGGGGCTGCCGGGCCACTGCCTGGGGGCTGCCGGGCCACTGCCTGGGGGCTGCCGGGCCACTGCCTGGGGGCTGCCAGGCCACTGCCTGGGGGCTGCCAAGCCACTGCCTGGGGGCTGCCGGGCCACTGCCTGGGGGCTGCCAGGCCACTGCCTGGGGGCTGCCGGGCCACTGCCTGGGGGCTGCCAGGCCACTCACTGCCTGGGGGCTGCCAGGCCACTGCCTGGGGGCTGCCGGGCCACTGCCTGGGGGCTGCCAGGCCACTGCCTGGGGGGTGCCAGGCCACTGCCTGGGGGCTGCCGGGCCACTGCCTGGGGGCTGCTGGGCCACTGCCTGGGGGCTGCCGGGCCACTGCCTGGGGGCTGCCGGGCCACTGCCTGGGGGCTGCCGGGCCACTGCCTGGGGGCTGACGGGCCACTGCCTGGGGGCTGCCGGGCCACTGCCTGGGGGCTGCCGGGCCACTGCCTGGGGGCTGCCAGGCCACTGCCTGGGGACTGCCAGGCCACTGCCTGGGGGCTGCCGGGCCACTGCCTGGGGGCTGCCAGGCCACTGCCTGGGGGCTGCCGGGCCACTGCCTGGGGGCTGCCGGGCCACTGCCTGGGGACTGCCAGGCCACTCACTGCCTGGGGGCTGCCGGGCCACTGCCTGGGGGCTGCCGGGCCACTGCCTGGGGGCTGCCGGGCCACTGCCTGGGGGCTGCCAAGCCACTGCCTGGGGGCTGCCGGGCCACTGCCTGGGGGCTGCCGGGCCACTGCCTGGGGGCTGCCGGTCCACTGCCTGGGGGCTGCCAGGCCACTGCCTGGGGACTGCCAGGCCACTGCCTGGGGGCTGCCGGGCCACTGCCTGGGGGCTGCCAGGCCACTGCCTGGGGGCTGCCGGGCCACTGCCTGGGGGCTGCCGGGCCACTGCCTGGGGACTGCCAGGCCACTCACTGCCTGGGGGCTGCCGGGCCACTGCCTGGGGGCTGCCGGGCCACTGCCTGGGGGCTGCCGGGCCACTGCCTGGGGGCTGCCAAGCCACTGCCTGGGGGCTGCCGGGCCACTGCCTGGGGGCTGCCGGGCCACTGCCTGGGGGCTGCCGGTCCACTGCCTGGGGGCTGCCAGGCCACTGCCTGGGGGCTGCCGGGCCACTGCCTGGGGGCTGCCGGGCCACTGCCTGGGGGATGCCGGGCCACTGCCTGGGGGTTGCCAGGCCACTGCCTGGGGGCTGCCGGGCCACTGCCTGGAGGCTGCCAGGCCACTGCCTGGGGGCTGCCAGGCCACTGCCTGGGGGCTGCCGGGCCACTGCCTGGGGGCTGCCGGGCCACTGCCTGGGGGCTGCCGGGCCACTGCCTGGGGGCTGCCGGGCCACTGCCTGGGGGCTGCCAGGCCACTCACTGCCTGGGGGCTGCCGGGCCACTGCCTGGGGGCTGCCGGGCCACTGCCTGGGGACTGCCGGGCCACTGCCTGGGGGCTGCCGGGCCACTGCCTGGGGGCTGCCGGGCCACTGCCTGGGGGCTGCCGGGCCACTGCCTGGGGACTGCCGGGCCACTGCCTGGGGGCTGCCGGGCCACTGCCTGGGGGCTGCCAGGCCACTGCCTGGGGGCTGCCGGGCCACTGCTTGGGGGCTGCCGGGCCACTGCCTGGGGGCTGCCGGGCCACTGCCTAGGGACTGCCAGGCCACTCACTGCCTGGGGGCTGCCGGGCCACTGCCTGGGGGCTGCCGGGCCACTGCCTGGGGGCTGCCGGGCCACTGCCTGGGGGCTGCCGGGCCACTGCCTGGGGACTTCCGGGCCACTGCCTGGGGGCTGCCAGGCCACTGCCTGGGGGCTGCCAGGCCACTGCCTGGGGGCTGCCAGGCCACTCACTGCCTGGGGGCTGCCAGGCCACTACTGCCTGGGGGCTGCCGGGCCACTGCCTGGGGGCTGCCGGGCCACTGCCTGGGGGCTGCCAGGCCACTGCCTGGGGGCTGCCGGGCCACTGCCTGGGGGCTGCCGGGCCACTGCCTGGGGGCTGCCAGGCCACTGCCTGGGGGCTGCCGGGCCACTGCCTGGGGGCTGCCGGGCCACTGCCTGGGGACTGCCAGGCCACTGCCTGGGGGCTGCCAGGCCACTGCTTGGGGACTGCCGGGCCACTGCCTGGGGGCTGACGGTTGATGATTGTAAAAGGGGAGCTGTAGCAGCTCAGTGGGGAAAAAATAGTTAAGGCCAGTGAGAAAAAATAGAAAGCAACGGGAGGGGCCCCAGTCCCCGGTCGGGCGAGGCCGTTGGGGGGGAGCACTGCTACGGGCCGGGTGCGAACCGGCGATCTATGTGACGACAGTTGACGATGTTAACCACTACACCACACTGCCTCCCATACTGTCTATGTGGGGGGAAACGTTCATAACTTGCACAATCGAGTCAAGCTCGGCGGCAGTGGTCCTGCGCCGTCACTTGGCGGGGGGGTGAGCGTGGGCATGTAGTAATCACAACCTGGTTGTGCTGACGTCTGTGCTGAACTCGACGTCCCGTACATGATCGTGACTAGACACAATAGTCGTACAGGCCTATGGCTGCGTGCCGCAGAACATCCACTGGCACCGGAGCCAAATTGGACTGCGCTCAAGGTCACCCGGGGGGGGACCTCTTGGGGGCATGGGGAGGACCTCAATCAGGGGTTTAGCGTGACGGGGTACAGAGGCCATCATATCCTATCGTCACCACGAATTCAAGTGCGGATCAGGTGCTTTCTTGCATGGTCATTCAGACATGGGAGAAGGCCCCTACATCTCAAAACAGCCAGAGTCCGGGGTGGTAGGTGACTCTGGTGGGGAGTGCCCTCAGCAATCAGTGTCACAAATCGAGCAGTGCCAGAAATTCAGCGTGTCTGGCGCCAGAGGCGATGCTGGTTGCCGCGGCGAGTATACAGGCTGTCTGTTGGAACGTGCCGGCATGCTGGGTGAGTACATGGTTGTTCCGTGTGAGTGTATGTCCACTGAGGCGGGGCTTGATGGCACCGGGCTAGGCGTGTTGAAATGCCTGCGTTTGGTTGGCCGCGGGGCCGAATGGTTTTCACTCCCTGATACCGTGAATAGACTGTCCTGCGAGGCCTGAGACTGAATGTAATCCTCTGTGGAGGCGAAAGACACGGTGGTCTCAGAGAGAGAGCCACTCTGATGACTTACAGGTTCATCCATGAGACATAGGTCCAGCTCATTCAAAAGCAGGCGGGCGGGTGTATCTCTGCACAATGGGGAGGCACTGACCGGTACTCTAATAGGTGTCACGAGGGGTGTCACCATGTTGTGTGTATCTGACTGTGTGCCTGACATGGGAGCGGACGGTGTCGCACACGGCGGTGTCGAGGGTTCTTGCACCACTGGGGGTGGGGGTGAACCTGCACGTTCTGCGGGCTAGGGGGGGGATGGGTGCTTGTGTGAAAAAATGATCACTTTGCTGTGGTTCGCTTCCGTGCTTGCCCTGCCCTCCTCTCTGTCCCCGGGGGGTTCAGGGTATAGCGGGTTTTGTTGCCGTCCCCATTCTGCCAAATCATTGGCACGTTCATTACCCTCTATCTGCACATGAGATGGGACCTTGTACCAACTCCGTATACCTTGGTGGCCCGCGATGAGCTGTAGCAACTCTTCCCATAGCTCGGGGTGTAGTATGGGGCCGTGTGATCCGTGCCAGCCACGGATTTTCCAGATTCGCGCTGCGCCGGTGGCTCCCAGGTAGACCAAGGCGGAGTCTGTCATCAGGGCCAAGTTTGCTTGTGGGAAAATTTTTAGCCCCTGTGTCACTGCGTACACCTCAGTAGCATTATTTGTTTGAGGCAGGTGTGCAGGCATAGGTGCCCCTAGATCCAGTGTGTTCGGCACATGTACTCCGTATCCACCAATATACCCTATGGGCAGGACCCTTTCTGATGAGCCGTCCGTATATATCTGGGTCAGCCCTTGTGCCACGATTCCCTCCAGTTGGGAGGCAAACTCTTGCTTTGCAGCCAGTTTCCTGGCCATCTTGGCGTTATTGCCCGTGCGTCGTGGCCTCGGCAAATTAGCAGAACAGGAGAGGTTGGGGTGAACCAACTTACCCTCTTCCAAAAGCTGCAGGACGCAGTCCGTAAATATACTTAGCTCAGCAGTGGGCAGCCACCTCAGAGGGTATTGTTGCCAAGTGGCTAGTTTTTTCACCCAGCCAGTCAGGAAGTTTTCCCACGTGACGGTGAAACCCTTAATCCGGGCTGATGTTCGCAGACCCCAGTTGACCACGATGGCCGACCAGGCCAGAAGTCCTGGCGCAGTACTCAAGCTAAGGGAGGGGTTATCCCAGACCAATGCGGACACAGAAGAGATGGGGTTGCCTTCAATCACAATGGGCGCATACGCCTTGTTGGTGCAGTCAAAAGCAATTTTCAAAAAGCGGCAGTCCGTGCAGAGATGCTTGTGGGTTTCAGGCACCCCATCAATAGGGCAGTTGGCCTATCCCGGGTTCATTCTTGCTTGGCGTTGTCCCGTCGGGAGTTTACGCCATAATGCCCTGTAAAGGAAATGCCTGTCCGTGTCAGGTAACTGTAGGGCCATGAGGGCCTTCCATGTGTCCCTGGATTGTCTGGTGCAGAAATTGTTCGGCTTGGCTAGCTCCCTGGACACAGCCGAGGATTGCCAATAGAACCAAAAGCTCAGCACATGATGTACTGCAGGGGGGGAACTGCGCAGTAATAACAGCTTTCGCTTGTGCAATCGATACACAGATTTCCACGTGTGTGGTAGTGCTTCGCACAATTCCGGACTCTGGACAATGTCTCTGAGAAATAGCACATTTTTACGAATCAGCGATGGGGAGTAGTAGGTCCTGCCTGACGACTTCGCAAACAAGCGATTGTGCCACAGTGGTAGCAGGGCCGGTTCTATTGCTGGCAGAGTGGGTGAAGCCAAATTCATGGTGACTGAGTATGCCTTGGCGGCAAAGGCCATGGTAGGCATGGTGCTGTAAGGAACCGGTCCCATGCTGAAGAAAGGAAGGGTTGCCGAGGTGCAGTGCACTCCGTATCTCTGGGCCCAGTGCTTGAAGGGAACGGCTAGGATGTTGGAAATTGTCGCTGGTTCTTTGACGTACTGCAAAAACATGGAGGCGTGTTGCCACATCAAAAAAGATTTCGGGGGCATGAGTGAGAAACCCCCTTCCGATACAGGTAGCCCCAGGATGGGGAGAGTGATGCCCCACGGGTTCAATTTGAGTGCAATGCGGTACACGTCCGCCAGTTGGGCACAGATCGCCTTTGTGGGGAAGATGACGCGTGCTGGTACCGTCAGTACAGGCAATATCCATTGTTTGAGTAGTTCTATGCGTTGCTGGAGTGTCAGTCCCCATTCTTTTATGCGCACCGCTCGGTGGAGAGCCTTTTGCAGTGCCGGAGCAAATGACTCTTCGGGTGTCGCATTGCCTAACAGTACCCCAAGGTATTTAGCGGATGGTTTGATGGCAATCGGGAGAGAGTTGATGAGTGATTTGTGATGCAGGTTCCATGTGCCTTTCAACAGAATTGCCGACTTGTCAAAATTGACCCTGAGCCCCGTGATCCTGGTGAAGAGAGCAAGCTCGTGCAGAACTCCATGAATCAATTTCACACAGAGATGCTGGGGAAAAGGTAGAATAATCAGTAAATTGTCTGCATACAAAAGTGAGCGGATGTCGTGGTTCAGTGAGCGCAAATGGGCAATTATTGGTGAAATGAGCATCGAGAACAAGATGGGTGAGAGAGGGCAGCCCTGCCTGACTCCTGAGGTGGGGGAGTATCCATGCAGATGCATGATTCCTTGTGGTAAGAGGAGTTTGATTGGTGCTTGAAACAGATGAAGCAGCGCAGGAACATATCCCTGTGGCAGTCCCATCATTTGAAAGAAGACAGAGCAATATGTGTGCGTAACGCTGTCAAAAGCTTTGGAAAAGTCTATAGGGAGAAAGGCTGCTTCTGGGTAATGCCTCCAGGAGCCGAAAGATTCATACAAATGATCAAACATGTATCTACCGCGGATGAAGCCCTTTTGCTCAAGTGGGGTTAAATAGATGATGAGGTCTTTGAGATGCAGAGAAATAGATGCTGCCAACCATTTCAGTGCCACATTCTGGAGTACCAGCGGTCGTAAATCACCTGCTGTGGGCACACCTGAGCCCTTGGGGATGGGATTGAGTAGCGGTGTGGTCCACTGCTGCGGCAGTGTGCCATCAACCAAAAATTGTGTGACAATACGCAACATGACATGCGCAAATTCATGCAGAAAGGAACGGTACACTTGTGCCGTAAAACCGTCTTCTCCTGGGGAAGACGTGGGATGCAAAGACAATAGGGCTGCCTGAATCAGATCTAGATCTATCGGTTTCGTGAGCATGCGGAATAGTGACTGTGTGTTTTTGCCATGAAAGAAGGGGTGCAGATATTGCCGGCATGCATCCTCAGAGGCACCAGTGGCCTGCATGGTAGACTTCAGCTTGCTGGTGATGTCGTGGGCGATGGCATCAGTTGAGTGTAGGGACTGGCCGGTGGTTGTCCGCAAGCATGAGAGCTTTCGTTTTATTTTGAGTTGTTGGAGGAGTCTCCAAAGCTCTCTTGACTTGTCCTTTGCCGTGTTGGCTGTGTCAAGACTTTCTTTCAGTTGTCGCTGTACCTGTTCCCTGGCCTGTTCACCCTCTGACTGAGCCTGTAACATCACCAACATAGAATAGGCAGAGGAGGGGTCTGGTGGGTGGCAGCCCAGGTCATTCAAATGATCCCTTGCCAGTGGCGAGATATGTGTAGTGGAGCACTCCATGACGAGTGCCTGTATGTTGGTGAAACCCGAGGGGTTGTGGTGCTTCTCGTAGTCGATGGCAGTGCGCATAATGATTTGCTGTGCGTCCTTCCACCAACAGAAGCCCTCTGAGCGTAACCCCATCACCTCTGCTTTCAGTGGGTCGACCAGTTCTTGATTATGCAAAAAATTTGTCGGGCAGCGGGTGCGCTTTGCAGTGTTCGATTGCGGCGGTGGGTCCATTGTCATTAAGACACACTTGTGGTCGGAGGCGCCTAGGAATAGAGGATAGCATCCTGTAACATACTCAGAGAGTTCAGTCGGGAAGTGGATTATGTCAATGCGCCTTCTGCGGTCCTTTACTGTTGTGCCGTGTGTGTGGTTGGCTGGTGGCGTCGCCGTGGTCCTGTGGTGTTTTGGGGGTGGTTTTACTTGTGGTGCGTCTTGTGTCGTATGTCTGTGTTTGCGTTTTTTCCCGGCCGGTGGTTTGTTTGGTGTTGCCGCAGGGAAGCCCCAAGTCCATCCTTCCAAATGTGCCGACACCGATTTGGCTTCATGCACAAATGGATAGGCGTCCATCAGTTCATTGGTGGCTAGGAATTGGGTCTCGACTGTTCTAGTTGCAGTCACCTCAGAATCAATGGATTGTGGGGGGCAGGCAACATCTCTGTGGGGCAGGATGAATGAATTATGGTCTGCCAATAGTATAATCCTGTCCTGTCTGTGGACAAAAAATTGATGTAGGGCTGTCCATTGCGCTTGCCTCAGTTTGGCCTCATGGTGGAAGTGGGCCACCAATATTGGGTAACAGGCCCCGAAGGGGGAAAGTAACTTGACCAACATCATTCTTGACTGCAGCTCAGGGTGTGTAGGGATGGGGATGGGCTCTGGGAGTGATGGCATGGACCAGTCCTGCCTGAAGGCAACGCTTGCACCACCTCTGCCCTGTGGGGAGAGTTGGGCATAAAAATGGAAGTTGAAAGCTTTGAAGTGTTCCTGCAAACGGATCAGATCTTCGGGCGCACTGAGGTGGTGCTCCAGTATCCCCATGACGGAGACCTCTTTTTGTACTAAAAATTTTGTGATGAAGTCCACGCGTCGTTTCCGTTGACCAGAAGAGGTTACTTCTGCGCAGATTCCATTGGCATTGAACACCGCAAGGCGTGTTTTGGATGCAGGTGGGAGCAGTCTTATCTTATTCAAGGGAGCAGTTTGTTGGGTCGGATTCATTTTCCTGGCTCATCCCTTTTCCGCTTAGCAAAGGAGATACTCACTGCGGGTGTGTTGGGTTGCTGCTGTGGTGTTCTAGCCGCCGCTGCCGACTTCCCTCGGGCCATGCGTTTTTTGGACTGGAAATCCTCGTTGCTGATAACCGTCAGGTGCCTGCGGCCATCCTTGGTTTTGAACACGGTTCCGATAAGATCGTCTGCCGTTGGTGTTTGAATTCTCCAAGTGGCTAGGTGCATCTCACCGGCGTTAAATGCAGACCTGTGTAGCACCATTTCTTGCTTGTGCTTGCCGCCTAGCACTTCCTTGACCTGGATCTCTCTCCAATAGGCGGGTACCCCGATCAGATACACCGTGGTTATTGTCGACCATGAGGCAGTGACTGTGGAGCTTGTTCCGTCAGAGTCATACCCATTCAGCAAATCTCCAGTCAGTTCTTCCTTCAGAGTGATACCCGCCTTCTCAAATGATTTTAGTTGCGCACACACTTTTTTCTTCATGTCGGTGGTAACACCCATGCGCAACTTTGAGGCGTTGAGGTACTGCAGCATGATACCGGAGTCTGGTTTGAGGCAGGAACCATCTTCCCAGAAGGGAGCAACTATAGTGGCAAACAGATGTGGACCCAATTGTTTACGTTTGTCCTTGGTGGTAAAGACTTCCAATACCTGGTGCATTTTCCCCAAATCATCAGCCTCCGGCCATGGAATAGACATTATTGCAAAGTGTGGCTGCGATCCGAACTTGTCCACTACCTCATTCAGTATCATAGAGTCCACGTTGGCGAAGAAGAGGCGTGTGTCTTTTCCATCTTTCCCAGAACTTTCAAAGGCGGTGTGCTTGTTGAGTTTGAGCAGATCATACGCCGACTCGATCCACGACTTATGTGCGTGAATTGCATAGAGATCCTCCGGCATTTCTGGTTCTTGGAAAAGCTGGTCGTTCGGGCTTCTGCCTGGCGTTTGTAGTCCCAGTGACTTGAAGCGGGGTTGACGGTTAGAGTGCCTGCTGATGTGTGTGGAGAATAGGACCCATGCAAACCATTGCTTGTTTAATACCGTGGCGACGGAGCTGATTTTTCTGTCGGTGAGAAGTATCCTGTCAAGATTCCAGGGCAGCTTCTCTGCTAGCTTCAAACCATCATATACTAGTTGCTTTGGTTCGAGATCGAACACCACGTACGCTAGCGTTCCAAGGGTGGGCAGCATGCGAATTAGGTGCTCACCTGGTGTGATGGCGTCGTCCAAGTTGATGAGCTCTGTTGCAATGACAATGTATGGCTTTTCTCCTTTGAATACCCCTGTAGCGTTTTCCACTGAGTCCAGTTTTTGAGCGGAATTCAGCAGCATGGAGGGCGTGCTCGGGTCCAAACCACTGTGGATGTATCTTTTAGACTGTAGAATGAAGTCTGCATTTTCCAAATCGGCGTAGGCGCGGATTTGCTCTGATTCGTATGTCATGAGCGCTTCGTCATTGGGTGTGGCATTAGCGCGGATGAAGTCCCGTGCACTCATTCGGCTGTGGGACATCGATTGGCAATAGAGAGCAAATAGCTGATGCAGCGAGGTGAGGGAAGGCGGTGCCAATGTCTCCGTGCCGCAGAGCAACCACTGGCACAGGAGCCGAATTGGACTTCGCGTTTTCGGGAGGGCCGCTGCATTCGGTTCTCCCGTCTGGGGTGGGCAGAAGCGTGTCGCGAGGGGCGGTGGTGTCGATGCGGGCCGTCCCTTGCTGTTGCTTGGTGGCTGCTGAGGCAGCTCTATCGAGGGGTGTGAGGAGGAAGGAGGGAGGTGTCTGGGCTTCCTGTGGTGAGCCCTTTGAGGAGTTGATGGTCTTGACCTGCCATCAGTACCAGGCATGAGCCTTTCAGTATTCGAAATCCATTTCCTCTGTGCCTTCCAGTGGGGGCAGTGACTCGTCGTCGCGAAAGGAATGGTTTTGTGCCTCCAGGATTGGGTGGAAGTGTCGAAAGGCGCACTGTGCTAGGGCTTCTTGGAACATGTAGCCTTTGTACTCTTTCGGGAGCAGCACTATACCCATGTGGTAGTGGTGGAAACCGATTTTCTGTACCCCGGCGAATGCCATAATGATCCATATGGGTTGGAAGTCTCTTTTCATTTCTTCGTGCTTTCCCATGCAGAAATCAATAGATCTATTCTCACAGTTCCGGTGGAACTTGAGTAGGCTTTCGCTGCAGGCGCTGTCCGTGGACATTTCCAAGTGGTTTGCTTGTTCGTCCTGAGATGGGCGTTCATGTTGGACGTCGCTTGCATCTGCCATCATGTCGTACAGTTCGTCTGGGGAGGCCGTAACAGCCAGTCTCCAGAAAATGTAATGATCCAGGGGCAAGAAAAGTTGGTACAGGGAGTGTTTGAGTTGAAATTTGATCGCAGTTGATGATGGGAGTAGGAAATCCGTTATTGTGAACACGGGGCGGAAAGCGACGAGTAGGCTGTTGTCGAAGAAAAGTCGATCGCCGTGACCCCTGGGGGGGTAACCGTCGTGTGGTGTTTGCGACATCAACAATGCAGGGCCATTAGGCCGGGCAGGCATGGCAAAGAAAGGCATCGAAAAAAAAATAGACACTCAGAAAGCCACTGCCTTGGGGCTGCCGGGCCACTGCCTGGGGGCTGCCGGGCCACTGCCTGGGGGCTGCCGGGCCACTGCCTGGGGGCTGCCGGGCCACTGCCTGGGGGCTGCCAGGCCACTGCCTGGGGGCTGCCGGGCCACTGCCTAGGGCCTGCCAGGCCACTGCGTGGGGGCTGCCGGGCCACTGCCTGGGGGCTGCCGGGCCACTGCCTGGGGGCTGCCGGGCCACTGCCTGGGGGCTGCCGGGCCACTCCCTGGGGGCTGCCGGGCCACTGCCTGGGGGCTGCCGGGCCACTGCCCAGGCCACTGCCTGGGGGCTGCCGGGCCACTGCCTGGGGGCTGCCGGGCCACTGCCTGGGGGCTGCCGGGCCACTGCCTGGGGACTGCCGGGCCACTGCCTGGGGGCTGCCAGGCCACTCACTGCCTGGGGGCTGCCGGGCCACTGCCTGGGGACTGCCGGGCCGCTGCCTGGGCGCTGCCGGGCCACTGCCTGGGGGCTGCCGGGCCACTGCCTGGGGGCTGCCAGGCCACTGCCTGGGGCCTGCCAGGCCACTGCCTGGGGGCTGCCAGGCCACTGCCTGGGGGCTGCCGGGCCACTGCCTGGGGGCTGCCGGGCCACTGCCTGGGGGCTGCCAGGCCACTCACTGCCTGGGGGCTGCCGGGCCACTGCCTGGGGGCTGCCGGGCCACTGCCTGGGGGCTGCCGGGCCACTGCCTGGGGGCTGCCAGGCCACCACTGCCTGGGGGCTGCCAGGCCACTGCTTGGGGGCTGCCAGGCCACTGCCTGGGGGCTGCCGGGCCACTGCCTGGGGGCTGCCGGGCCACTGCCTGGGGACTGCCGGGCCACTGCCTGGGGGCTGCCAGGCCACTGCCTGGGGGCTGCCAGGCCACTCACTGCCTGGGGGCTGCCAGGCCACTGCCTGGGGGCTGCCGGGCCACTGCCTAGGGGCTGCCGGGCCACTGCCTGGGGGCTGCCGGGCCACTGCCTGGGGGCTGCCAGGCCACTGCCTGGGGACTGCCGGGCCACTGCCTGGGGGCTGCCGGGCCACTGCCTGGGGACTGCCGGGCCACTGCCTGGGGGCTGCCGGGCCACTGCCTGGGGGCTGCCAGGCCACTCACTGCCTGGGGGCTGCCAGGCCACACTGCCTGGGGGCTGCCAGGCCACTGCCTGGGGGCTGCCGGGCCACTGCCTGGGGGCTGCCGGGCCACTGCCTGGGGGCTGCCGGGCCACTGCCTGGGGACTGCCGGGCCACTGCCTGGGGGCTGCCAGGCCACTCACTGCCTGGGGGCTGCCGGGCCACTGCCTGGGGACTGCCGGGCCGCTGCCTGGGCGCTGCCGGGCCACTGCCTGGGGGCTGCCGGGCCACTGCCTGGGGGCTGCCAGGCCACTGCCTGGGGCCTGCCAGGCCACTGCCTGGGGGCTGCCAGGCCACTGCCTGGGGGCTGCCGGGCCACTGCCTGGGGGCTGCCGGGCCACTGCCTGGGGGCTGCCGGGCCACTGCCTGGGGGCTGCCAGGCCACTGCCTGGGGGCTGCCAGGCCACTGCCTGGGGGCTGCCGGGCCACTGCCTGGGGGCTGCCGGGCCACTGCCTGGGGGCTGCCAGGCCACTGCCTGGGGACTGCCGGGCCACTGCCTGGGGGCTGCCAGGCCACTGCCTGGGGGCTGCCGGGCCACTGCCTGGGGGCTGCCGGGCCACTGCCTGGGGGCTGCCGGGCCACTGCCTGGGGACTCCCGGGCCACTGCCTGGGGGCTGCCAGGCCACTCACTGCCTGGGGGCTGCCGGGCCACTGCCTGGGGACTGCCGGGCCGCTGCCTGGGCGCTGCCGGGCCACTGCCTGGGGGCTGCCGGGCCACTGCCTGGGGGCTGCCAGGCCACTGCCTGGGGCCTGCCAGGCCACTGCCTGGGGGCTGCCAGGCCACTGCCTGGGGGCTGCCGGGCCACTGCCTGGGGGCTGCCGGGCCACTGCCTGGGGGCTGCCAGGCCACTGCCTGGGGGCTGCCGGGCCACTGCCTGGGGGCTGCCGGGCCACTGCCTGGGGGCTGCCGGGCCACTGCCTGGGGGCTGCCGGGCCACTGCCTGGGGGCTGCCAGGCCACTGCCTGGGGGCTGCCGGGCCACACTGCCTGGGGGCTGCCGGGCCACTGCCTGGGGGCTGCCGGGCCACTGCCTGGGGGCTGCCAGGCCACTGCCTGGGGGCTGCCGGGCCACTGCCTGGGGGCTGCCGGGCCACTGCCTGGGGGCTGCCGGGCCACTGCCTGGGGGCTGCCGGGCCACTGCCTGGGGGCTGCCAGGCCACTGCCTGGGGGCTGCCGGGCCACTGCCTGGGGGCTGCCGGGCCACTGCCTGGGGGCTGCCAGGCCACTGCCTGGGGGCTGCCGGGCCAATGCCTGGGGGCTGCCAGGCCACACTGCCTGGGGGCTGCCGGGCCACTGCCTGGGGACTGCCGGGCCACTGCCTGGGGGCTGCCAGGCCACCACTGCCTGGGGGCTGCCGGGCCACTGCCTGGGGACTGCCGGGCCACTGCCTGGGGGCTGCCAGGCCACTGCCTGGGGGCTGCCGGTCCACTGCCTGGGAACTGCCGGGCCACTGCCTGGGGGCTGCCGGGCCACTGCCTGGGGGCTGCCAGGCCACTGCCTGGGGGCTGCCGGGCCACTGCCTGGGGGCTGCCAGGCCACTGCCTGGGGGCTGCCAGGCCACTGCCTGGGGGCTGCCGGGCCACTGCCTGGGGGCTGCCGGGCCACTGCCTGGGGGCTGCCAGGCCACTGCCTGGGGGCTGCCGGGCCACTGCCTGGGGGCTGCCGGGCCACTGCCTGGGGGCTGCCAGGCCACTGCCTGGGGACTGCCGGGCCACTGCCTGGGGGCTGCCAGGCCACTGCCTGGGGGCTGCCGGGCCACTGCCTGGGGGCTGCCGGGCCACTGCCTGGGGGCTGCCGGGCCACTGCCTGGGGGCTGCCGGGCCACTGCCTGGGGGCTGCCGGGCCACTGCCTGGGGGCTGCCAGGCCACTGCCTGGGGGCTGCCGGGCCACTGCCTGGGGGCTGCCGGGCCACTGCCTGGGGGCTGCCGGGCCACTGCCTGGGGGCTGCCGGGCCACTGCCTGGGGGCTGCCGGGCCACTGCCTGGGGGCTGCCAGGCCACTGCTTGGGGGCTGCCGGGCCACTGCCTGGGGGCTGCCGGGCCACTGCCTGGGGGCTGCCGGGCCACTGCCTGGGGGCTGCCGGGCCACTGCCTGGGGCTGCCAGGCCACTGCCTGGGGGCTGCCTGGCCACTGCCTGGGGGCTGCCGGGCCACTGCCTGGGGGCTGCCGGTCCACTGCCTGGGGGCTGCCGGGCCACTGCCTGGGGGCTGCCGGTCCACTGCCTGGGGGCTGCCAGGCCACTGCCTGGGGGCTGCCGGGCCACTGCCTGGGGGCTGCCGGGCCACTGCCTGGGGGCTGCCGGGCCACTGCCTGGGGGCTGCCGGGCCACTGCCTGGGGGCTGCCAGGCCACTGCCTGGGGGCTGCCGGGCCACTGCCTGGGGGCTGCCAGGCCACTGCCTGGGGGCTGCCGGGCCACTGACTGGGGGCTGCCGGGCCACTGCCTGGGGGCTGCCAGGCCACTGCCTGGGGGCTGCCGGGCCACTGCCTGGGGGCTGCCAGGCCACTGCCTGGGGGCTGCCAGGCCACTGCCTGGGGACTGACGGGCCACTGCCTGGGGGCTGCCAGGCCACTGCCTGGGGGCTGCCAGGCCACTGCCTGGGGGCTGCCGGGCCACTGCCTGGGGGCTGCCGGGCCACTGCCTGGGGGCTGCCGGGCCACTGCCTGGGGGCTGCCGGGCCACTGCCTGGGGGCTGCCGGGCCACTGCCTGGGGGCTGCCAGGCCACTGCCTGGGGGCTGCCGGGCCACTGCCTGGGGGCTGCCAGGCCACTGCCTGGGGGCTGCCGGGCCACTGCCTGGGGGCTGCCGGGCCACTGCCTGGGGGCTGCCGGGCCACTGCCTGCGGGCTGCCAGGCCACTGCCTGGGGGCTGCCGGGCCACTGCCTGGGGGCTGCCGGGCCACTGCCTGGGGGCTGCCGGTCCACTGCCTGGGGGCTGCCAGGCCACTGCCTGGGGGCTGCCGGGCCACTGCCTGGGGGCTGCCAGGCCACTGCCTGAGGGCTGCCGGGCCACTGCCTGGGGGCTGCCGGGCCACTGCCTGGGGGCTGCCAGGCCACTGCCTGGGGGCTGCCGGGCCACTGCCTGGGGGCTGCCGGGCCACTGCCTGGGGGCTGCCGGGCCACTGCCTGGGGGCTGCCGGGCCACTGCCTGGGGGCTGCCAGGCCACTGCCTGGGGGCTGCCAGGCCACTGCCTGGGGGCTGCCGGGCCACTGCCTGGGGGCTGCCGGGCCACTGCCTGTGGGCTGCCGGGCCACTGCCTGGGGGCTGCCGGGCCACTGCCTGGGGGCTGCCAGGCCACTGCCTGGGGGCTGCCGGGCCACTGCCTGGGGGCTGCCGGGCCACTGCCTGGGGGCTGCCGGGCCACTGCCTGGGGGCTGCCGGGCCACTGCCTGGGGGCTGCCAGGCCACTGCCTGGGGGCTGCCTGGCCACTGCCTGGGGGCTGCCGGGCCACTGCCTGGGGGCTGCCGGGCCACTGCCTGGGGGCTGCCGGGCCACTGCCTGGGGGCTGCCGGGCAACTGCCTGGGGGCTGCCAGGCCACTGCCTGGGGGCTGCCGGTCCACTGCCTGGGGGCTGCCAGGCCACTGCCTGGGGGCTGCCGGTCCACTGCCTGGGGGCTGCCAGGCCACTGCCTGGGGGCTGCCAGGCCACTGCCTGGGGCTGCCGGGCCACTGCCTGGGGGCTGCCGGGCCACTGCCTGGGGGCTGCCAGGCGACTGCCTGGGGGCTGCCAGGCCACTGCCTGGGGGCTGCCAGGCCACTGCCTGGGGGCTGCCGGGCCACTGCCTGGGGGCTGCCAGGCCACTGCCTGGGGGCTGCCGGGCCACTGCCTGAGGGCTGCCGGGCCACTGCCTGGGGGCTGCCAGGCCACTGCCTGGGGGCTGCCAGGCCACTGCCTGGGGGCTGCCGGGCCACTGCCTGGGGGCTGCCGGGCCACTGCCTGGGGGCTGCCAGGCCACTGCCTGGGGGCTGCCGGGCCACTGCCTGGGGGCTGCCGGGCCACTGCCTGGGGGCTGCCGGGCCACTGCCTGGGGGCTGCCGGGCCACTGCTTGGGGGCTGCCGGGCCACTGCCTGGGGGCTGCCGGGCCACTGCCTGGGGGCTGCCGGGCCACTGCCTGGGGGCTGCCAGGCCACTGCCTGGGGGCTGCCAGGCCACTGCCTGGGGGCTGCCGGGCCACTGCCTGGGGGCTGCCGGGCCACTGCCTGGGGGCTGCCGGGCCACTGCCTGGGGACTGCCGGGCCACTGCCTGGGGGCTGCCAGGCCACTGCCTGGGGGCTGCCGGGCCACTGCCTGGGGACTGCCGGGCCACTGCCTGGGGGCTGCCGGGCCACTGCCTGGGGGCTGCCGGGCCACTGCCTGGGGACTGCCGGGCCACTGCCTGGGGGCTGCCAGGCCACTGCCTGGGGGCTGCCGGGCCACTGCCTGGGGGCTGCCGGGCCACTGCCTGGGGGCTGCCGGGCCACTGCCTGGGGACTGCCGGGCCACTGCCTGGGGGCTGCCGGGCCACTGCCTGGGGGCTGCCGGGCCACTGCCTGGGGGCTGCCGGGCCACTGCCTGGGGACTGCCGGGCCACTGCCTGGGGGCTGCCAGGCCACTGCCTGGGGGCTGCCGGGCCACTGCCTGGGGGCTGCCGGGCCACTGCCTGGGGGCTGCCAGGCCACTGCCTGGGGGCTGCCGGGCCACTGCCTGGGGGCTGCCGGGCCACTGCCTGGGGGCTGCCGGGCCACTGCCTGGGGGCTGCCGGGCCACTGGCTGGGGGCTGCCGGGCCACTGGCTGGGGGCTGCCGGGCCACTGCCTGGGGGCTGCCGGGCCACTGCCTGGGGGCTGCCAGGCCACTGCCTGGGGGCTGCCAGGCCACTGCCTGGGGGCTGCCGGGCCACTGCCTGGGGGCTGCCAGGCCACTGCCTGGGGGCTGCCGGGCCACTGCCTGGGGGCTGCCGGGCCACTGCCTGGGGGCTGCCGGGCCACTCTCTGGGGGCTGCCAGGCCACTGCCTGGGGGCTGCCGGGCCACTGCCTGGGGGCTGCCGGGCCACTGCCTGGGGGCTGCCGGGCCACTGCCTGGGGGCTGCCGGGCCACTGCCTGGGGGCTGCCAGGCCACTGCCTGGGGGCTGCCGGGCCACTGCCTGGGGGCTGCCGGGCCACTGCCTGGGGGCTGCCGGGCCACTGCCTGGGGGCTGCCGGGCCACTGCCTGGGGGCTGCCGGGCCACTGCCTGGGGACTGCCGGGCCACTGCCTGGGGGCTGCCGGGCCACTGCCTGGGGGCTGCCAGGCCACTGCCTGGGGGCTGCCGGGCCACTGCCTGGGGGCTGCCGGGCCACTGCCTGGGGGCTGCCGGGCCACTGCCTGGGGGCTGCCCGGCCACTGCCTGGGGGCTGCCAGGCCACTGCCTGGGGGCTGCCGGGCCACTGCCTGGGGCTGCCGGGCCACTGCCTGGGGGCTGCCGGGCCACTGCCTGGGGCTGCCGGGCCACTGCCTGGGGGCTGCCGGGCCACTGCCTGGGGGCTGCCGGGCCACTGCCTGGGGGCTGCCGGTCCACTGCCTGGGGGCTGCCAGGCCACTGCCTGGGGGCTGCCGGGCCACTGCCTGGGGGCCGGTCACATATTTCACTGTGGGAGAGGGGGGGGGACTCGCGCTCTCCGGCGCACTGCAGATCAGGGAACACCCGGTCGCTCGGCATGGCTACAGCCGCTGCGCCTGCACCAACGAAATGCTGTTGCCTCCTACGCCCGCCAAGCGCCAGTCACCCTCCCTTCGGGAGTCTGGTCAGCTGCTGCCCTATTGCCGGTGGGTTTTTGCAGACACAAAATCGCCGCTGTGCCTATGATCAGTGCTGCCCACGTTCGCTGCCGTCACGAATGGGGCAGGACAGACGAAGAGCTGATCGCGTGCACCATCACGAACACGGGGGCGGCTGAAGTGGGTTGTAGGACGGAGGGTGTTGGCCATGGGGTGTCGCAGGAACGAAGGCATTGGCATGGGGTCTGGATGCGCTGCATGCGCTGTGCGCTCCTGAGGGGGGACCTGCCCTACCCCACCCCACCACCACCAAAGACACGTGCACCACAACGCTGACGCGCACCGAAGGAAGAGCAGATGAGATGCGGGGTCTTATATGGCGTGAGCCGGCCAAGACGCTGATGTGGCCATGTCCGGGATATTCGCGCAAGTCAGTGGACAGGGCAGCACGCATCGCAGACTTGTGGGGAAGGGCCCTGGTCTACGTCAGAATCTGAGCCCTCAATCCTGCAACACATGATCTAATCCGGCATCTCCGCCGGCTGAGGTGAGAAGGAGTGTCACAGTCCGACGGATGGGAGTGCAGTGGGTACTGCCACAGCCATGCGCAATCCCAAGAGTACAGACCCTTGACGAATTGCGGACATTGCGTGGTGTTCGGAAAAGTGAAGACGAAAGGGGGAAGGCTACAGAGAACATGATCACCCTTTGAACGATGGAGGTATATAACACGCCACAATGCTCTAGAAGGAGAAAAAATCGCTGCCCCCTAACCCCCCGTGTGACATTCCGTCGCGTTGTTGTTTCTTTACAGGGCCCTGGACAGTCATCCGTTCTTCCCTTCGCACAGTGCGTCGGGTCGCTGCGTTCTGTCGGCCGCTGCAGCCGGTGCTCCTGCTGGTGTCGTTTCCGCGTTCGCGGAGCCCAGTGGTTGGTGTGTTGGGGCTGTGCTGGATGTGGCAGGCCGTGCCGTTTGCGCGTCAGCGGCGCCCAGTAGTTGGCGTATTGGGGTTGTTGCAGGGGTCGTTTGACTGTTTTTGCTGTTCCCACACCTCCGTCCACAGGCCGTCCATAACCTGCCTCGCTGTGTTTCTGTGTGCGTGGGGCCCAGGTGCCCTGCTCCTCCACGCGTTTTCCCGGCCGTCCACCACGTACGCTCCCCTACTCCGTGGATCGCGCGTGCGCAGGGCGCGTTCCTTGTCGGTTGCGGGCAACTTTTGGAACCATCGAATTCCGCGACGACATTTTCTGGGGGTCCATGAAGATCAAAGCTTGTTCTGTGATTTGGGGCTGGGGATGGGACTATGGGGATGCTGACACTTTGTTGCCCCCACACGTTGGGATGCAGACATTGAATGCCGACCCGCACGCTGCAAGGCACGAGGCCGCAACGCAACGACGTCAGAACAAAAAGCTCTTCAGTGACATTGCCATAGGCGCCTTTAGCGAAAAAATAGACACTCACAATGCCCCCCCGGCGCCTCCGCAGACACGGTTGTGTGGACCTCAGCGATGCTTTGCTTTGCCATCAATGCCTGTGTCTTCTCAGGGCGCACGTGAACAGCGCCCTTGCCAGCCTCACCAGAAGCGTGGCTGCCGTCCATGTCAGTGCCTTTCCCGCGCTTCTCGCCAAAGGGGGCGGGGTACCGTGCCATCAAATGGAAGGGCAAGGCCGTCACAGGGGACACCTGTTTATGGGGGATCAATGGTCGGTGCTGATCGACTGAATGTCCCCGCCATAGACACTTTCAGCCATTAGTCCAGAGGTGTGTCCCCTTGTGTCCCCTTCTTGGTTGGGGTGCTCCACTATTCAATGTACAACAAGTAGGTACACCTGTTTATGCCGCGTCAGGCTTTGGAATATGGTCTCAGGGGGTGCGGGAAGCCCAAAGACGTGCTGTAGGCATCAAGCTGAGGTAGATCCAAAACCCTTGCGCACCCTGACCCCTGCCAACGTGGTTGCCATGCAGATGCAACGCATGCATGTGGCTCCCAGCACACATACCCTCGCACACGCGTTCACACACGGGCACATATGCACACATTCACACAAATATTTACAAGACACAAACACACACACACACACTCTCTCTCTACACACACGCAGACTGCTGCGGCACACACACACACACACACACACACACACACTGCGTGAGGTGAGATCAAGCGCACAGCGATAGCACGGCAGTGATCGTCAAAACAGCTCGTCAGGCCAACATCAAAGTAAAGTCATGGAGGCTAGGCGCCTTTCGAAAAAAAAATAGACACTCAGATAGACACACACACACACACACACACACACCCCGGGCCACCAATCCAAGTGGGTATGCAGCCAACATCAACCCTTTCGCAGTTATGCTCAGCCCTGCAGCGCTGCACGGCCCTGATGTCAGAGGTCCAACGACCAGCATAATCGCAACCTCAGGCCCGACTCAATAAATTCCGCATCTTGTGTCCGTCTGCCATGCTGCAAGGAGAAGGGGGGGAGGGGGGATGGCTGCAGCCAAGACAAGGGGGACCGGATATCCTCCAAACACACAGGTATCGTGCCCCAAACACACAGGTATCGTGCCCCAAACACACAGGTATCGTGCCCCTCTACAGACCATGAGGATCAAAGAGCCAAAAAGGGGAGAGGAGCACAGGACTTGTCTGGGCAGTCCTCAGCCAATGTCAATCTGCATTGGACTGTACAAAGTTGAAGGATTGGACCATGGCTTCCACGCAAAGAAGCAGGTCCTGCGTTTGGAGCAGCAACCGGTGCTTTGATGCTGCTGTCGTTCATTCTTCCCCAAATGACAACACAACACAACACAACACAACACAACACAACACAACACAACACAACACAACACAACACAACACAACACAACACAACACAACACAACACAACACAACACAACACAACACAACACAACACAACACAACACAACACCAACACAACACAACACAACACAACACAACACAACACAACACAACACAACACAACACAACACAACACAACACAACGCAACGCAACATAACATAACATAACATAACACAACACAACATAACAACATAACAACAACAGCAGCAACAGCAGCAGCAACAATAGCAACAGCGGCAACATCAACAACAGCAACACAACACAACACAACACAACACAACACAACACAACACAACACAACACAACACAACACAACACAACACAACACAACACAACACAACACAACACAACACAACACAACACAACACAACACAACACAACACAACACAACACAACACAACACAACACAACACAACACAACACAACACAACACAACACAACACAACACAACACAACACAACACAACACAACACAACACAACACAACACAACACAACACAACACAACACAACACAACACAACACAACACAACACAACACAACACAACACAACACAACACAACACAACACAACACAACATGACACAACACGACACGACACGACACGACACAACATGACACGTGCACGCACACACTATGCAAAATCACCCAACACCAACACCCGGCAGGCCAAAGCACACGGCACCAGGCAAAACAGCTCGTCAAGGCCGCAAAACATGGCGGGTGAAAACAGACCATGGGCCTGGCACCTTTCGAAGAAAGATAGACACCCAGAAAACACACGTACACCGGCGCACACAGACACGCGCTCATAATGCCCCCTCCTGCAGTTCCCCTTGTATGCGCACTGTGCGATGCACGCTTCGGAGCACAAAGCCCGGCTGCAGACGAAAGCAGGCCACATGGCACGATGGCATTATTGTAAGGAGGCATGGGCAGGGATGGATGGATGGGGTAGCGGATGGACGCAGGCTGCTTGGGAGGCCGCCTGACCACCACCAACACATTCGACCCCTTGTTCCACACCGCCGATGCATCACCGCATGCGTTGGGCATCGTACCAGTGGACCGATGTCATTCATTACAAGCGTTTGGAAGTGTTTGGTTCGATGAGGGGGTGGCTGTTGTGGCGTTCACCCACGCAAGATGGAGGACCTTGGCTTGTTGTTGTTGTTTGGGGGTGGGGGACAGGGGGGGGGGGGGGGGCGTCGTCTTCACACGATACGCTCAGTGCCTTCCAATGTACACGTCCAAGGGATGCACATCCGCGTGGCTCAGGCAGTGCTGTCAAGAGAGGTCGCCCCACAGTCGTCCGCCACTCCAACCCGCCACCACACCCCCATGCCAACCTCCCTCAGGGGAACTGCGCTGGACGTACATCCCAGCCACACAATGTGAAGGATTCCATTTCAGACCCCCCCCGGCCTCACTGCCCTTTGACTGGTACCCCACCAAACCTCACCCAAACACGACAGGCCCCGGCCGTTTAGCCGTCAATTACGATGCCCCAAAGCCCCAAAGCGAAAGCGCGTGACGCATCGCGGGGGCTCAGAGGCGAGCACATGAGTGTCCCGACTTTGAAGCCATGCACAGCCCCGTGCGTCTTGCCCGGTGCCCCGGGTGTACACCGCAGGGCCTCGCATCGGGCGTTGCGCCGGCCACACGCCCCATACGATGCGCTGTGCTCACGTGCCCCCGCAGTGGGGGCCGTGGCCGTGACTCCGGGGGCCGTCCCTGACCCTCAGCGCCCCCCGCGGGCGCACTGCGCCATCGACCGCCATTCGCAGTGGGCGGCCACAGGTCACAGGACCGCGTGGCTGAGTGCACCGGTCGTGTTGCAGAGCCCCCCCCCCCCCCTCCCGCCCCGTCCCCTCCCCCGAGGGTCTGTAGCGCCAAAGGCCCTCAGACACGGAGGGGGGGGGGGGGCTGCATCGTTGTCCGCCCCCAATTGGGGCCGGCGACACGAGGCATGTCCGGGCAGGGCCCTTGGGAGGGGCAGCCCAGCCGCACCATTGGCGGCGGGTCCAGCGCAGCGAAGCGGAGGCATGTGCCGTCCTGAGCCACCCCCTGACGCTGGGGTATGTCTGCCCCCCTCAAGCGCAGGGGGAGGGGGGGGGGTCCAGGCGGAGGACGGGCGGTGCTTCCGGATGTGCGCCGGTGGTCAAGTGTTGGCCCGGAATTCGCGTGCGTTGTGTGCCACCCCCCCGGACGGCGGGGGGGATGTGTGGGCGAGAGGGGGGCGGTAGGCCCTCCGCTCACACGGGCTGCGCCTGCCCCCCTGGCGTCCACGGCACCGCCAGCGCCCACCGCCTTCACTTGCGGTCATTGCCAACACAAGACCCGGGCACGTCCGGAGGCCGACCACCACCTCCGACGTGTGACATGTACCACAGGCGCAGGGGGTGGGGGCGGGGGGGAGGGGGGGGGGCTGCATCGGACGCGGTGCTGCGGTATATAACGCGGGGGATCTGGTGACGCCCCCCGTTCAGGTCATCTGAAGGGGCCCCTCCGATGGCACTCCCCCGCTGTGGGAAACAGATGCATGCGCACGACTCCGTGCCGTTAAGCAAAGAACGTTGTCACACGACAAATGCAAGAAGAGAAAAGATCTTCAGTGACATGTCATGGGCGCCTTTGACTGTAGCGAAAGAGACAAGAGTAAGTTCAGTGTGGTCCGCTACAGGGGGAGGGAAAATTTCGCCCGGGGACAATTTCGCTGGGGATAATTTCGCCGGGGGAAAATTTCGCCACCCTTGAAATCCCCAAAGCTCCAAGTGCCATACGCCCAAATGAATGCGATAACACAACAGGACACGCCCCAGACAGAGACTCCAAAATTGCAACACATCACCACAACAAACAGGCCCCAGCCCCTCCAGCACCAATACTACCGGATCAGCAGCACCAGATTCCATACATCTGCACAAGAAACGGTTGGCTCAGGCGCGTTGGTAAGCGCTTGGGTCTTCTTAGGAAACACAATCCCTCTGCCCCGGTGGCAAAGGATGGAACTGTTCCGCCAAAAATTTCGCCAGGGGAAAATTTCGCCACTGTTCTTAACGGCGAAATTTTCCCTGCGAAATTCTCCCCTGGCAAAATTTTCCCTCCCCCTGTACACCTGTGGTCCTACGACTATGATCCGGTTGGCACAGGGCAGCATACCATCCAGCACCTGGCATGACTTCAATATATCACAACGTATCAGCAGGAGCCCCCGCCCCCCCTCCGAGAGGACGGGGGAGGGGGGGTGGCCGGGGGAAATGGGGGGTCTCCACAGACCCCCCCCCCGAAGGAACGCTGAGTCATTGTACGGTGGCACAAGACGCGGCCGGCACAAAAATGCAGCAAGAACATAGGCTCGTCAGTGGCCTAGTGGACCGCAGGTGCCTTTCTGTTGTCGCGAAGTAGAGACGCCAGTGGACAGGCCACCAACGCGCACAGCGATGGTTCGCAGCGGGACGTCACGGACCACCGCCAAAGCACGCACCACTGGACCCGGATGGTGGACTTGGCTCACGTACAACAGGGAACCGCCCCCCCCCCCCCCCGCGGGGGGTCAGGGCCTCCGCATGACAAACCACCGGGTCTGCGCCCGGGGGGGCCTCACACCGGGGCCCCTACCATCCACAAGGCCGACTGGCAGAAGGGCCCCCAATGGGCCCTGCCATTGACACGCGGACGTGCGGTGTATCACACGTCCCTGTGACCGAGCCCCCCCCCCGCCCCCCCCCCCCACACACACCCCTCCCCCGGGATTGGCCCCAGTCCCTCACGGGGGGGGGGGGGCAGGGGGATAAAAAAGGGGGGGTCATAGTCGTCGCGCTGGCGAAGTGTCTGGCAAAAGCAAACCGCATGTGATCTGAACTGCGTGGCCCAGGGCACGGCCGTGGGGCGGTCCGGGCCCCTTTTTCACGGGCGGCGCGGGCAGCGCATGCGTCACCCCCGAAGGAACGCAGGGCTATGGCACGTGCACACAAGCGGCAGGCAGCACAAAGCGCAGGAAGACATTTGGCTCGTCAGTGGCCTACAAGACCAGAGGTCACCCCCCGCCCCCCCCCCCCGGCCCCGGGCCCGTGGGCAGGCCGTGGGGCGCGTCAAACTCTATGGGCCCCGCGGACCTGCCAGTCAGTGCCCCCCCCCCCCCCCCCAGTGCCACGTGGGTGCTCCCGCCGGGCCCCCACAGCGCAGGGCATGCGGGGCCTTCGGGGTACGAACTCAGTGGAGCGGGGGCGGACATTGGGTCAGGGGCAGGGGGGGGGTGTACATACAACATTCAGACGGTCCAGGGGTGTGGATTGGGGGGGGGGGGGGCACACAGAACATCCCCCCCTCCAAGAGCGCTCGGCTTCATCACAACGCTATAAAGACGCACGGCAGGTGGCGCCCGAGTGAAGGCGGTGGTCAATGGCAGGGCTTTGTGTTCACAGGCCGTCACATGGCCGGTGATGAGGGCTGGCGGGCGATGGAGGGACGCGCTCCGTGGCAGAGGAGCGGCGGGGGAGCGGCGGGTGGGAGGCGGCAGGGACTTGTGTTGGAGGGGACGGGGCGGGAGGAAGGGCGCGCCTTGCGAGGCTCAGGCAGTCACTCAAGACACGCCGCACACTGCCCCAAAGGGGTACTGCGAGGCAGAGCCGGGAGGACTGCAAGGGACCGGCTGCAGAGTCCCGACTTCGACTCCCTGACTTCCCTGAATCCCCTGGGCCCCGGGGGCACTGACGGGCTGTTTTGGGACCAAAAATGGGTCAAAAATGGGTCAAAAACGCATTTTTCCAAACCTCATCCTAGACCATTTGGGGTGCACAAATGGGTGAAATGAGCCCATTTTGAGCCCATTTTGGGGCATTTTGGCCTCTCAGAAGTCCAAAAAGCCTTGAAAGTGGGCCTCGTGGTGATGGGGTTCACTTGCAAGCTGATTTCACTTTGTCAAGAGCCATCAATGTGTGAATCATTCTTGATGTCCCTCACCAGTCATAGCTAATGTTCCCTCCCCCACCAGCTCGGTCCCAATATTCAATCTTGATTAGGGTTCGGGTTCGGGTTCAGGTTCGGGTCACCGAGCTGGTGGAACCAGTCTTGGTTTTATAACCCTTTTTAGGGTCTAGGGTGGACCTACCAGGTTTAGCAGCAGCAGCAGCAAGCAGCAGCAAGCAGCAGCAAGCAGCAAGCAAGCAGCAGCACGCGCGAAATGGGGAAAAATCAGAATTCCGTCGTGGTGCTTCGGATTCGGCCGAAATTTTGGTGGATGATACCTATGGGTGTGAGGGACAACCCTACAAAGTATGAGCCAGAAACTCAACGGTGGCGGCCGGGAACGGGTGTCGCAAGTGGCGGACCTCAGTTTCAAAAACTGCAGTTTAGGGCCAAAACAGCCATTTTTGGGCCAAAAAAGCCCTAGAACCCATTCAAAACGGCCGAACAAAGGGGAACGGTGGGTACACTCCATGTGCGGCTTGACTTTCCTGTGTCAACGAGCTCTTTGCGGCCCTCTAACTCCACCATATGTCCTTGAAACGGCCCAAAAAGACCCCAGAAGCCCCAAATTTTGTGCAGATTGGCTGCCGACAGCCACAAACCAAGAACAGGCCATATCTTTGGCTACATGGTCCAAAACGCGATTCCGAGGGCACCTAGTCCACCCGCAACCCCCCAATTTTTGTGGTTTCCACCCCTCAGAATTGCCCAAACGAACGCCTAGACCCCCATACATAGCCCCAGCAGGCTGCGGCAAGCTGCAAGCTCAAGCCCAAACAGGTGGGTGCCCAAATGGGTCAACAGGGTCCAGTAGGGGCAAAAAATGACTTTTTTCAAAAATGATCCTAGACCATGTGCGACGCTAAAACAAGTGTTTTTGGACCGTTTTGAGCTTGTGGTGGCCCATTTTGGTCCTCCGAAAATCCCCAAATGCCTTGAAAATGGGCTGTTTTGGGACCAAAAATGGGTGAAAAATGGGTCAAAAACACATTTTTCCAAACCTCATCCTAGACCATTCGGGGTGCACCAACGGGTGAAATGAACCCATTTTGAGCCCATTTTGGGGGAATTTGGCCCCTCAGAAGTCCAAAAAAGCCTTGAAAGTGGGCCTTGTGGTGATGGGGATCACTTGCAAGCTGATTCCACTCTATCAACGGCCTTCAATGTGTGACTCATTGGTGTAAGCTCAAGCCCAAACAGGTGGGTGCCCAAATGGGTCAACAGGGTCCAGTAGGGGCAAAAAATGACTTTTCTCAAAAATGATCCTACACCATGTGTGATGCTAAAACAAGTGTTTTTGGACTGTTTTGAGCTGGTGGTGGCCCTTTTTGGTCCTCTGAAAATCCCAAAATGCCTTGAAAATGGGCTGTTTTGCGACCAAAGATGGGTCAAAAATGGGTCAAAAACGCATTTTTCCAAACCTCATCCTAGACCATTTGGGGTGCACAAACGGGTCAAATGAGTCCATTTTGAGCCCATTTTGGGGCATTTTGGCCCCTGAGAAGTCCAAAAAGCCTTGAAAGTGGGCCTCGTGGTGATGGGGTTCACTTGCAAGCTGATTTCACTTTGTCAAGAGCCATCAATGTGTGAATCATTCTTGATGTCCCTCACCAGTCATATCTAATGTTCCCTCCCCCACCAGCTCGGTCCCAATATTCACTCTTGATTAGGGTTAGGGTTAGGGTGTTAGGGTTATGGTTCGGATTCGGGTAACCCCAGGTTAGGGTTGGGCCAGGGCCTCATGGCGGAGCCTCCCATAGCCCCTGCCCACCACGTCGGAGATCGCGCGGCTGACAGCGGCCTATCCAACTTCACCATCTTCCAACGCTGGGCCCAGTGCTCTCTTGCCATGGGCCTGTGGCGCAGCATCGATCACAGGCCGCCTCCCCTCTTCATGTGGCGCATCTTCAAGGCATTTTGGGATTTTCGGAGGACCAAAATGGGCCACCACAAGCTCAAAATAGTCCAAGAACACTTGTTTTAGCGTCGCACATGGTCTAGGATCATTTCTGAGAAAAGTCATTTTTCTGCCCCTATTGGACCCTATTGACCCATTTGGGCACCCACCTGTTTGGGCTTGAGCTTGCAGCTTGCCGCAGCTTACTGGGCCTAGGTATTGGGGTATAGGCGTCCATTTGGGCAATTCTGAGGGGTGGAAACCACAAAAAGTGGGGGGTTGCGGGTGGAGTAGGTGCCCTTGGAATCGCATTTTGAGCCATGTAGCCAAAGATATGGCCTATTCTTGGTTTGTGGCTGTCGCCGGCCCATCTGCACAAAATTTGGGGCTCCTAGCGGCCTTTTTGGGCCGTTTCCGGGACATATGGTGGAGTTAGAGGGCCGCAAAGAGCTCGTTGACACAGGAAAGTCAAGCCGCACATGGAGTGTACCCACCGTTTCCCTTTGTTTGGCCGTTTTGAATGGGTTCTAGGGCTGTTTTGGCCCAAAAATGGCTGTTTTTGGCCCTAAATTGCAGTTTTTCAAACCGAGGTCCGCCACTTGCGACTCCCATTCCCGGCCGCCACCTTTGAGTTTCTGGCTCATACTGTGTGTGGTTGTCCCTCACACCCATAGGCATCATCCACCAAAATTTCAGCCGAATCTGAAGCACCACGACGGAATTCTGATTTTCCCCCATTTCGCGCGTGCTGCTTGCTTGCTTGCTTGCTTGCTGCTGCTGCTGCTAAACCTGGTAGGTCCACCCTAGACACTAAAAAGGGTTATAAAACCAAGACTGGTTCCACCAGCTCGGTGACCCTAACCCTAACCCTAATCAAGATTGAATATTGGGACCGAGCTGGTGGGGGAGGGAACATCAGCTATGATTGGTGAAGGACATCAAGAATGATTCACACATTGATGGCTCTTGACAAAGTGAAATCAGCTTGCAAATGAACCCCATCACCATGAGGCCCACTTTCAAGGCTTTATGGACTTCTGAGGGGCCAAAATGCCCCAAAATGGGCTCAAAATGGGCTCATTTCACCCGTTTGTGCACCCCAAATGGTCTAGGATGAGGTTTGGAAAAATGCGTTTTTGACCCATTTTTGACCCATTTTTGGTCCCAAAACAGCCCATTTTCAAGGCATTTTGGGATTCTCGGAGGACCAAAATGGGCCACCACAAGCTCAAAACGGTCCAAAAACACTTGTTTTAGCGTCGCACATGGTCTAGGATCATTTTTGAGAAAAGTCATCTTTTTGCCCCTATTGGACCTTGTTGACCCATTTGGGCACCCACCTGTTTGGGCTTGAGCTTGCAGCTTGCCGCAGCTTACTGGGCCTAGGTATTGGGGTCTAGGCGTCCATTTGGGCAATTGTGAGGGGTGTAAACCACAAAAAGTGGGGGGTTGCGGGTGGAGTAGGTGCCCTCGGAATCGCGTTTTGAGCCATGTAGCCAAAGATATGGCCTATTCTTGGTTTGTGGCTGTCGGCATTTGGACCTTCTGGGGGCCTTTTTGGGCCGTTTCCTGGACATATCATGGAGTTAGAGGGCTGCAAAGAGCTCGTTGACACGGGGGAATTCAAGCCGCACGTGGAGTGTACCCACCGTTTCCCTTCGTTTGGCCGTTTTGAATGTGTTCCAGGGCTTTTTAAGCCCAAAAATGGCTGTTTTTGGCCCTAAACTGCAGATTTTGAAACTGAGGTCCGCCACTTGCGAATCCCGTTCCCGGCCGCCACCGTTGAGTTTCTGGCTCAAACTTTGTGTGATTGTACTTCACACCCATAGGTATCATCCACCAAAATTTCACCCGAATCCAAAGCACCACGACGGAGTTCTGATTTTTTCCCATTTCGCGCGTGCTGCTTGCTGCTTGCTGCTTGCTGCTTGCTTGCTGCTTGTTTGCTAAACCTGGTAGGTCCACCCTAGACACTAAAAAGGGTTATAAAACCAAGACTGGTTCCACCAGCTCGGTGACCCTAACCCTAACCCTAACCCTAATCAAGACTGAATATTGGGACCGAGCTGGTGGGGGAAGGAACATTAGATATGAATGGTGAGGGACACCAATGAGTCACACATTGAAGGCCGTTGACAAAGTGGAATTAGCTTGCAAGTGGTCCCCTTCACCACAAGGCCCACTTTCAAGGCTTTTGTGGACTTGTGAGGGGCCAAAATGCCCCAAAATGGCCTCAAAATGGGCTCATTTCACCCGTTTGTGCACCCCAAATGGTCTAGGATGAGTTTTGGAAAAATGCGTTTTTGACCCATTTTCGACCCATTTTTGGTCCCAAAACAGCGCATCTTCAAGGCATTTTGGGATTTTCGGAGGACCAAAATGGGCCACCACAAGCTCAAAACAGTCCAAAAACACTTGCTTTAGCATCACACATGGTCTAGGATCATTTTTGAGAAAAGTCATTTTTCTGCCCCGTTGGACCATATTGACCCATTTGGGCACCCACCTGTTTGGGCTTGAGCTTGCAGCTTGCCGTAGTTCCTAGTGGGCCTGGGTACGGGGGTCTAGGCGTCCATTTGGGCAATTCTGAGGCGTGGAAACCACAAAACGTGGGCGGTTGCGGGTGGAGCAGGTGCCCTCGGAATCGCGTTTTCAGCCATGTAGCCAAGGATATGGCCTGCTCTTGGTTTGTGGCTGTTGCCAGCCAATCTGCACAAAATTTGGGGCTTCTGGGGGCCTTTTTGGGCCGTTTCGAGGACATATGGTGGAGTTAGAGGGCCGCAAAGAGCACGTTGACATGGGAAAGTCAAGCCGCACATGCAGTGTACCCACATTTTCCCTTTGTTTGGCCGTTTTGAATGGGTTCTAGGGCTGTTTTGGCCCAAAAAATGGCTGTTTTTGGCCCTAAACTGCAGTTTTTGAAACTGGATGTCCGGTACTTGCGACACCCGTTCCCGGCCGCCACCGTTGAGTTTCTGGCTCATACTTTGTGTGGTTGTCCCTCACACCCATAGGCATCATCCACCAAAATTTCAGCCGAATCCGAAGCACCACGACGGAGATCTGATTTTTCCCCATTTCGCGCGTGCTGCTTGCTGCTTGCTGCTGCTTGCTGCTGCTGCTGCTAAACCTGGTAGGTCCACCCTAGACCCTAAAAAGGGTTATAAAACCAAGACTGGTTCCACCAGCTCGGTGACCCTAACCCTAACCCTAATCAAGACTGAATATTGGGACCGAGCTGGTGGGGGAGGGAACATTAGATATGAATGGTGAGGGACATCAAGAATGATTCACACATTGATGGCTCTTGACAAAGTGAAATGCACCTGAACCCCATCACCACGAGGCCCACTTTCAAGGCTTTTTGGACTTCTCAGGGGCCAAAATGCCCCAAAATGGGCTCAAAATGGGCTCATTTCACCCTTTTGTGCACCCCAAATGGTCTACGATGAGTTTTGGAAAAATGTGTTTTTGACCCATTTTTGACCCATTTTTGGTCCCAAAACAGCCCATTTTCAAGGCATTTTGGGATTTTCGGAGGACCCAAATGGGCCACCACAAGCTCAAAACAGTCCAAAAACAATTGTTTTAGCGTCGCACATGGTCTAGGATCATTTTTGCGGAAAGTCATATTTTTACCCCTTTCGGACCCTGTTGACCCATTTGGGTACCCACCTGTTTGGGCTTGAGCTTGCAGCTTGCCACAGCCTAGTGGGCCTAGTTATTGGGGTCTAGGCGTCCGTTTGGGCAATTCTGAGGGGTGGAAACCACAAAACGTGGGGGGTTGCGCGTGGAGTAGGTGCCCTCGGAATTGCATTTTGAGCCATGTAGCCAAAGATATGGCCTATTCTTGGTTTTTGGCTGTCGGCAGTTGGAGCTTCTGGGGGCCTTTTTGGGCCGCTTCCGCGGCATATCATGGAGTTAGAGGGCCGCAAAGAGCTCGTTGACACGGGGAAGTCAAGCCGCAGTTGCAGTGTACCCACCGTTTCCCTTCGTTTGGCCGTTTTGAATGTGTTCCAGGGCATTTTTGGCCCAAAAATGGCTGTTTTTGGCCCTAAACTGCAGATTTTGAAACTGAGGTCCGCCACTTGCGAATCCCGTTCCCGGCCGCCACCGTTGAGTTTCTTGCTCAAACTTTGTGTGATTGTACTTGACACCCATAGGTATCATCCACCAAAATTTGACCCGAATCTGAAGCACCACGACGGAAATCTGATTTTGGCCCATTTCGCGCGTGCTG
Organism: Eutreptiella sp. 'Long Island Sound 2002'; assembly: GCA_964036045.1. Taxonomy (NCBI): domain Eukaryota; phylum Euglenozoa; class Euglenophyceae; order Eutreptiales; family Eutreptiaceae; genus Eutreptiella; species Eutreptiella sp. 'Long Island Sound 2002'. The sequence goes on from OZ038396.1 coordinate 18,001,585, forward strand.
CTTGCTGCTTGCTGCTTGCTTGCTAAACCTGGTAGGTCCACCCTAGACACTAAAAGGGGTTATAAAACCAAGACTGGTTCCACCAGCTCGGTGACCCTAACCCTAACCCTAATCAAGACTGAATATTGGGACCGAGCTGGTGGGCGAGGGAACATTGGATATGAATGGTGAGGGACACCAATGAGTCACACATATAAGGCCGTTGACAGAGTGGAATCAGCTTGCAAGTGACCCCCTTCACCACGAGGCCCACTTTCAAGGCTTTTGTGGACTTGTGAGGGGCCAAAATGCCCCAAAATGGGCTCAAAATGGGCTCATTTCACCCGTTTGTGCACCCCAAATGGTCTAGGATGAGGTTTGGAAAAATGCGTTTTTGACCCATTTTTGACCCATTTTTGGTCCCAAAACAGCGCATCTTCAAGGCATTTTGGGATTTTCGGAGGACCAAAATGGGCCACCACAAGCTCAAAACAGTCCAAAAACACTTGTTTTAGCATCACACATGGTCTAGGATCATTTTTGAGAAAAGTCATTTTTCTGCCCCTACTGGACCCTATTGACCCATTTGGGCACCCACCTGTTTGGGCTTGAGCTTGCAGCTTGCCGCAGCCTGCTGGGGCTATGTATGGGGGTCTAGGCGTCCATTTGGGCAATTCTGAGGGGTGGAAACCACAAAACGTGGGCGGTTGCGGGTGGAGCAGGTGCCCTCGGAATCGCGTTTTGGACCATGTAGCCAAAGATATGGCCTGTTCTTGGTTTGTGGCTGTCGGCAGCCAATCTGCACAAAATTTGGGGCTTCTGGGGTCTTTTTGGGCCGTTTCAAGGACATTTGGTGGAGTTAGAGGGCCGCAAAGGGCTCGTTGACACACGAAAGTCAAGCCGCACATGCAGTGTACCCACCGTTTCCCTTCGTTCGGCCGTTTTGAATGGGTTCTTGGGCTGTTTTGGTGCAAAAATGGCTGTTTTGGCCCTAAACTGCAGTTTTTGAAACTGAGGTCCGCCACTTGCGACAGTTGTTCACGGCCGCCATCGTTGAGTTTCTGGCTCATACTTTGTAGGGTTGTTCCTCACACCCATAGGTATCATCCACCAAAATTTCAGCCGAATCCGAAGCACCACGACGGAATTCTAATTTTTCCCCATTTCGCGCGTGCTGCTGCTTGCTTGCTGCTTGCTGCTGCTTGCTGCTGCTTGCTGCTGCTGCTGCTGCTGCTGCTAAACCTGGTAGGTCCACCCTAGACACTAAAAAGGGTTATAAAACCAAGACTGGTTCCACCAGCTCGGTGACCCTAACCCTAATCAAGACTGAATATTGGGACCGAGCTGGTGGGGGAGGGAACATTAGATATGAATGGTGAGGGACATCAAGAATGATTCACACATTGATGGCTCTTGACAAAGTGAAATCTACCTGAACCCCATCACCACGAGGCCCACTTTCAAGGCTTTTTGGACTTCTCAGGGGCCAAAATGCCCCAAAATGGGCTCAAAATGGGCTCATTTCACCCTTTTGTGCATTTTGTGCATTTTGTCCTTTGTCTCCAGAGTTCACTTAGAGGGTGTTCATGCTGTTTGTGGCAGTCTATCTTCATCTGTGTCCTTGAAATTGCATCACCATTTGCGCACTCAGTCAAAGCTGTTGCTGCTGTGTTTTTGACCCATTTTTGACCCATTTTTGGTCCCAAAACAGCCCATTTTCAAGGCATTTTGGGATTTTCGGAGGACCCAAATGGGCCACCACAAGCTCAAAACAGTCCAAAAACACTTGTTTTAGCGTCGCACATGGTCTAGGATCATTTTTGAGAAAAGTCATCTTTTTGCCCCTTTCGGACCCTGTTGACCCATTTGGGTACCCACCTGTTTGGGCTTGAGCTTGCAGCTTGCCACAGCCTAGTGGGCCTAGTTATTGGGGTCTAGGCGTCCGTTTGGGCAATTCTGAGGGGTGGAAACCACAAAACGTGGGGGGTTGCGGGTGGAGTAGGTGCCCTCGGAATTGCATTTTGAGCCATGTAGCCAAAGATATGGCCTATTCTTGGTTTGTGGCTGTCGGCAGTTGGAGCTTCTGGGGGCCTTTTTGGGCCGCTTCCGCGGCATATCATGGAGTTAGAGGGCCGCAAAGAGCTCGTTGACACGGGGAAGTCAAGCGGCACGTGGAGTGTACCCACCGTTTCCCTTCGTTTGGCCGTTTTGAATGTGTTCCAGGGCATTTTTGGCCCAAAAATGGCTGTTTTTGGCCCTAAACTGCAGTTTCTGAAACTGAGGTCCGCCACTTGCGAATCCCGTTCCCGGCCGCCACCGTTGAGTTTCTTGCTCAAACTTTGTGTGATTGTACTTCACACCCATAGGTATCATCCACCAAAATTTCACCCGAATCCGAAGCACCACGACGGAAATCTGATTTTGGCCCATTTCGCGCGTGCTGCTGCTTGCTTGCTGCTGCTTGCTGCTGCTTGCTGCTGCTGCTGCTAAACCTGGTAGGTCCACCCTAGACACTAAAAAGGGTTATAAAACCAAGACTCGTTCCACCAGCTCGGTGACCCTAACCCTAATCAAGACTGAATATTGGGACCGAGCTGGTGGGGTAGTGCCTATGCTTCTGTGCGTACTAGGGTGGAGGAAAGTCAATTGGTTGGGGGATGGCGATTGAGGGTTGCATGCATGTTGTTGTGTGTTTCGTATTCCTCTCCCCTCATTTTGCATTGGCAACTGGTTTTCGCTTCATCGTGATGCCATTATTGCATGAATGTCACTGAATGTTTTGTCTTCCCCTCCCTCCTTTTGAGTTTGCAAATGGCTTTCGCTTCACCGCGATCCCATTATTGCACGAATTGCACTGTCTGTTTTGTATTCCCCTCCCCTTTTTTGTGTTTGCAAATGGCTTTCGCTTCACCGCGATCCCATTCATTTTCGACTGCATGAGTTCCAACATTTGCTCTTGTGCGTGATAGGTAGATAGAGAAGTTAAAAAGTCCGCCTTGTGTCATTGTGTGTTCAGTGTTCCCCTAACCACTAGATATCTGCTCCCGTGCGTCAGGTAGGTTAATGATGTTGCATGTATGTCATTGATTGACTGTAGGTTAATGATGGCGATTGAGGGTTGCATGCATGTGGTTGTGTGTTCCGTAATCCCTCCCCTCTTTTTGCCTTGGCAATTGGATTTTGCTTCACCGCGATCCCATTATTGCATGAATGTCACTGAATGTTTTGTCTTCCCCTCCCTCCTTTTGAGTTTGCAAATGGCTTTCGCTTCACCGCGATCCCATTATTGCACGAATTGCACTGTTTGGTTTGTATCCCCCTCCCCTTTTATGTGTTTGCAAATGGCTTTCGCTTCACCGCGATCCCATTCATTTTCGACTGCATGAGTTCCAACATTTGCTCTTGTGCGTGATAGGTAGATAGAGAAGTTAAAAAGTCCGCCTTGTGTCATTGTGTGTTCAGTGTTCCCCTAACCACTAGACCTCTTTCTCTTGTTATGAGCAAATCGATGCATATGTACAATGCATTGTACTTCCTGCCACATACCTGTACCAAAAAATTGATGTCTCTATCCGGCTATTGTGTGCCTGTCAAGTATTGCATGTTCCTTGTTTCACGCATTACGAGGTGCCACGAGGCCCACTTTCAAGGCTTTTTGGACTTCTGAGGGGCCAAAATGCCCCCAAAATGGGCTCAAAATGGGCCCATTTCACCCGTTTGTGCACCCCAAATGGTCTAGGATGAGGTCTGGAAAAATGCGTTTTTGACCCATTTTTGACCCATTTTTGGTCCCAAAACAGCCCATTTTCAAGGCATTTTGGGATTTTCGGAGTACCGAAATGGGCCACCACAAGCTCAAAACGGTCCAAAGACACTTGTTTTAGCGTCGCACATGGTGTAGGATCATTTTTGAGAAAAGTCATCTTTTTGCCCCTACTGGACCCTGTTGACCCATTTGGGCACCCACCTGTTTGGGCTTCAGCTTGCAGCTTGCCGCAGCCTAGTGGGCCTAGGCATTGGGGTCTAAGCGTCCCTTTGGGCAATTCTGAGGGGTGGAAACCACAAAAAGTGGGGGTTTGCGGGTGGAATAGGTGCCCTCAGAATCGCATTTTGAGCCATGTAGCCAAAGATATGGCCTATTCTTGGTTTGTGGCTGTCGGCATTTGGACCTTCTGGGGGCCTTTTTGGGCCGTTTCCTGGACATATCATGGAGTTAGAGGGCGGCAAAGAGCTCGTTGACACGGGGAATTCAAGCCGCACGTGGAGTGTACCCACCGTTTCCCTTCGTTTGGCCGTTTTGAATGGGTTTTAGGGCTTTTTTGGCCGAAAAATGGCTGTTTTGGCCCTAAACTGCAGTTTTTGAAACTGAGGTCCGCCACTTGCGAATCCCGTTCCCGGCCACCACTGTCAAGTTTCCTGCTCAAACTTTGTGTGATTGTACTTCACACCCATAGGTATCATCCACCAAAATTTCACTCAAATCCAAAGCACCACGACGGAGTTCTGATTTTGGCCCATTTCGCGCGTGCTGCTTGCTTGCTGCTTGCTGCTTGCTTGCTGCTTGCTTGCTAAACCTGGTAGGTCCACCCTAGACACTAAAAAGGGTTATAAAACCAAGACTGGTTCCACCAGCTCGGTGACCCTAACCCTAACCTGGTCCCGGGGTCCGGGGATGGCCCCCAGGACCATCACGTACCATTCCCCGGGTGTGGGCCGTTCCCACGGTCTCCCTCCACCAGAACGGGACCCACACACTCACGCACATGCAACACCCGGACCACAAAAGGAGTGCGCCCTCCGGCGGGCCCCACTACCGCGGTCCCTGGGCCGGAGCGCGGCGCTAGCGGTGGCTGGGGTCCGGCCCCACAACACCCGTCATCCACACACACACCCCTACACACGATATCATATATCACGATGTCACGCGGTGCCCCATCCCGTTTGGCATCCGTGTGTCTCGTGGATTGCTTGTGGAGGGCCCCGGTGGGACTCCAACACTTCGGAGCGAGGGAGAAAGTCAGAGGTGGCCAATAGGCGGGCTCATTGGCTACATAACCCCGACCATCTGTGGGTAGCCAACGCTTCGAAGCAGGGGAGAAAATCAGAAGTGGCCCACAAGTGGGCAGATGGACGAAATACCCCCTGCTGTCTAGGGGGTCGCCAATGCTTCAGAGAGGCAGAGAAAATTGGAAGTCTGCAGCACCCCCCCCCCCGTACGGAGACGTGTGGTGTGCTGGTCATGGATGGTGAGCACACGTCAGCACAACAAAAGCCCCGTCAGTGGTACCATAGGCGCCTTTCAGCTCGAAACCCCCCCCCCGTCGCCGTTGTGGATGCAGAGGATCGACAGACAAAAACACGGGTTTCGAAGGCGAATGAAACGGTGGCAGGGCCGGGGCCCGGGGTTGCGTTCAGACTGGCCGCTTGCCTTGTGTCGCGTGCAGCCGGGCACTGCAGACGCGGCATATGCACACGTCCCGCCCCCGCCCCCGCCCGAGGGCAGTGCATTGCAATGGACACACAGCCCCGCGCCTGAGCCCCCCCCGCGTACCTCAGGGGCACAGGGGGAGGGCACAGCACCAGTCCACAAGAGGTCATCGGTGGCATGCCACCGGCGCCTTCCGCTGAAGTGGGGCACGAGGGAGTGCACAGCCCCAGGGATGTGTTAGAAGGGGGTCTGAAGGGGGGGAGAGGGGGGTTTGGCTCCGACCGCCCCTCCTCCCTCCGCCCCTCCTCCCTCCGCCCCTCCTCCCTCCGCCCCTCCTCCCTTTCTCGGTGCCCCTCTCTCTCGGTGCTAGAGCCAAGATCATATTAAAAATTTCCAAAAAATTCCGAAATATTTCCAAAACAGGGTCCCCCTATGGCCCCCGCCGAAGGCGGGCCAAAGATTTTGAAGGTTCAATCCTCTTGGCACCGAAGGCGCCGAAGCAAAACTTTGGCTGTCAGCCTCAAACATTGGAAGGGGAGGAGGGGGGGTTGGCACGAGGCCTCGGTATCTGACTGGGGGGGGGTACCCCCCCCTGCTCCTGCGGCGTACGGCCGTTCTGATACATCACTGCCCAGCCCCCCTCCCCCCCCCCCAAAGACCGTCACAGAGGCCGCGTGGGCAGCGTGGCGTACAGGTCCATGAGACTGGTCATCTGCTTCAGGAACTCGCAGTGTTTGTGCAGCTGCTCTTCGGAGCTGGTGTCCAGTGAACTGGTGAAGGCGGGGGCGAACAGCTGCGCGCCCTCCCCCTGCGGCAGGTCGAGGCTGAGGGAGGCCGCCAGCGTCTGGGGGGACCGCCCCCCCTCCTCCGCACGGAGCGGGGGCACTGTGATGGACAGCGACGCCCGCCGCCTGCCCCCGAAGCCCCGGTCCCCGGGCCCGGCAGGAGCCCCCTCCGCGGCCTCTGCCGGACCCGGGGGCTCCGGCGGGGGCGGCGCTGGGGTCTCGGGGGGCGTGGCGGGCGGCTTTGAGGCCGACGCCCTCCGGCGGCCGTGGGGCAGGGGGGCGAACGGGGCCCCGCCGGACCGGGGCTCGGGGGGCGCGCCCGCGACGCGCCCGGCGCTGAAGGTGCGGAGGTTCAGGGGCGCGGGGTGATCGGGGCTGCAGTGGGCGCCAATCTCCACGGCGGACTGCGAGAAGTCGCGCGGGAGGTCGCACGCGTCCGCGAGGCTGTACACCGACAGCCCCGACGTTGTGCGGGACACGGTCGCGGAGCGCGCGGCGATCAGCGGGTGCTCCTGCAGCTCGGGCACCCCCGGCCGGTCCCCCGGCCGCAGCTGGAGGCACAGGGCGATGAAGTCCTGCGCGTCGGGGCTCAGGTGCAGGGGCACCGCCGGGGGGGCCGCGCACTGCGCGATGTGGAACAGCGCGGCCTCCGGGGCCTCGAAGCGCCGCTCGTGCCACGGCGCGCACGCGCTCGCCATCTCGATGAGGGTGCAGCCCACGCTCCAGACGTCCGCCGCCAGCCCGGGCCCGTCCTGCCGCGCCGCCTCCGGCGCCATCCACAGCACCGTGCCCGCCAGCGGCGGGGCCGCGGGCCCCCGCGGCGCGCGGAACGCCGCGCAGGTCCCGAAGTCGGAGAGCTTGATCTCGCCGCGGTCGGTCACGAGGACGTTCGCGGCCTTGATGTCACGGTGCATGACCCCGAAGCCGTGCAGGTACCCGAGCCCCTCCAGCAGCTGCGCCGTGCAGCAGCGGATGACGCTCTCCTCGAAGCGCCCGAACTTGTGCAGCAGCGAGAGGATGGAGCCGCCGGGCACGTACTCGAGGAGGATGTGGATGTGCCTGAGGACAACAAAGTGAAGGTTCTTCTAGAACCCGTTCAAAAGACTCCATTCAATTGTTAACATCAGGTCTTATTACACCAACTCCAACCTTTGAAATCCGCCACGGTCGCCTGAGGGATGGGCATCAACACTCTAAGTTGTCTTGTGTAGGTCGGAACCCATGACCACTAAACAAGAACATTAAATTTGAATTAATCATAACAACAATTAATAATCCTGATCATGATAACTCAGACAATAATTATAATACTACTATATAATTACAATTACAATGATAATAATAATAATCCTAACCATGATAACTCGGATAATAATGATAACAATATTATATAGTTACAATTACAATAATAATAACAGTAATGAATAATCCTAATCATGATAACTCGGATAATAATTATAGTAATGTTGCATAATTACAATTACAACAATAATAATGATAATTAATCATCCTAATCATGATAACTCGGATAATAATTATAGTAATGTTGCATAATTACAATTACAACAATAATAATGATAATTAATCATCCTAATCATGATAACTCGGATAATAATTATAGTAATGTTGCATAATTACAATTACAACAATAATAATGATAATTAATCATCCTAATCATTATAACTCGGATAATAATCATAGTAATGTTGCATAATTACAATTACAACAATAATAATGATAATTAATCATCCTAATCATGATAACTCGGATAATAATTACAATAATTCTATATTTAATAACAATACCAACAACAATAATAATACTTTAAGGAATTTGGTATGGCATGCTACAAGTCTGGACGTACCGCTCGGTGGAGGCGACCCCCAGGTACCGCACGATGCGCGGGTGGTCGAACGTCTTCAGATACGAGACCTCGCCCTTGAGGGCCTCGACGGCCTCAGCGGCGTGGCGGCCCCGGTCCACCTGCTTGATGGCGATGAGCCGCCCGTCCGCCACGTCCATCCCCAGGAACACGTCCCCGTACCCCCCGCCCCCGATCAGCTCCCCCTTGCGGAACCGCAGCTGTTTGCCGGACCCCGACCGGCTGCTCCGCCGCGAGGACGTGCTGGTCTTCCGCGAGGCCGTGCTCGTCCGCCGCGGCGAGAAGTGGCCGCTGTCGGACGACAGCGACACGGACCTTCTCTCGGACGTCGAGGGCGTCAGGAACTCGGGCTCCGGGTAGAGGACCTGCGCGAAGCGGCCGAAGGTCCCGCCGCAGGCCCCGGCGCGGCAGGGGGCACCAGAACGGGGGGCAGTGCTGCTGCTCTTTTGGCGGCGTCAGAGGCGGCCCCAGAGGCGGTTAGGCAGGCGGTTGGAGGAGGTTGCCAAAGCGGTTGAGGGCGGTTACTGTCGGTTACAAATGCCATTGAGCCGGGGGGGGGGGGCGGTCGGCACAAAGCCCTGCAATGCCGCTGCTCTTTTGGCGGTTGGCGGCGTCCATCGACTTCCCTTCACAACGATCTCCACCGGGCCCTCCTTCGCCGGGGCCTACCCCGGGTCACGAAGCTGCACAACAGCCGCGGTGTTGGCCCCACCGGGTCCGTCTCTCGTGGCATGCGGGGGGGGGGGGGGGGCGTGGCACAGGCCAATGGTGTTGGTTTGGTTGCCTCTGGCGGCGGGGCCTATGGGCCTCTCCGGGCGGCATGCAACGTCCACCCGGCGATCTGCCCCGGCGTTGCCCTTGACACATCTGCGGGAAGGCGTTGGGGGCCAGTGGACCTCCGAGTTCCACTGACTCCCTGTGGACTGACGCGACCGGGGGGGGGGGGGTCCCATTGTGTCCCCTTGGACGCCCCTGGGCCCGGGGCCATGAAGCCACGGATACTCAGCTACCGAACGCCCCTGTAGCACAGGCGACTGGTCACTGCTGCACCGCAGCACTTCCAGACCAGTACTGAATGGTGCCTGAGGTTTGCCTGGACCCAGGGAAAGGGGGGGAGGGGGCGCAGGGATGCATTAGAAGGGAAGGGACCTCGGAGGCGGCCCCAGCAGCGGTTGGACAGGCGGTTGGAGGAGGTTGCCAAAGCGGTTGGGGGCGGTTGCTGTCGGTTACAAATGCCATTGAGGCCGGCACTTGGCGTCAGGGAGGCAGTGGCTGGGCATAGGCTGGGCGCCCTCGAGGGGGGGGGTACCTCTTCTCAAATGCGGGAGGGGGAGGGGGGCTAATGAAAGTGAGCTAAGCGAAGGTGCAGGTGGACCCTTCGGTAGACTTACCCTGCGTAACACGGCCACCCACCAAGAGCCAACGGATTGCACCCGCTCAACGGCACGTATCTCCAAAGAGGAGTGGGAAGGGGGTGTGAACAACGCACCATCGAAAGGGGCCGCAAAACACATGCAACCAATCGAGCGGGACTACAGCAGGGGAACGGCGTTGTCGGACTGGAGGGGCTCCGTCCTGCTGGAGTCGCTGCTCCCCATGAGGAGGTCCGCGAGATATCTACAGCGAGGCCCACCAGAGTTTCCTTTGGGGGGGGGGGGTCCAAGGGGGGTGGGTGGGGCGGGCTGTGGGGGGGACCCCCCCCCTCCCTTCAGGAGACCCTGAGTTGTTGGGGGCGCCAAAGGCGCCGAAGAAAGTTTTTGCCGTAAACTGACTTGCGGCGAAGGCGCCAGAGAAAATTTTTGATTGGCCGAAGACCCGGAGAAAAATTTGCCCAATCACTTGAGAGGGGGGGGGGGGGGTCCGAGGGGATGGGGGGTGTCAGACCCCCCCCCCCCCGGAGATGCTGAGTTGTCAAGCAAAACTCTGAGGCCCACCCACATAATGCTCCAGCCTCTGTCAAGGTTCTGCTGTCACGGTTTGGTCAGGCTCACAAAGGGCGGAGGGGGTATGAGTGCCCCAATACCCCCTCCGCCGGTCATTGCGGGGCATGCGCCATGCACGACATCATCCCGATGGATTGTGCACATGGCAGTCCCGACAGTGCCCCCTCGGTGACCCACCTGCAGTGACCCCCAGGCACCCCATCCATTGAGCCAATGGCGGGCAGAGGGGGGCTGCCATACTACCCCCCCCCCCCCGTGTGACATTCCGTCGGGTCGTTGTTTCTTTACGGGGCCCTGGACAGGCACCCGCTCTTCCCTTCGCATGTTGCGTCGGGTCGCTGCGTTCTGTCGGCCGCTGCGGCCGGTGCTCCTGCGAGTGTCGTTTCCGCGTTCGCGGAGCCCCGTCGTTGGTGTGTTGGGGCTGTGCCGAGGGTGTCATACTACCCCCCCCCCCCTTGTGCAAGCACCGCCTTGTCTAAGCAGCAGGACCCGGTCTGACTGTCGTTTTTCTGACCATGGTTGTCATGGTCAGAAACTTAGCGGAACGTGATTTGTGTGCCGATTGTAGAGGGAAAGAGGGGCTGTGTCATGTTTGTGACGAGTCCTCCTCCTCATAACAACGCTATGCTGGGTACTGCAACCCAACTGTACTGTCCCCTGTGGACGCCACCGATGCGGGGCCTGAGGGGGCACGCACCTGCACAAAGTCGTCAAACCCCCAATCCGCCCCCCCCGGAAGGCCATACGCCACCGGCAGCTGCACCCGCTCCGCGAACTCAGCGAAGCGCGCGGCGCTGAGCGTGGGCTGGTTGGCGGAGAAGATGCGGAAGAGCTTGTGCAGCGCCTGCTGGCCCTGGGCCTCCGCCGGGTTGGCGCTCTCCGGGGCCGCGAGGATCGTCGCGGCCGCGAGGATGTCCTCCGTGGCGTCGGGGGGCATGTGCCGCAGCATCTCGTGGAACTCGGCGAACCCCATGCAGCCGTCGTGCCCCGTGTTGACCCAGTTCAGGGTCGTCAGCCCGAGCCGGTGCCCCAGTTTGGCGCGCGCGCGGCTGTCCAGGCGGACGTCGTCGCCCCCGGTGACCCACGAGAACAACATCTGCAGGCCTCGGGTGCGGCCATCGGCCACGGGGAGCCGGGGGACGCTGCCCTTGCGGGCGGCCGCGGCCGGGGGCGGCGGCGGGCAGTCGGTTGCGAGGACCTGCAGCAGCTGGGCCTCGGACAGCGCCCCCGACTCCAGCAGCATCTGCCGGTGCAGGGGCACCCGCAGTGTGGGCCAGGCAAAGCGGCGGAGGGCCTCCCAGGGCACCGTCTGCCCGTCCTCGCTCAGCCACCGGAACACGCGGCCCCCGGCCTCGGCACTCAGGCCCCAGCCCTCACGGAGGTCCGCGAGCGCCGCGCAGATGGCGTGGGTTTGGGTGCGGGTGTGCTCCGACAGCCCCTCCACCGCCGCGGCGAACTCCCGGAAGGACATGGCCCCGGTCTGGTCTCCATCCGCAGCCCGGAACGCCCGGAGTCCGAGTTTTTGGAGGAGTTGCCTCCGTGTGCCCGAGTTCAGGGCGTTGGGGTCGTCATCGTCGGTGCAGCTGTAGAGCTCCTGCAAAGGGCTCATGGCGCGCTCAGGGTCGTGCATGCCACTGCCACAGGCCGCAGACGGGGTCGGGCGGTCATCCTTCAAGTCCGGAGACATGGGCGGCCAACCGTTGCATGGCACACAAAGACACACTGCAGAGGAAGACGTTGAGCGGGCCCCAGCCCATGCATTTTGGGGGTTGGGAAGGCCATGGGGGGTTGCCTGGGGGCCCAGTTTGCAATTAGCAGCGAACTGCACAAAGCGGACGGTACTTTGAGTATGCCTCCGATTGCACCGCCAGCCCCATTCCCACCGGCGAGTACAGCGTCCGTGTCGCTAACGGTGCTTTTCGGTTTCCGCGTTTTCCGGTTGTGCTGCCGGACTGTCTCTTCGGAGTGCGTGGCAGACCCCCGCGGGAATGGGCTGTGGTGTACCAAACGAAAGAAGCGGTGTGGGGTGCTGCTTCTGACCTTCCAAGGATTGGCACCCAACAGTTCCCAGGGAGCGGCTTTCGTCTATTTTGATTGCGCCCTGTGTGTCCACGCGTGAATTTCATGTGTGTGTCCATGCATTTGTGCGTGCCACCCGCGTGTGCTCTTACACACCCACATCTCATATTCACAATGCCAGGCACAGGGCCTGACCTTGGTGGCTGTCGGCGCTGTGGTGGCGCACACATGTGTACACACACGATTGCAAAACAAACGAGCACAACGCGGCTCAGAATGTCAGATTCCTCGTCAGTTGGATCGTCAAACAAGAAGCATGTTCCACACCAATGGGCGCCTTTCTGCAGTACAGGTCACAGGCATGCAACATCCTGGAGCCATGATCATCACGTTGCCCGAGCCTCTGGCAGCCGCGCTGAGCCAGAGGCCTGCAGCAGAGAACATGCGTACACACACATGCGTATGCGAGTCTGTGTAGCGTAGTGTGTGCGGAGAGGGGGCCAACACTTCTTCGCCTTCTGCATGAGTGAAGGGGCTGTCATGATCGTATGTTATTACCGTGGAAGCTGGGGAATCGCAGTCAAAATCCAAGCGTCTGGAGGGATCAGGCCAAGGAGAGGGGTCGTCACTGGATTGTAACAAATCTTCAGGATAACCATAAAAAGTTCCTCGTTGTAGAGGGGGTCCGTTAGGCGCCCAGTCTCAGCCAGGTCGTTCGCGCGCGTGAAATGAGCTCTGCATGCTTGCATTGTGTTTGAGACACAACAATGTCCACAGCGATGGCTATCCTGCTACTGCACAGCCCATTTCACTGTCACGTGCCAGATGTTTTTCACAGGAAGCTCGTGCGAGCTCAGGCCACCGTTCTTTTGCATGTGCTTTGTTGCCTTGTGATTGCATCGGTGGAGAACTCATGCCTTCGTTAACATGGAAACACATTTTTGACGAAATCTAAGACGGTCTACACAATTGAAAATATTGAAAAAATATAGCACTCGGGGGGACTTTTTGTCTACAAGTGTCGCCCATGTATGCTCACTAGTGGTCAAACTACCAAAAATGGCTTGCATACCATGGTATCTCCCAATTGGCGGCGAGTTCGGTGATGGGGGTGCCCACTCGCCATTAGGGCGCTTTGACCACATTACTGCGGCAGCCCCCAAAAAGGCGTGCCCCATGCTTGATGCACATTTCGATGGCAGAAATTGCATTTTTTGAAGGCTGCTCAGCGCCAACCCCAACAAGAACCAAAGTCCTGCTTAGTAGGTTCATGGACAATCGCTACATCGGTTATGTCAACTTCCCTTCCCCCGCTACATGTGAGCATGCGATTCTGTTTACACAAGTTTTCCATGATGAATTTCTTACACTGATTAGGCAATTGACACATGGCACCCTGGTTGAGTTTGATGCATGCCTCATGTGATTCCTTTTCCCTGTGGTCACATGTGGCTAAAAATGGGTCAGGACCACCGTCTAAACGTCGCCGGGTCGGTTCGGATCCGGCCCAGAGCCATGCGCCACAGGAGGCGGGGGCTTCTGCCAAGATCCAGGGTAGAGAAAGAAGGGCCCGCTGAGCCCGCGATGTCTTTGTATGTTTCTGGTGTTCTGTCCGGGTCTGCGCCGCCTGCGGTTCCTCGATGTACCCCCCCCCCCCCTCCCCTCCCCTCCAGCAGACACCCCCCGATGGGAACCGGCCGGTCTGGGAGTCGGCAGCACAGTGTGACCTGTGTGTCAGTGGGGAGGTTCTACATGCTCTTTGTCCTCAGCGGCACCCACGGCCGCGGGGGCACCAAGTGCCGCGTGGCTGCATGCAGACTGTAGGGTTCCCATCCCCCCAGAGCCGCTGCCCTTGTTTGCCAAGTTCATGATGGCGTTGACGCCTCATGTGCAGTGGCTGGCACGTCGGTTTAGTCAACCAGAGTCTTGGTGCTTTGTTTGCTGTGGGTAAACCCATGGTTTAACTATTTTTTTCGGCATATCTCCAGCTCAGTGGCATACCAGTGGAGCGACCATATCCTGTGGTTGGGCCTGCCCCTAATGTTGTGTGCATTAAACAACACCCAAACACCTGACATAATAGGGAAGTCGGGAGAGAAGACAAAAGGCGGGCTGAGAATGGAACTGTAACATGGTCTAGTCAGAAGTCCCTGGACACCTGCTCTGGTTTTGTCCCTTTTCTTTCACCCTAATGGCCATGTGAGCAGTCTTCTCTTGTGCTTTTGTCTTGAACCTACGCAATTGCCCTCCTGAGAGCATTTGATCCCAGCGCACCTCGTCACAAAGTGGGTAGGGGAGGGTAGGGAATTCAGGAGGACTCGAGGGCCGGCCCGTGCTGCGCACTTTGCACCGGCCCTCGAGTCCTCCTGAGCACACAAGTACATAGGCAGTGGCTGCCACAGAGAGTCACCTGAGGTGCGGTGTCAACCCGGGAACATACCCCAGCCGGTGCCTGGCCCTGCGGGTGAGGCACAAGAAGCGCGTAAAGTGCTGTGTGAAAACCAAAAACTGACCCAAGCCGCGACATTTTGCTACCTTCGGACAGGTTTTGTGTTGGCATCCCCTGTGTGCAGGATCTGCCATTTGTCGCTGACCATCCATTGCTTGTTGCCTGTGTCAGCAAGATGGAAAGACTATGTGATGACGTGGATGGCATGGGGAGGTGTTTCATTTTCTCCTTCAAACACGAACCTCAGTTGTTTGGGGGTGCAAAGGATGTTGGAAAATTGTCACGCAACATGCTGATACAGTGGATACACGTGGATACACGGGCAAACCGATGCCGTGTGACCAATCAACTGCGCGTATCCATCGGTTTAATTTCGGAATTTCTTGCATTGTATGTCGGCAGTTGAGGTCAAACAAAAGAGTCGAACAGTCTGCAAACAAGAAGCCAAGAGCAGGTTCAGCACCCGCCTCCCCTGACACCCTGCGAGCACAACACTGATGTCCTCCATGGACCGACGGGCGCCTGACTGTGATCGCATGATTGTCTGGCGTCTGGTCCTGCTTCCCCGCGCGTGCGCTGCGGGACATAGACTTCTGGGCGGGCGGGCGGGCCCTCGCTCTTAAAATTAAAAGAGACTGACATGGGAGAGATGGAAGGTTCGATGGAGGGGGGGAAGGAGCTGGGGAGGCTGTGTGGGCTGAACCTACTTTGCTTCGTGAGCTACGCAACTAAGGTTCAGCACCCGCCTCCCCTGACACCCTGCGAGCACAACACTGATGTCCTCCATGGACCGACGGGCGCAGTGTGCTCGCGAATGCGAGCTGGAATTTCGTTGGGACTCCCAGCTTCTCTCTTCCCCGAAACTCCCCCCCCCCCCCCCCTCATCGGCCCTCGCCCGCTCTCAGCATCCAGGGGGACCTGGGGAGATACTCCAGATGTTTATAACGCTGCGGAGTCCCGCTCCACTGTCGGCGTCGCTCTTCTGCGGCTTGTATTGCCGCCTTGCGGGACGGGAGGGACTTTAACCGGCTCATGGGGTCCGCGGGATTCAGCGCGGACTCGACCCAGAAGGTGCCTATTTGCAGATTGCTCCAGAGTCGGAGCCAGAATATGCGTCGCAGGATTCGTTGCTGGACCGGGCATCCTGCTGCTGCCCGCATCCCCATAGTTTGGCAGCGGGAGACCTCGCTGTCCGTTCCTACAGTCACTACCTTCCATCCCATATAGACCGCCATTTTGCACGCCATATATACGCCATAGAATTCTGCCTGCTGAAGCGTGCGGATCCACTGTGGGCAACGCGACGACCTGTGCAGCGTCGCGCCCACAATGCCCACCCTGAAGCCGCGTCCCTCCTCAGCCGCATCTGTGAAAAACTGGATTCCGTCTGTGCGTGGGGAGTGCTCTGCTGTGGGATTCTTGGGGCGTTCGGGGGGGTACGTGTGTGCCACTGCACTAAAAACCAGCACAGTGCCCAACCCGCGCGCCATGCCTCTTGTGAAAACCCTGGACCCTGCCTCCAGCGCCCTGTAGCTGCCTGCCATAAAACAGGAAAGCCCCGCCCCCGGCCGCGACAGCCAGCAGAGCTGCCCCAGCAGCTTGCGGAGGCGCCGCGGCTCCACGGTACCCCGACCCACGGCACGCACCCACGCACGCAGCGCGCTCTGGACTCCACCCTTGGCGTTCTGTATGGTTCTCTGTTTGCTGTCTATATGCTTTCCAATGAAGCCGATGGCACGCACAGGCTTGGGCTCACTTTTAATGCTAATTATAAAACCGGCCCGCCGCAGGCGGCTCGTGACTCTGCGGACCGCACTCCTCAGCTCCCTTTTGCTGCCTGCACAGAACAATATATCATCAATGTAGACCCAGGCCCTTGCCGAGGTCCCCCGAAGGGCCCCTGCGACGATACTGCGGACCAAGGTCTGGCACACCAGTGGCGAGTAGCGCCAGCCGAAGGGCAGACGCGTGTACCTGTACGCCCTGCCGTCCGCGGAGCGTAAGACGAAAATGCGGCGCCACAGGCGCGGCAGCTTTATGCTCCAGAATGCGTTCTGAATGTCTAATTTCGCCAGCCAGGGGGCTTTACCCCCCCCCACCTCCCCCCTCAGCCAGTCCCTCAGACCCTCAAGGCCTGGCAGCCGGAATTTCGCCGGGCTGCGCGCGTCGGCCTCATTTATTGGGGTGGCGTCTAAAATCATACGACATTTCTCCCGATTTTTCGGGCGTAAAAACGCTCGGGCGGTGGGGCGCAGCCTTGTGCGCTTGACCCCCTTCGTATCTGCCCGGATGGCTCGCATCATCAGTGGCAGCTTTGGGCAGCGCGATTCTAACCCCCCCCCCCCCCCTGCGACTGGGCGTACACTGCCGCCAGCCCCCGCAGTACGAGCCTGTCCCACAGGGACTGGTGCACTGTGACTTCCCCCGCCTCCCCCAGACCCGCCGCAGCCGCCCCCTCCGGGATGTCCCCCTCCTCTTCTGATGAGTAATACCCGTCCTCTTCGCCCTCCAAACCCTCTTCCGCCACCCCCCCCAGTGCCGCCTCCAAAATTGATTTTTCGCCCACCGCTGTGTCCTCGCTTCCCCCCACCAGGGCCCGCTCAGCCTCCAGCAGCCCCAGAACCGCCCCCCTGACCATGTCCTTACGTCCTGCTTTGACGCCTGGCAGGCGGCTTATTGCCTCTGCCACCCGCCGGTGTCTCGGCAGCACCGCTGGCGGATCCCCCGCGGCCCCGCCCACCGACTTGGTCTCCGTCTCCGCCTTCCGGCTCCACTGCTCTGGCCGTTGGCTCCTCTCGCCGCTCGACTTGCAGCTGCCTTTGCGCCCTTGGCCTTGCCGTTGAGCGCCCCGAATGTCGCTGCGCCTTCTGCGGCTTCTCCTTCGGCGACTCCTCGACTTCGACCACCGTGACCCGCGGTGGCGTTGTCCGCGTCCTCTTGCGACCCGCCTCGCTGCCGGCAGCCCCACGCGACCCAGGCCCAGCAGGTCGGATAGCGGGGACTTCGAGCTCGCGCCGCACCCAGCCGGGCCACATGCCGAGCGTGGTGCCCGCCGCCATCTCCGCTTTTGGGGTCCTGCCATCCCATGCCGGCTGCACCAGGGGTCCCCCACGCACGAAGCTCCACCGCGGGGGCGCCGTGTAGTAGATTTGCGCAACCGCCGGCGTCTTCCAGCCCCCCCAGAGCATAATGAAGCGCACCGGGAGGCCGAGACCGTACAGTTGCGCAGCGCCGTATCTGCGGAACGAGTGCCAGCGCGTATTTTTGTAGCTGCCACCCGGCCTGTCGAGGAGGCCCCGCAGCCCGTCGTGCAGCCCGTCTCGCCCCCGGAACCACGCTGGTCGGTCCGGGTGATAGCCGTGGAGGGCGCGCAGCCGCGCCAGGAATCCTGCCCATCTCGCCGTCCACGGCCCCATGCTCTGTCGCTGCTCTCCGGCCCGCGACTTCGTTCCCGTGAAGACCAGCTCCTCTCCGTCGGCGCGGGCGGTGATGGCCTCGCTGGCCCTGAGGCAGTGCGAGCAAGACAGCGCGGCAAGGGCGACGATTTCCCACTCCGCGGCCGACCCTGCAGCGGCAGCCATGTGTTGTAGTGCGCCCATGCTGGCCCACTCCTTAACTGTCGTCCGTCCTGCCTTTTCGGCGGCCTTTGCTGCCCCCACCGCGAGGTACCAGTCTCCCGGTCGGACAGTGCGGCGCAGCCACCCCAGTTTTTCGAGTAGTCGCACCGCGGACAGAACCTTTTTGACTGCGCTTTCTCCCATGCCCTTCTCGACCAGGGAGGCGAGCTCGTCTTCCAGGACCCGTCGCCTGTGGCATCCTGGCTGCATCCTCTCTCTCCTTCTGAGGTGGCTGAGCGCCTGCAGATACCCCTCGAGGGTCGTGTCGCTGAGCCCTCGGACGACAGATGCGTCGTAGCCGGCTCCCCAGCCCCCACGCAGGGCCTGCCCGAGCCGCTCGGCGCCATCGGCAATGGGCAGATCCCGCTCTGCGGTTCACCTCGTCCCTTTTCCCCGCGTGCAGCCCCACTCGTCGCGATCAAAATACCAGTGGGCCTGCCCACAGTCTCCACACTTCGTCTTCGGGGGGTCCGTGCAATCTTCCCACGCTCCCGTGCGCTTGGACTTGAAGTGACGCCTCCCGTTCAGCAGGGTGAACTCGGTGTTGGCCGCGGAGCCTGTCCCGCGCCAGATCTCGCCTTCCTTGCGGCCCGCTATGCTGCTGCCCGCATGGCGCGCGGTACTCCTCTGCGGCGATCTACGCCTCCGTCCCCGTGACCTCCCGGAGGATGATGAAGAGCTGCTTGATGTCGTGCCGCTGCCGCTCGTGCTGCTGTCCTCGCTGTCGCTGCTGTTGTCTTTCCCGGCGCGCCCTTTTCCCTTTCGCTTCCGGTCCTTCTTCCGCTGCCGTCGCGCCTTCTTCTTCTCCTTGCGCCGCTTTTCCTTCATCTTGGCCTTTAGGTCATCAGCCCCAGTGACGTCACAGTCCAACAGGATCTTCCACACCTTTGCTGCCAGCGGTGGTGGCCCCTCGGCCCCCATCTCCTCGTCCTCTCGCAGCTGGGATTCCAGGGCCTTGCACAGCTTGATAGTCCACCGGGGCGCTCCCGCCCGCCTGCGCATGCTCCGGACCGCGCGCGTCGTCAGGCGGTTCCACTTGTCCCGTTCGCCCCGCTCCTCCTTGCCGTCCTCGTCGTCCGCTCCGATGCCTCCTCCGGCAGGCACCTTCCCCGGCTGCGTACCCGCTGATGGCCCCGCGTCGACTGTCCCCACGTGGCCGCCGTGATGGTGTCCTCCCGCGGCCGCTCGCTCCAGGTCCTGCAGAGACGCGCAGAGCTCAAAAGCCGCCTCTGATTGCGGCTGCGCCAACTCCAAATCGGGGACTTCGATGCCCCACGCCAGGCTTAACCCAAACAGGAATGCATCCCTGTAGGCCGTAAAATTTTTGCAGACCAGGCACACGTTGAGTGTGCGATTGAATAGCAGGGCCAGCTTGGAGGTGTTCAGCCTGGCCGTCTTCGTCCAGAATCGCACCCCCGCGTCGAGTACCCCATGCCTGCTCTCGGTGGGCACCTCCGTTGCGCGCCAGTGCTCCCCCATGAGGCTGCACCACGCCCAGTCGAGCACATTTTCGTCTTGGGCCCGCAGCTTTTCCCACGACCATGCCCCTTCGCCGTCCAGCTGCTCTGTGGTTGACATGTCCCCCTGGCGGCCCTCGCTCTTAAAATTAAAAGAGACTGACATGGGAGAGATGGAAGGTTCGATGGAGGGGGGGAAGGAGCTGGGGAGGCTGTGTGGGCTGAACCTACTTTGCTTCGTGAGCTACGCAACTAAGGTTCTTGAAAACTTTGCAAGGACTGGAATCCAGCAACATAAAACTGATCTGCACTGAATTCCTCCAAGTGGTAGGACATCAGAGGGTGCATCGGAATTGGGGACATCAATGTGTACAGGCACCCAAGGGTTCCTCAACCGGCAACGGACCTCTGTTTTTTTACCGGAAATTCAACCTGACTCCCTTTGGATCCGGATAAAACTCTGTTTTTCTGATTTTCTGATGTTCTGGAATCTTACTTCCGGCGGACTTTGAATATGATATCGAGTTTAGCCGGGTCTGGCGAACGATATTTGGAGGTTCAAATGTGCGTGTGGCACGGTTCTGCCGAAATATGCTTACAGAGTATGTGAAGTGCATAAGCTCAACCTAGAGTTTCGCCCTTCTACTAGCATGTTTACCCTCTCCCCATCCGTATCACACACCCGGATTTTGTTGCCGGGCAATCCTTTGATATGTTGTTGTGATATTATAAATATAGGTACCTTCACGTTTTAACACTGAAATGTGAGTTTTCCAAGCCCTTCAGGTTAAGGTTTGTGATGTATTGGACCTGTTGTTGTGCACGTTGTACATATTTTTTCTGTGGTGTACCAATTCATCATCAATAGACGTGTCTCCCAGTAACTTGCTATGTCACAAACATATTCCTTTGGCTACAGGTACGCATTTCATAAAGTCCGGTCTTCCGGTCGGTTCGATCAGTTCGTCTCGTTTTATGCAGTTGGCGCAGAAGAAGTAAAAACCTTGTAATCCTTGTATCCCTTTTTCGTTTGAGTTCGTTTGAGTTGGTACAAAGACCGGTCTAGACCGGTCTTGTGATCTGCCAAACTGGTCTACATGCAAAACTCTAATCCTTCGTTGAATCATCAAAAAACACCAAAACCACAAGATCCGCCACATGCAAATACCCCTGACCCAACTTTTCACACAAAAGTCACAATTTGCACAAAAATCCAGACCGGACAAGACCGTTGTGCTAGTAGCCAAAGGAATATTCACACTTTGTTATCTCCGAATGGTCTCCATGCATTACGTGTTGTAATTGGCATTAGAACTATTTGTAGGAACTTCTAAAGCCAGGTTGGATCCGGTCTTGTGTTATATCTCTCACACTGATTCGAATTTTGACCAAGGTTTCCGGTAACTGTTATATTGAGTGTTTTTTAACGAGGGCAATTCAATTCATAAGTTTTCACTATGTATCTTGACATGCGTTTTCAAGAACTAACATAACACTACGCGCTACTCACCTAGCCCTCATTCTTGTACTGGTGTTGTACCTAGGAACATATTATTCACATTCAATAACGAGCACATTTTACTGGATCCGGCAAAAGTGTGCTCTCTACGAACTTTGCATGTTTCCTTCGAAGAATGGATGCATCACCAATACCAAAAGTACTCAACACCCTGATTTTCTCAAAAACAATGAAATCTCCTTTTTTGGTTCACTGTTGACAAATTTTGACAAATCAAATGTTGACAATGTTGACAAATGAAAAACCTCCGGCAAAACCTCCGGTGAAACGAGAAATTGACCCTCGAACGCGATATGGCATCTGTTGAGCTTGGTTGTACACATTCACGTCCCCAAGGTGGAGGTAACGAGTCTTCGCTGAGACCGAATTAGAGCTGGCGCTCTACAAGCCCCCTCATTTAGGGCAGACCAACCAGGCAGCTGAGCTGTCTATGTACAAACATGAGAACATTGCCATTATCACAGGCAGTGATTGGGTGTTCAAAGGAGCTACATAGTTGGCTCACGAAGGAAGAGCCCCGGGATGGGTGTGCAGTCTTGGGCACTGGGCCTGTTGCTTACTCCCAGCTTTGGGAAGCCCTTCTTCACCATGTGGATAACCATCGTGGACTGTTGGAATGGTATCACGACACCAAGACATAGAGGGTAATGAGTGCTTGACAAACTAAAATCGTTAGGGCGGGCACCGGGTACAGTGGTGTGGCCACAGGCTGTAAGGTACTAACGACCAGGTTGTGTATGCACATAGTGCGGCACACACTCTGGTGCTCGTGCACTGCATGTGACGGCGTGGGGGGGGGGACAAGTATACGGTTCTCGAGGCGTCACAACCCAGGTTAGTGGAGGATGTGGCGCACGACACCCCAGCGTTTGAACCTGTAAGAGAGCTGTGGCTTCCAGTGTGAAGATGCATATCCCTTTCTAGTCATTTCACGCACAATTAATCCTACGTGGCAGCAAGGTCTTCTGGGGTAATCCGAAAGTAGATGGCAAACTTGGCACGCGAAGGGACCAAGGAAGTGTCCGCAATGCCTTGGCACAATGTTTATCAGGGAACCCGAACAACCTGTGGTGTTCTTGGGTAAACTTCTGGCTTTTGTCCGCTAGTCTAAGGGAAATGCGTGGGTGTTGTTGGCTGGCATAGGGAAGGGTGCACTGTAGGGAGTCCCATCTAGTGCCCTCACCTTCAACTTGTAAGTCCGGGTCGTACATGCCTTCAAAGTAGCGCTGTAAGGTTTCGATGGATTGGTCTTCAAATTTCAAGCCTTCCAAATTATCTTTAAATCTAACAGCTTCGGCGGGCAGGTGCCGGGGGTGTCGTCCTGTAGTGGGGTCCTGGGCCAGGGGGAGCGCAGATGGTACAGGCACAGGCCAAGGGTGTACAACATGTGCCACCAATGGCAACACCACGGAGTTGGTGCATCCACGTAGGCCCAAGTAGAAAAATATCATTGGCCTCAAGGTCAAATGTAACAAACCTCAGCACATCTGGGAAAGTAATTTTGTGGAAGAGCTGTGGGTCCCCACCACCTCCAATACAATCTAGGTGGCAGTCTATTGATTGACGTAGAATCGTCGTCGGGCCTTGGTCAAATTGGGCCAGATGTTACCGTGTAAATACAACATGGCATCAAGGACACATTTGCGGTCCAAAGAGGGAAACCTTTCCTTTACATTGCGTTCCCAAAAAGAGATGGCAAAATCCCGTAGGCGGGGGTTTGAGTAGTGGGATTTGAGTCTAGAATTCCAATCACGGTCTGCAGAGAGCAAATCTTTGGTGTGGGGCATTTCAAGTGACGGGAGATTGTCAAAAACCACCTCTCCTAATCAGGTGGCAAGTCGCGGGCGATTGCAAGTGCATGGATGTGAAAACTTGAATCTCAAAGCATGAAATAGCAGTGCACAAAAAAACAAAAGCCACTTTTTTTCGTGGTGACCACCCATCAGCTCTCTTGACCACATTGTGCAATGACCACAGTTTTCAATGGTGCCCCGCTCGGAGTCCCGACGGCACTCATCTTTTTGAGCACATCCAAACCACGGATAACTTGGCCAAACACCACATGCTTGCCGTCCAAATGAGGCATGGCTTGCAAGCATATGAAAAATTGAGAACCATTGAGGTGGCGGTGCATCTTGGCCATACTCAAGCATCCAAACCCAAAGTGCACCCCGGCCTTGCCTTCGAAGGTCTCGTCCTCGAAATGTGCACCATAGATGGTATCACCACCCGTGCCATCATGATTCACATAATCACCTCCTTGACAAAGGATATCCGGGACAATGTGGTGAAATAAGCTGCCTTTGAAACATAAACGTTGGCCATTGCGGGACCCCTTCTCTCCGGTACACAGGGCCCGGAAATTCTCCACTGTCTTGGGGCACACATCCACAAATAGCTCCATGGCTACACGACCCACGAGTTGCCCGTCGATAGCGATGTCAAAGAACACACAAGGATTATTGTAGTCCACAGCATACGTCATTTTGCCGGAAAAAACATGGACACTGAGAAAGTGCAATGAGCGGTCTCGGCTTATGCAATGCTTGCTAGTTAGCCTGCACAAACTATCCCCCTTGTCGTGTTGTGTGTTGTGTCACATTGTTTAGGCTCCCTCGGCCATGCAAACATGCTTTCAAAACCGAGTATGGATTGTGGCCTCAAAAGGGAATGCCCCGTCTTGCCCAGTAGAAAGGAGATTCCTTACAGTAGCTCACACCACAAAGTTGTGGTGATGTGAATTTCTTTGCAAGGGTGCAATGGTGTGCGTTGTATTGCTTGACTGCAAATCCAATGCCTACTGCTTGTGGTCGAAGGATTGTGTGTGTTCATGATTTGTTCATTTGTTGAGCCTTTTGCTCGTCTTGTCACTTTTTGCGGTACCTTGCACGTGCGCTCATCGCGATCTTTTCGAACATTCAAGATGCCTTGCAACGCTGGTGACCGTGAGACTGTCTTTTGATCATTGTATCCCTCTTCCTCGGGTGGCGGGCGATGACCATGAAAGGAACGCAAGATACGGGCAACCACCGGAGGAACATCAAATTGTGAAGCCACTTGAGGATACCCATGTTGACGCCTTATACACAATACTCCAACACAACACAACACAATGCAACACGATATCACTCATATTTACAAGACAAAAGGTGACCAAGGAGTTCAAAGATGGTACATAAACAATGCCAAATGTGTGACATTTCTTCAACACAAGTACAAACCTAGGTATACATGCGACATGGCGTGTGTCACATGACTGTACAAAGCACAGTGAAGCAAGCAGTGACTCAGCAATGTCAATAAAACATAACTTGTGAGACACATAGTGGGTGAACCACTCAACCGCTCAAGGAGGAACAATAAGATTCGAATGACGGAATATAATCAAATTTCGTCTTTCCACGTATGGCCTTCCCGGTCAATGCTTGTACACTATGATTCATGTGCATAGGCACCATCATACAAAGGAATGAAAAGAGCAAAAGACAACCCCCGTGGGTGTTCATGCACGGGTTTCTTTTTAGTTGGTCAGGAGCGAGACAACATCTTTGTCATGCAGTCATTTGCACCTTGCACAAATCAAACACAAACTACAATACACCTCCTTCGTCTAAGATCTCCGACCCTACCCTCAATGTCATAGGCTCAATCCGAACGCTGCCTTCCCAAAGCCAATTCCAAACTTGATGTGACAGACTCTTCAGTTGGGCTTGCACAAAATAGCACAAACAACATGCTATCTCCGAAACTTCCAAGTGATCCTCAGGAACCCTCTTCAGTGGCAATGGCAACCAATGCACGAATGTGCCATAAGAACACATGGCAAACAGTGATGTTGGGTGTTGATTTTCGGGAACCTAAGCAATTGGTTGTTTGCTTTACACTCCACACATACATGCATGCCATGCGATGTCATGTCATGTCCAAGAGACGAAAACAGATAGACATTTGGAAAGCTAAGATGAGGCTTGTGAGTAGAGGAGGTCCAATAGGGTGCAAATGTAAAGTGTATGCACAAACATCAAGAGTTGTGTTGAATGTATCACTTTTCTACACCCAAGAAGCACTCCTCAGTGTCAAACTTGGTTTTACATATGTTCTGGTTACGGCGAGGGGGGCTGAAACCATTTAAACGTTCGCAGTACGCCAGAGCCTTTGAGCTGATTGCACACATTGTTGATCCTGATCTGATGTGAATTGATTGCAGCAACAGTCAATGTCGAACTGGAATCCAGCTTTATGTGAAGGTGAGCATTGGGTTGGAGATGTCAAACCTTCCACCAATTTGTCAGGTGCACAAAGTAAGCTACAGCACTTATCATCCCGAAACCTCTAGGAATCAAGGACCATCATGGACCAAAGTGTAAAACCGAGGCGCAAATCGTGTGGAGGACATTAATTTTTATATGAGTGCACCTTGTCGAAACCATTTGAATGATATCCTTTTCGAAAGGAAAGCTTTGGACTTTAGCGCAGCAAGATTCATTATTATTAATAAGCAGTACACGAAGCAAACAGCGCAAAAAACCTCTTCAGACGGCCATGAATGGGCTGCAGTACAATAAATGAAGGCATTGTGCACCGCATACCAACCATAGTGTTTCACCCTATATTTTCGGAATTTCGCGCAAGAATGTAGCTTCAACTGCAATGAAACCATGCACCTCTCCGGTCAAACCAGGTTGCATTCCGTCTGCGTTGTGTTGGTTGTTTACTACTAATTCATCTACTATTGATGAGGGGCAAACAATGGACACACCGCACATACACATCACAACCAAGTATGCTCTTTATTGCATAGGACTTGAGTGTTTCCCTCTTTGGTTCCTGCTTCAACGGAGGAGGAACAAAGATGGGGTGCAATTCTTGGTGTCAAGGCATCCACAACATTTGTCGTATCCAATGCATGGTGGTAAAATGGCTAAACTAGTTGGTGAAGGAGGAAAGGATAGATGACGCCATGCCGTAATACAATGTGGCCGACTCCCCCCCCGGCCACCAAATAATAGTGCATGTTCGCATACGGAACCATGCAGTCGAACGCTTTTGCGTTTCCAGTTGTCCTTGTTCCTTTGGGCCCGCGGCCCGCTCCAATTTCCGGCTGTGGGTTGGGTCCCGGCAGCCGGACAGGAGACGATCACCATATAGGTCCCCCGAGCGATCATCGAGCGATTTCTGTGGTCCCATCGAGTATTGTTTACATATTTAGAAATACGACAATCTCAGTGATATGAATCAGAAGCGTCTGTGTCACAAACCTTTTTGGTTGAAAACACCTTTTTGCCAGGAGAGCAATTTGTGCGGGCGGCAAAAGCAGGACTGCGCGCGTGCAAGTTGGGGGACCGTGGATGCAATTTGTTCAGCAGTGTGTACTGCAAAGACTGTACTCTGTAACTTCTGGTGTGTAAAGTCCAATTTACAGACCTGAGTTCTTACCAGTGAAAATGACCGAAACATCAAGAAAACACGTTTTGTGTGTAACTGGTGGTGCAATGTCCTTGATTTCAGATCGCTTTAAGTGTTTTTCAATCTTCCCACCACAAGCAACTGACAATTAAGTACATTCCTTCAAGAGGTCGAATTGAAGTCTTGGCTCTCTTGAACCAAAAAACAAAGGCTGCTTGGCGCGCTTGGAGCGGGGCATGCCCCGCGTCCAAGCGCGCCAAGCGGCTTCACAGGCCTCCTTTTTGGTTTTTGGTGCCTTTTTGAGCATGTTTCGTCACGAATTGTCTGTTATAAAGATATATCTATAGACTTCAAACATACACTTTACGTGCTATACCCACGCCTGTACCTAGTGCAACTTCACCCTTGCTTGTTCCTTTGGGCCCGCGGCCCGCTCCAATTTCCGGCTGTGGGTTGGGTCCCGGCAGCCGGACAGGAGACGATCACCATATAGGTATATATATACATATACCCGAGCGATCATCGAGCGATTTCTGTGGTCCCATCGAGTATTGTTTACATATTTAGAAATGCGACAATCTCAGTGATATGAATCAGAAGCATCTGTGTCACAAACCTTTTTGGTTGAAAACACCTTTTTGCCAGGAGAGCAATTTGTGCGGGCGGCAAAAGCAGGACTGCGCGCGTGCAAGTTGGGGGACCGTGGATGCAATTTGTTCAGCAGTGTGTACTGCAAAGACTGTACTCTCTAACTTCTGGTGTGTAAAGTCCAATTTACAGACCTGAGTTCTTACCAGTGAAAATGACCGAAACATCAAGAAAACACATTTTGTTTGTAACTGGTGGTGCAATGTCCTTGATTTCAGATCGCTTTAAGTGTTTTTCAATTTTCCGACCACAAGCAACTGACAATTAAGTACATTCCTTGAAGAGGTCGAATTGAAGTCTTGGCTCTCTTGAACCAAAAAACAAAGGCTGCTTGGCGCGCTTGGAGCGGGGCATGCCCCGCGTCCAAGCGCGCCAAGCGGCTTCACAGGCCTCCTTTTTGGTTTTTGGTGCCTTTTTGAGCATGTTTCGTCACGAATTGTCTGTTATAAAGATATATCTATAGACTTCAAACATACACTTTACGTGCTATACCCACGCCTGTACCTAGTGCAACTTCACCCTTGCTTGTTCCTTTGGGTCCGCGGCCCGCTCCAATTTCCGGCTGTGGAGACGATCACCATATAGGTCCCCCGAGCGATCATCGAGCGATTTCTGTGGTCCCATCGAGTATTGTTTACATATTTAGAAATGCGACAATCTCAGTGATATGAATCAGAAGCGTCTGTGTCACAAACCTTTTTGGTTGAAAACACCTTTTTGCCAGGAGAGCAATTTGTGCGGGCGGCAAAAGCAGGACTGCGCGCGTGCAAGTTGGGGGACCGTGGATGCAATTTGTTCAGCAGTGTGTACTGCAAAGACTGTACTCTCTAACTTCTGGTGTGTAAAGTCCAATTTACAGACCTGAGTTCTTACCAGTGAAAATGACCGAAACATCAAGAAAACACGTTTTGTGTGTAACTGGTGGTGCAATGTCCTTGATTTCAGATCGCTTTAAGTGTTTTTCAATTTTCCGACCACAAGCAACTGACAATTAAGTACATTCCTTCAAGAGGTCGAATTGAAGTCTTGGCTCTCTTGAACCAAAAAACAAAGGCTGCTTGGCGCGCTTGGAGCGGGGCATGCCCCGCGTCCAAGCGCGCCAAGCGGCTTCACAGGCCTCCTTTTTGGTTTTTGGTGCCTTTTTGAGCATGTTTCGTCACGAATTGTCTGTTATAAAGATATATCTATAGACTTCAAACATACACTTTACGTGCTATACCCACGCCTGTACCTAGTGCAACTTCACCCTTGCTTGTTCCGGTGACCGGGATACGCTGTTTCAAACCGGAGTGCTTGCGACATTGCATACGGACAGGTGCGAACCATTGCGCGCGAGTGTGCGACAATCGTGAAAGGCGTCTCCTACTTAATTGCTCTGGCCATCGATCCCACTTGCATGTAAATTGAGGTTGAACAGCAGCTTTGGATTGAATACCGTTATAATCTACTGAGAGAAAGTCCTTCATAATACTGCATTTACTCATCTAGGAGGAGGCCCACCAGAGATCATTGGTGAGGGGGAGCAATGAGTGAGCAGGGAGAAGAACCCGAGGGACCGACAACACCAAGGCCACCTCTTCCCCCAATATATGATCCTGCCACGCGTCAGCTGGTCTGCGCAATTGAAACGGACACACGTGACAACATCGACCCCAAGCTTTTCTATGACAAAATTGCCGAATTTGAAGGGGTGAAAGTTCTGGACAAAGCCGATGTGTGTGGTTGGGTATGTCATTCCCGTTCACTCACGCCCCATCTCACTTCATTCCATCTGCCTGTCCCTTGTCAACTTCACCCTGCATGGAACTCATTCCACTTCGTCAGCCAAAGTTAACGGACAGTGGTATTCCTCAAAGCACCGGCAAAATGTGGCACTCGTCCTATTTGTCACCACTACCGTGTGTACAAATTCCATGCCTTCATGTTATGGAACAAGATATTGAGGTTACCATTGATAGATTGTTTTGTTGTTGGAATTGCTCACCGGGACACGAACAATTGGGGTTTCTTCTTTCGCGGAACGGAGTGGAATGGCGACTTGCCTTTCAAGTGGTACGACGTGGAACGCCGCGTCCCAAGGAGGCTACTTTGCTCTCCGTATCTTCCAAGGGGGGCAAGGTGTGGGGAAGCCAATGTGGTGACACCTTGCCCATTACCTTGCGTGTTTGCGCACCTTCGAAGGCACCACGCGTCGCAGCTGTGGCATCCCCGCGTCCATGCTCCAACCCGCCCCTTGGAAGTTGCTTACTCTTGTCCATAGTATACCGGCCTTAACGAACCCCATTCCGCTGCCTTGCGGGACCAAATGGACGGCCGGTCGGAGCATGCATGGGATGTATGTTCGTTGCTCGTGTGGATGTGGGTGGGGATGAGGGTGTTGCCTTACAAACTTTCAAATACACCAAAAGTGTGTCGGACGTTGTTTCTTTCGCGAAACCCCTTCAGAACCTCATGGTTTGTTGACTTCGGCCGAACGTGCACACATGCACCCGCACGTCTCTTTGGAATAAGTGATTCTCATAGACATGCCATGCATGAAAGTGCATCTCAAGAAGCATTTTGTTATTCGGTCGAGGCTATAATCCGCCTTTCTCTTTCCTTTGCGTTGGCCTTGTGCTAACACGCGCGTGCTCTCAAATCATTGACTCATAACGGATGGGCAACTAATGGTCTCCAACGGTCCCTCTAGACACACGCCGTCCCAATCTCCCACAAACAACAAAGACGAGGGACACATTGCCTTGCGGCATCGTGTGTGTGTGTGTGTGTGTGTGTGTGTGTGTGTGTGTGTGTGTGTGTGTGTGTGTGTGTGTGTGTGTGGTGTGTGTGTGTGTGTGCTTGTTCGTCTCGCTTCGACAGTGTGTGTGTGTTTGTGTGTGCTTGTCTGACCGTGTTTGTGTATGTGTGTGTTGTGTTTGCTTGTACGTGCCGGCCGTCGGTTTGTATGATTCATCGATGTGCAAAATGGACCCATTTAGCAAACAACGAGTTTGCGCGGCTACACATCCCTAGAAACGTTTCCGTACTCGAGGATACCCCAAGACGTTTTGGTTCCATCAGTTCGTAGATCTCCTTTTGTTCCATTGGAAAGCCACGCGTTACACCTGACGTAGGCTAGGGACCGCCATTCCACTCAAAACAAAGCCACACGTTACTACCACTTTGACTTCAATTGAGGAGGGAGCACGTCCAATATGATGACTTTGACCACTACTCTTACTATACATTTTTTTAACAAGAACGCCACAAACACATTTTTTTCGGGTGTTCGGGATGGCGTCCCCTGCGTTGCGCCGCAGCTTTCGTGAGTCATTTTTGTTCGTACAAATGTGTTGGACTGCGAATGTGGAGGCCTGTGAGGTCGAAAGGTGAAAGGCGAGGGGCTGAAGGGCGTAAGTAGACGAGGCATGTGAGGGCATTTGGACATATGATCGTCAGCTTGTACTCGTGTTAGCAACCTTGCTTGGTGCCCACGTTGTGTCCACCGTGAACACATGTGCATTTCGTGCCCGGATGATTTGTCATTCGACTACAAGATCCAATCAGCACCTTGTGTGTCACTATTTCTTGCCCACCGGCTCTTGTGGCACTCTCGTGTGTGTCGTGCAAGTCCACTTGACCACGTTTGGGGTGTTGCATTCGGTGGGTTTGTGTGCACCGGACCAATACCAGACACCCTCCACAAAAAACGGGACGGCGGATGTCTTTCCAGTGGCGATTGCGAAGGTGCACACAATCACACAGACGCGGGGCTCACAATGTCGTCAAGTAGCTACAAGATGCCCAGTGGACCACGAAGCATGGCCCCAGTGCCGAGCCGTGCACACTTTCCAACTTTCTGCGTTATGGAGTAGTTTGGGTGGCTTTGCCGTGGTGCATGACTTTGGCTGCTCTTCGTGTTACGTCGTCGCCGCGTTTTGTTGTTCTCTTAGGGGGAGCTAGTGGCCGCAGCGTTTGCCCATCGACTTGCAGCGGTGCATCAGGAAATAGTGCAGGAGAAGAAGGAGGATTTGGAGGACGCGATGATCGTTTGGGAAGAAGCCGGAGATCCGGTGTGCATCCGAAAGTCCGCAGTGGATTAACGTGAGATGCCTTTTACATTGCATATTGCACCAGGCTCAGTTGTAGTCTAGGCGGCTGAGCCGGGGTGTTTAAAGATTCACCCGGCTTTAGATCCTGGGTGCGAATCCGTAGCGGATGAAACGTGAAATACTTCATAAATTGAATATTGTCATATGACTCGGCGTAGTCCAGGCGGCTATGATAGGGTGACTTAAGACTCACCCGGCTTCGGATCCTGGGTTCCAATCTGGCCCCCGCAATATTTTTTGGGGGCCCAACATTTGAAATATTTTTGCGGGCCAATCAAGCGGAAGACAAAGGTCTGGCCCAGCGGTTTGATTTGCCAACCTCCCCGAGGGGGCACCTCTTGACTGAGCATAGCGTTGCCATGGAATGGCATGGCACCCCCGGAAAAGTCGAAACGCTGATGGACGACCGGGTCGCCCCCGCCATTTGCAGCAGCTGCCGGTGTAAGTGCTGTCAACGAAGGGAAGCCCCCTTCAAGAACTGCCGGGAAGAGGACACACAGAACCCCAAATCACGTGCGCGCCTGTCTTGAAGGCCGTTGCTGCGGGTCTTTGGAGTTGCGGAGGTTCGGCCACGCACGCGAAGGGTGGTGCGCGCGACGTGGCACGGCCCATTCTTCTCCCCTCGCCGCACACCGGCCGTGCAGACCACCTCCGCGCACCCCAGTCTGCGGACCTGTTGCTAATTTTCCTGCGAGGCGCTGGAACGAAGGTGCAGGTGGCGTACTTTGTGCTTCAACACACTGCCGGACCCCTGCCCCACTGGCCCATCGTCTCAATGGAGGACGGCCGTTCATGTATATGCACCCCCTACCCCCCCCCCCTTCATCCCCCCCCTCTCAACGGCACGGGGCAACAGCCCGTCTCCGGGACGGCCGACCCCCGGAGTAGTCAAACAGGACAAGTCATCCGGGGGCTCCGTTGACACAACCAAAACACGTTCGGAGCCACAGAGGGTCAGAATGAGCAGTGGCGAGAGGCCAATAGGCGCCGCCAAAGGCAAACGACCGAATACCGAGGCCTTGTGCCAAACGCCCCCCATCCCCCGGGATGCATTGGAAGGGAAGAGACCTCAGAGGCGGTTAGGCAGGCGGTTGGAGGAGGTTGCCGAAGCGGTTGGGGCCGGTTACTGCCGGTTACGAATGCCATTGAGGCCGGCGCTTGGCGTCCGGGACAGCGCCCTGGAGGGGGGGCTTACCTCCTCCCCTTCCAATACATCTCTGCAAGTCATCCCCCCCTCATCTGTGGCCTGGAGGACGCGGCGGTCCCACCCGTCGCAGCCCAGCCTGTGCCCCGACCCGCGCATCGTCTCCTCGCGCAGAACGCCCCGCTGCCCACGGTCCCGGAGGAGCAGCTCTACGTCTTCTTCAAAGGGTTCCCCATGACCATCGAGCACGTCCGCAGCCTGCAGGCCGTGGGGGTCCCGTTGCACGTGGTGGCCTGCGTCAACTCCCCCGTGCCCCTGGTCGTCCCCACGGAGGAGAGGGAGGACCCCGGCAAAGCGGGCAAAGGCAAAGGGGGCAAAGACGCCAAGAAGGACAAGGGTACGGGCTGCCGGATGGGAGGGGGCATGTGTGGGGCTGCGGGCTGGGGCAATGGGGTCGGGGGCAGGGATGTGTTGGCACGGCCGTGCACCGTAGGAGGGACCCCCCCCCTGGACTCCCCCCCCCTCCCCTTCCGATGTTTGAGGCTGGCAACCAAAATTGTGCTTCGGCGCCTTCGGTGCCAAGAGGATTTGAGCTTCAAAATGTTCGGCCCGCCTTTGGCGGGGGCCATAGGGAGACCCTGGGAGGAGGGGGGGTCCCAGCCACACACCCCCCCCCCACTCCCCCCCTTTCTAATACATCCCTCGGGGGGGGGGGGGGGGGGGGCGGGGGGGGTCAACAGCTGTGGACTGCTGCCCGACAGCTGCCGCCCGTGACGCCGTCCCAGG
Organism: Eutreptiella sp. 'Long Island Sound 2002'; assembly: GCA_964036045.1. Lineage (NCBI taxonomy): Eukaryota > Euglenozoa > Euglenophyceae > Eutreptiales > Eutreptiaceae > Eutreptiella > Eutreptiella sp. 'Long Island Sound 2002'. The sequence continues at coordinate 18,034,738 of OZ038396.1, forward strand.
CGCAGTGCCTCCTCTGGCCCGCAATGCATTCCTTTGCGTTGTGGAGCCCCTTCCAGACCTTTTGGGCCCGCCTTCGGCGGGGACCATAGGAGGACCCTCGGAGGAGGGGGTGGGCCAGCCAAACCCCCCCTCACCCCCCCCTCTTTCAAATACATCCTCGCCTCCATCCCCCCCCCCGTTGACGCGATGGGTGGTCCCAAGCCAGTCCTCCACCACGACCCCCTTGGCCCTGGGGAAGTCGGACTTTCACTTGAGGGGGGGGGGGGGCGGGGGGCGTCACTAGAGGCCCCTAAAATTGGTGGTGGGGGATCTGGGACAAGGCTCAATGGACAGGGACCATTGTTGCATTGAAAAAGAGGCAGCGCTTTGCGGCTTTGTTCATGTCTCCCCCCACTTCGGGTCTCCCGAGAAGGCGGGGGTTGTGCCGGATGGCGTAAGGGGCGTAGTGGAGGGCCCCAGGACGGCTGGCGTCATGCCTCCCCGCCTCAGGGCCGTTGAGCCCGCGGGGGTACCGTAGCCCTTGTAGTGCCTGCCTCGCTGCTTTGGGGACCACGAGACAGCAGGGGTTTGTGCGGCCATTCCAGTCCCTCCCCCCTTTTTGGGGGGGGAGAGGCATGGGCACGGGAGAAGAAGAGCGGACGACACCGACCCGGTGCCGGCCCCTCCCCCCCTCTTGGTACCCGGTCACCGGCACGGGCAACAGCCCCGTCTCCGGGACGGCCGACCCCCGGAGTAGTCAAACAGGACAAGTCATCCGGGGGCTCCGTTGACACAACCAAAACACGTTCGGGCCCACAGAGGGTCAGAATGAGCGGTGGCGAGAGGCCAATAGGCGCCGCCAAACAAACCAACACCATGGCCTCGTGCCAAAACCCCCCCCCCCCACCAACTCTTCCACCAGCTCTACTGGCCTTATCGCCCACTCTTGTCACGTATAGCCCCTTGCCTGCTGCCCCTCCGAGAGCATGCCCACGGGCGGCGTGTCCCGCACGTCGTCACACCCATTGAACCCATCGTCTTGAACGCCGTCGCATTCTGCGGTTTGTCGTGGCCCTGCGGACGTGGGCCGTGCGTCAGTGACCCCGAGCCACACGCCCCAAGCGGCATGCCCCACTGGCCTCTGCAGGAAAGAAGGATGACAAGAAGCCGGACCCCAAGAAGGGGAAGGACAAGGGAGGGAAGAAGGGCAAGGGGGACGACGACGACGAGCCCCCGCCGCCCACGACGTCCCTCAGTGAGGAGCTGCGGCCGGTGGTGGCGGAGCTGAACGGCAAGCACATCCAGGACGAGCTGCGGGACATCCTCGTGGTGCACCACACCATGAAAGTGGAGAAGGTCTGGGGGGCTGGGGGGAGGACCTTGGGGAGACCGCCAGCCAAGTCCCAGCCAACATGGGGAGGCCGGACAGGCAAGGGCCCAGCAAGCCCACCACAAGGGAGCCAGGCCACACAACACCGAGTGCGGCAAGGCCGGGGTGCATCAGTGCTCGCCGATGGCAGGCACTGAATGAGGCAAGGCGAACCCACGCAACAACACCGGAGGTGAGCAACGGTCAATGGGTAGACGAAAAAAGATAGACACTCAGAAAGCGCCTCGTGTTCATCACGCGGGGTCTACGTGCCACTGATGACCAAGAAAAGTAAACAACACGGTCCCGGCATTGTGCCTTTGCCGCATGAAAATTGATGTAGTGCCCTGCAGCGTCCCGCTCCGACAATGCGACAACGGCGTTGAAGTTCAAGAGAAAGTCCTCCCACGCGTGCTCCTATTCCCACCGATGGATATGCAGGGGGAAGGAGAGGAGACCGGGCGCCCTCCAGTACCCCTCGGGAGCCTGGTCCACGGATGACCAGGGGCGGAAGGGAGGGGGAGCGGGCAGGGGAGGGCCGATCCGAAGCAGCCACCCGTGCACCGCCCTTCGCAGGGCCCGCCCCTGCCGGCGTGGCTGGTGGAGGGGGCCTGGGGCCATGTGGGCAATGGCGCTGCCTTTGAAGGGCTTCGGCAGTGAATCGACGCAATGCCCAGCAGCTCTGCACTGTGCTACGCTGGCGCATCGTCTTTGTGGGGCGTGGGGTCGGGTTTCGTCGTGCGACGCAGCGTCTCGGTCGGCGTCGCGGTGTCTGCTCAGGAGGAGGAGGAGGAGGACGACCCCAGCGCCGTCCCCGTCCTCTATCTTGTGGAGGATGCCGACGATGTCCTGGACATCCTCTACGCCAAGATCAAAGTCGTCGCAGGTCGCATCACAGTGTCTGTCCGTTTGTGGTGTTTGCGATGTGGGGCTGGGGCTCAGCACAGGGCCGCGCTCGTGTCTGGATGGTGCTGCGTTCCGGAGGGCTATGCCTGTCTGCGGGGGGGGGGGGGGGGGTTGTTGCACTTCTCTTACCAGACCGAAAGGCGCCTATGGTACCACTGATGAGGCTTTTGTTTTGATCCTGCTCGTCTGCTTGTCCCAACCAGACAGCAACTCAAACAGACTCCATACGGGGGGGGGGGGGCATCAAGGCGAAGTAAGTGCGCAGGGCTTTTGGGGAGGGGGGCTGGGGGCAAAGCCCTGAGTTGCTGCTCTCATGGCAGTCGGTGGCGCTTATTGACCGCTCGCCACTCCCAAAGATCCACCAAAGCCGCGGTGTTGGCCCCTTCGGTTCTGTCTCTCCATCGGCGGCGGGGCCGTGGCACCAACACACCGAAGGACCCACACGGCCAATGATCTGCAGTGCGCAGTGCAAAGCACCTCTGCCACGGCGGAGTGCCCCCGCTGCTCCACAGGAGCGCAAGCAGCGGCGGTGTTCACGAGGCTTCCGTAGCATTTCGCTGCAGCTGTTTGGCCCAAGCCGGTTCTTGTCTGGGAGCGGACCATCGGGGGGGGGGGGTGGGGTGGGGTGGGGGGGGGCGCCACCCGCGAAGCGCACGCCACCCGCGACCATCAAGGAACGCGTCAGCCGCGCGCGCGACCCACGGAGTGGTGGAGCGCAGGGGGTGGACGGCCGGCACAACGCGCGGAGGAGCGGGGCAGCTCGGCCTCACGCACGGGAACGCGGCGAGGCGGGTTGTGGACGACCGGAGGGCGGCGGAGGTGCGTGGGCAGCACAAACCGTCAAACGACCCTCGCCACATTCAGCACAGCCCCGGCACACCAACGACTGGGCTCCGCGAACGCGGAAACGACACCAGCAGGAGCACCGGCCGCAGCGGCAGACAGAACGCAGCGACCCAACGCAACATGCGAAGGGCAGAACGGGTGACTGTCCAGGGCCCCGTAAAGAAGCAGCAACCCGACGGAATGGCACACGAGGGGGGGGTCTGCTATTCCCCCCAGTTCGCGCCCATGGGCCCCAATGCAGCACCAGTTCCCTCGCGGTGCCGTCTCGGTCCGCGTTTCCGAACCCGTTCATCCCCCGTACAGCGCGGCGCCTGGAGTACGATCAATGGGCCGTGGACAAGAAGGTGGTGGAGGTGCCCACGTTGGAGGAGTTCTTCAAGTTGGACCGCCTCAGGGTGGCGCTGCACGAGAAGGAGGAGGAGATTGCCAAACTGGAGGACCAAATCGTGGCAGCGGGAGGCGATGGAAAAGGAGATGGTGTGCCCCGGCCCAGCCTAAGCCTAAGCCTCAGGGGCTCAGTCTTGGGATGGAGACCAGAGTTTTGCTTAACAACTCAGGATCTCCTGAGGCGGGGGGCTCCTGACCCCCCCCCCTCGGACCCCCCCCCCCCTCTTAAGTGATTGGGCAAATTTTTCTCCGGGTCTTCGGCCAATCAAAAATTTTCTCTGGCGCCTTCGGCGTCAGTCAGTTTAGCCCAAAAAAATTGTTCGGCGCCTCTCAGAACTCAGGGTCTCCTGCGGGGGGAGCCACATCCAGCACAGCCCCAACACACCAACGACTGGGCTCCGCGAACGCGGAAACGACACCAGCGGGAGCACCGGCCGCAGCGGCCGACAGAACGCAGCGACCCGACGCAACATGCGAAGGGAAGAGCGGGTGACTGTCCAGGGCCCCGTAAAGAAACAACAGCCCGACGGAATGTCACACGGGGGGGGGGGGGCGCCGCTGACACGCAAACGGCACATCCCGCCACATCCAACACAGCCCCGGCACACCAACGACTGGGCTCTGCGAACGCGGAAACGACACCAGCGGGAGCACCGGCCGCAGCGGCCGACAGAACGCAGCGACCCGACGCAACATGCGAAGGGAAGAACGGGTGACTGTCCAGGGCCCCGTAAAGAAACAGCGACCCGACGGACTGTCACACAGGGGGTCCCCCCCCCCCTCCCCTGAGCAAAACTCTGATGGAGACACACAGACGTTCTTGCCTTGCGTACCCCCTGCAGCACGGCCTGCAGCGCCTGTCAGGACCTCTGCTCGGGACTTCTACTGGTCTCATGGCACACCCCTGTCGAGTTGTGATACGGAGTTAGACAACGAAACTTGTACCACGGCACGCAATGGGGCCAGACGTCTGGGATGAGGGGCCTACAACATGTGAGCACCTGCAGGCCGTCACTGGGCTATGACCTCCGCCACCGCCTTTGGTCCAGTCCCCGTCTCGCCATGAATTGCCTGGACGAGCGTCCCAGTGTTACAAGTGGTGGCTGTCGGTTACACACTTGCGGTGGTTGGTGTGTTGCCGCCCCTCTCTCAAGGTTCGTACAGAAACAGTGGAGTGCAATGCACCGGAACTCACTCCCTGAACATCCCTGAACATGGGGGAGTGTTAGCGCCGGGCCCGCGCCGGGCATCTTTTTTTTCACCATTCCCCACTCGTGCCTGTTTTAGCCCCCACCTCACCAGACAATTCGGAGTACCTTCTCGCCGTGTCTAAGAATTTGGCCCATCCTTTGCACCCAGTTTCTGACAATGGCAAGGGTGGTGGTTGGAAGTGGTGGGTGTGACATTTTGTGTTGTTGATATCTCATATCTCGGCTTATGCAAGGTGCCTTGCAGGGAAGGTTTACGGTCTAGTGCGGTCTACTTGGGGGACTTCCCAAGGTGAGGATAAACTTGGGGCTAGAGATAAGATACTTAATACAAAGGTAGCGCGCTGGGCATGCGCCGGGCGCGCGCCGGGCAAACATTCCCCCCATGTTGTCAAGGACTCCACAACCTCTGCCCCATGGCAGAAGTTCATCTGCCTCCCCCCCCCTTTCAATTGGGTCAGCCACTAATCGGTGCCTTTGCTGTGCGAGGGGCTTCCCTGGGATTGGGTTCGGGGGAAGTCTGAGGTGCCGCGGGGCTCCCCCATCTTGAAGGTGTCTCCCCTGCCACAGCAATTGCGTTCTTTCCCGGAGACTGCAGCCTCCTTCCTTCGTGGCAAAGACACCCCATTTTTTTTTGGAGGGGGGATTGGGAACAGTCTTGAAATGTGGAATGTGGAGGACAACAACGAAACCCAAATCCTGCAGCGCCAGTGAGTCATGTCGGTGAGCAACACAAACTGCTGCGGCACAAGCCGTGGAGGTGATTGTGGGGGTTGCGGGGTCGGTTTTACGGGATCGAAACCGTCCGAAAATGGTTGCCCCTCGGACTCTGCGGTTCGTTGTCGTCGACATCCAACGTCCAACGTGTTCCCGCTGCTCGGTCCCAGTCCCCTAACGGGGGCTGCAGGGGGCAATCACCTCAATGCCAACCTGGGGCCTTCATCCATTCCCAACCATTCTTTGTCTGTTAGAAGGCATTCCGCTCCTCCCAGGCCAATGCAGTGCAGCGTGTCCCCCCGGGTTGTAGAACATTCCTCCTCGCCACCAATCATGACACCACACCCGCATTTGTGCGGTGCAGTTTGGGGGCGGCCGGTCACCGCGGCCCTGGGGGCGGGCCCCGGGCGCTGGCTCTGCCTCGCCGTCCTGGGGGGACACCCTCACTCACAACACCGCCACATGGCTGTGCGTCGGTGCATGTGTGTTGTGCACACGTCTGTTGGTGCTTGACGGCACCTGACAAAAGGCGGTACGACCCTTCAAGCCCTTGTGCCCTTGAGTCAAAGGGATGTTGTTGGTGTGTCTGGGGCATATGTTGTGGGCATCACCCGGGCACATGGAGTCAGAGGGTGCGAGTGAAGTAAAGTAGGCCCGGTCGGTGAAGTCCCCATTGCTCTTTGTTGTGAATGGGGGGGGGGGGGGTGCTTGTGGTTTGGTGACCCCGGCAACAACCAGCACAACCCCCAAGACGCCAACTACGCGGCGCCGCTGACACGCAAACGGCACATCCCGCCACATTCAGCACAGCCCTGGCACACCAACGACTGGGCTCCGCGAACGCGGAAACGACACCAGCAGGAGCACCGGCCGCAGCGGCCGACAGAACGCAGCGACCCAACGCAACATGCGAAGGGAAGAACGGGTGACTGTCCAGGGCCCCGTAAAGAAACAACAACGCGACGGAATGTCACACGGGGGGGGGGGGTGCATGTGGTTTGGTGAGCGAAGTGCATGTGTGTGCAGACTGACAAAGGCTCCTCCAAGCGCCCCATCCATCATCGCCGTCCCGCTTTCGCCCACGCTTTGCCCAAACACCGGCTTGTGCCCCGGGGAACGGCCCCCCGCCATCCGCCCGCGGTGCCCTCCCTCAGGCAAAGGCAAGGCCGACAAAGGAGGCAAGAAGCGGCCCGAGACCCCCGCCGACAAGGGCGGCAAGGACAAGGGGGGCAAGAAGGACAAGGCCACCCTCGAGCGGGAGAAGGAAATGGAGGCGCTGCAGGACAAGCTCCAAGGGCTGATGGATGACGCGGCCGCCCGGCGCCGCGAGATCGAGGAGATGCCCCCCGTCACCGCCGCGAATCTGACGGTGTGGCACCGGGCGGTCGCGTGGCCCAGGGCGCATTGGGGCGTGGGTTGTCGGGAAATCCCGCCCCCCTCCCGATTCTGGGGGGCCGGGGGGTGTGTGGGGCGCTACACAGTACACAGGCACGATGTCCTGCGCCCAACGCCGCAATGGGAGCGCGATGGGGGGGGTGGCCACGCGGGGTGCGTGCGGGCAGTGCGTCCGCGAAAAGAAATGCGCACCACAAACCGTCACCCGCAGATGTGTGTTGCGCGGGTCCTTCCACAGCCGCCAGGCTCAATGCTGTCGCACATGTCACACACGGCGTGTCCTGCCGCATTGTGACGTGGGGCCGCACGGCGATCCTGGAGGCCCATCGGGGGGCGCTCGGTGCCTCAGGGGGTTGCGAGGTCCTACTCCCGCTTTGTTAAAGTTCCCCCGCTGCAGAAGCGCCTGGGGGACGTGGCCAAGAACGGGGGTGTGCCGCGAGAATCGGAAACAACGGGTGCAGTCCCCTGGACACACACCGGCAGCTGCGGGACCGGGGCATGGCGATCTCAGCACGTCGCACGCACACGCGCAGCGCAACCCACACGTGCGCGCGCCGGCGTATGCACGCACATTCGTGCGCACGCGCCCATCCACCTGTTGTCATTGTTGTCGTTGTTGTCGTTGTTGTCATT
>OZ038396.1:18042377-18052377 GCA_964036045.1 Eutreptiella sp. 'Long Island Sound 2002'
CCATGGGGACATCCATGGGACATTGGGCCATGGGGACATCCATGGGAGGGGGGACATCCATGGGGACATCAATGGGGACATCCATGGGGACATCCATGGGGACATCCATGGGGACATCCATGGGGACATCCATGGGGACATCATGGGGACATCCATGGGGCCATCCATGGGGAACTTCCATGGGGACATCCATGGGGACATCCATGGGGACATCCATGGGGACATCCATGGGGACATCCATGGGACATCCATGGGGACATCCTGGGACATCAAGGGGGACATCCATGGGGACATCCATGGGGAATTCATGGGGACATCCATGGGGACATCCATGGGGACATCCATGGGGACATCCATGGGGACATCCATGGGACATCAATGGGGACATCCATGGGGACATCCATGGGGACATCCATGGGGACATCCATGGGGACATCCATGGGGACATCAATGGGGACATCCATGGGGACATCCATGGGGACATCCATGGGGACATCATGGGGACATCAATGGGGACATCCATGGGGACATCAATGGGGACATCCATGGGGGACATCAATGGGGACATCCATGGGGACATCCATGGGGACATCCATGGGGACATCCATGGGGACATCCATGGGGACATCCATGGGGACATCCATGGGGACATCAATGGGGACATCCATGGGGACATCCATGGGACATCCATGGGGACATCCATGGGGACATCCATGGGGACATCCATGGGGACATCCATGGGGACATCAATGGGGACATCCATGGGGACATCCATGGGGACATCCATGGGGACATCCATGGGGACATCCATGGGGACATCCATGGGGACATCCATGGGGACATCCATGGGGACATCCATGGGGACATCCATGGGGACATCCATGGGGACATCAATGGGGACATCCATGGGGACATCCATGGGGACATCCATGGGGACATCCATGGGGACATCCATGGGGACATCCATGGGGACATCCATGGGGACATCCATGGGGACATCCATGGGGACATCCATGGGGACATCCATGGGGACATCCATGGGGACATCCATGGGGACATCCATGGGGACATCAATGGGGACATCAATGGGGACATCCATGGGGACATCCATGGGGACATCCATGGGGACATCCATGGGGACATCCATGGGGACATCCATGGGGACATCCATGGGGACATCCATGGGGACATCCAATGGGGACATCCATGGGGACATCCATGGGGACATCCATGGGGACATCCATGGGGACATCCATGGGGACATCATGGGGACATCAATGGGGACATCCATGGGGACATCCATGGGGACATCCATGGGGACATCCATGGGGACATCCATGGGGATCCATGGGGACATCCATGGGGACATCCATGGGGACATCCATGGGGACATCCATGGGGACATCCATGGGGACATCCATGGGGACATCCATGGGGACATCCATGGGGACATCCATGGGGACATCCATGGGGACATCCATGGGGACATCCATGGGGACATCCATGGGGACATCCATGGGGACATCCATGGGAACATCCATGGGGACATCCATGGGGACTTCCATGGGGACATCAATGGGGACATCCATGGGGACATCCATGGGGACATCCATGGGGACATCCATGGGGACATCCATGGGGACATCCATGGGGACATCCATGGGGACATCCATGGGGACATCAATGGGGACATCCATGGGGACATCCATGGGGACATCCATGGGGACATCCATGGGGACATCCATGGGGACATCCATGGGGACATCCATGGGGACATCAATGGGGACATCCATGGGGACATCAATGGGGACATCCATGGGGACATCCATGGGGACATCCATGGGGACATCCATGGGGACATCCATGGGGACATCCATGGGGACATCCATGGGGACATCCATGGGGACATCAATGGGGACATCAATGGGGACATCCATGGGGACATCCATGGGGACATCCATGGGGACATCCATGGGGACATCCATGGGGACATCCATGGGGACATCCATGGGGACATCCATGGGGACATCCATGGGGACATCCATGGGGACATCCATGGGGACATCCATGGGGACATCCATGGGGACATCCATGGGGACATCAATGGGGACATCCATGGGGACATCAATGGGGACATCCATGGGGACATCCATGGGGACATCCATGGGGACATCCATGGGGACATCCATGGGGACATCCATGGGGACATCCATGGGGACATCCATGGGGACATCCATGGGGACATCAATGGGGACATCAATGGGGACATCCATGGGGACATCAATGGGGACATCCATGGGGACATCCATGGGGACATCCATGGGGACATCCATGGGGACATCCATGGGGACATCCATGGGGACATCCATGGGGACATCCATGGGGACATCCATGGGGACATCCATGGGGACATCAATGGGGACATCCATGGGGACATCCATGGGGACATGCATGGGGACATGCATGGGGACATCCATGGGGACATCCATGGGGACATCCATGGGGACATCCATGGGGACATCCATGGGGACATCAATGGGGACATCAATGGGGACATCCATGGGGACATCCATGGGGACATGCATGGGGACATGCATGGGGACATCCATGGGGACATCCATGGGGACATCAATGGGGACATCCATGGGGACATCCATGGGGACATCAATGGGGACATCAATGGGGACATCCATGGGGACATCCATGGGGACATCAATGGGGACATCCATGGGGACATCCATGGGGACATCCATGGGGACATCAATGGGGACATCCATGGGGACATCAATGAAGACATCAATGGGGACATCCATGGGGACATCCATGGGGACATCCATGGGGACATCCATGGGGACATCAATGGGGACATCCATGGGGACATCCATGGGGACATCCATGGGGACATCCATGGGGACATCAATGGGGACATCCATGGGGACATCCATGGGGACATCCATGGGGACATCCATGGGGACATCCATGGGGACATCCATGGGGACATCAATGGGGACATCCATGGGGACATCCATGGGGACATCAATGGGGACATCCATGGGGCCATCAATGGGGACATCAATGGGGACATCCATGGGGACATCCATGGGGACATCCATGGGGACATCAATGGGGACATCAATGGGGACTTCCATGGGGACATCCATGGGGACATCCATGGGGACATCAATGGGGACATCCATGGGGCCATCCATGGGGACATCCATGGGGACATCAATGGGGACATCCATGGGGACATCCATGGGGACATCCATGGGGACATCATTGGGGACATCCATGGGGACATCCATGGGGACATCCATGGGGACCTCCATGGGGACATCCATGGGGACATCCATGGGGACATCCATGGGGACATCAATGGGGACTTCCATGGGGACATCAATGGGGACATCCATGGGGACATCAATGGGGACATCCATGGGGACATCCATGGGGACATCCATGGGGACATCCATGGGGACATCCATGGGGACATCCATGGGGACATCAATGGGGACATCCATGGGGACATCCATGGGGACATCCATGGGGACATCCATGGGGACATCCATGGGGACATCCATGGGGACATCCATGGGGACATCAATGGGGACATCCATGGGGACATCCATGGGGACATCCATGGGGACATCAATGGGGACATCAATGGGGACATCCATGGGGACATCCATGGGGACATCAATGGGGACATCCATGGGGCCGCAGCACTGCACGGGGCAGTGGGCATCACGCCGCACTACACGGGGCAGTGGGTAGTGGGACTCCTTCAGTTCACCGCCACATTGTAGGGGGCGGTGGGCTGTGGGGCTCCTTCGGTACACCGCCAAGGGGCAAGGGGCAGTGGGCAGTGGTTAGTGGGTCTCCTTATGTGCATTGCCGCACTGCAGGGGGCAGGGGGCAGGGGGATCCCTTCTATACACCGCTGGGTGGTGTGGTGTGGTGTGGTATGGTATGGTGTGGTGTTGGGTGGGGTATGGTGTGGTGTGACTTTGGGGGGGGGGGGGGGGTCAGCCTCCTCTGGTGGTCCCATTCTGCTCCAATCATCACCAGCCCCCTGCACATCACAGCCCATTGAATGCCGCCCCAAAAACACAAGCAGATCGATGAATCTTCCAAAGTGTGGGCTTTGAGGCGGGGGCAAGGAGAGTGTTGGCAGCGGGGGCACTGCCGTGATGGTGCGGAGGGGCCATACCCTTCACATCTTTGCCCGGCTTTTGCGGGGGAGGTGTTGCAAGTTGACGGTCACGCGCTGCAGCCTTTGAGGGGGTCTTCTTCTCCTCCTCCTGCCCCGCTGTGGCCGGGGACATGGGGGGAGCCTCTTCTGTGATGGGCAGGTGGGCATGGGCACAGGCACACTGCGCATGAACGCAAGAAAGCACGTGATCGGGGTTGGGTCCCAGTGGCTGGCCTACGGACAGGTCAAACCTTCAATGCTTGCAACCGCTTGTCTGTTGCTCGTGCCATGGGGTGCTAGGGTGTGAGGGGCTGCAGTACCATGCCGTGTCGTTCATGCCTACAAAAAGTAGCCCCTGTGGTGAATTGTGCAACAAAAATAGCGCATCGTAGGATTTTATTGAATTTTATTGAATTTACATCATTCAACTTGGAGAGTATCGCGTAGACCACTGCTCCATTATCCACATCTGCCCTAACGGCACCAAATACCATTTACCGCCCAAATTCCGGAGGTGCGGAGGGACATGGCAGGGTACCAATGCGGCCTGGGCTCATGGTGTCGCCACTGCCCAGGCAAATGCTTTGGGGCACAAAGCCCTATCATTGCCCACTGTCCGCTGGTGTGGCTTGGTCTGGACAGGAGGTGGTCAGAGTCACGGGCCCTGAGGGCTTTGTGGCTTGTGTCCTTGGGATGTGACCACCCAAAACGCTTCCCATCCATCCATCCATCCATCCATCCCCCATCCCCGTCTCCCCATGTCCCCCCATCCCCCCGTTCCCCTGTCCCTCGTCCCTTGCAGCTCCGGAGGAGCTCTCTGCAACCGCTTGCTTCTCGTTCGTGAGTTTGGTTCCCGATGTGCACGCGCATGCGGCCGGGTGACGTCGTTCCTGCTCAATCCCTGCACTTTCATCGCCAAAAGGCGCCTATTTGTGCCGTACATGCCCTGTCTTGTGTGACGGTCCCAATGACGAGGGGACTGACACATAATTGTCGCGTTCATCGTGTGTGGGGGGGGGGGGGGGTTACACAGACACCAACATTCCTAAGGAGTTTATTCCAGAGGGATTTGAGCCCGTTTCGTGCTCAGATTTTCATTTGCTACTTTCGTTGAGGTGTTGACTGCCTTTGTTTGTGTGTGTGTGTGGTTGGGTGGTGGCACCCAACGAATTACATAGCAGAAGATTGGTAGGTAGTAGAATCGGGCTTCTCCAAGAAATATTTGGGTCTAGAAGGGCAGGAGGGAGTGGTCCTGCTTTGAGCACACCAGCACTGTCTTGCACTCCGTCCTACTTCAACAGACCGAAAAATGTCTAGGGCTGCTCTACACCTCCTGAGGAGTGTACAGCAACCCCTTTCTTGTGCTTTTGCACTTGCTTTTGCAGTTCCCAACGTGTGTGTGTGTGTGTGTGTGTGTGTGTGACCCTACAGTTGACCCCTGCCACGCTCCTCACTGTGAGACTCAACGTCGGAGACTGATGGGCAGCGCCCTCCCTGTCCGTCAGAAGGGCGCTTCGCCTTCTATGAGACACATGACATCTTTTTGATTGTTGGCCTAACGACCAGTGCCTACCTGAGAATGCGCAGTGGGTTGGTTCGCTTGGTCTCCTCACGCCGTGTGTGCCTGTGTGCACGTGCATACGTGTGTGCGTGATTGCATACTTAGCACCTTGCCTGAATTCTTGAATACAGCTGGGCTGCAAGACGCAGCTCCGCCTGCCCTGTCCTTTAGGTACTCAAAGGCCAGATACGTGCCCCTGTCTACTGCAGAAAGGCGCCTAGCCTTCATGGCGATGTGCCCATTGCTCTGGAAGGCCTGATGAGTCGCTCAGCTGCCCAGTGCTCCGTTTGCGGGTAGGGGTTTGACGGTTTGGGAGCTCTTTGCTTCGCGCGTGTGTGTGTGTGTGTCTCTTGCTTGCGCTGTGACTGATCGGTGCTGGCCTGTGAGACCTGCTGTTGTGTGACTGTACCCTTGGTGCAGCGGCCAGCCTCCCGTAGAAGTCAGGGATGACAGTGAGACGTCACACCGAAGGTGCTCGCTGGTGGAGAGAGATAACTTGGTAAACCCAAGTTGCAGCTGGCCCTCAGCACCAGTCACCTGCTGTGTGTTGCTTACCGCTTGCTGCTTCCCGCGGGTCTCACCTGCAGAGGGCTGGAATAACCCTTCCAGACATGGCTTACACATGTTTCTTAACCACTTTTCTTGCTCCGTTCTTGTTTCGTGGTTCTCCAACGTGTGTGTGTGTGTGTGTGTGTGTGTGTTTGTGTGTGTGGGTGTGGGTGTGGAGCCAATGCTACATAGACACCAAGAATACCAAAAAACAATCAATATGTTGACATGGATGTTAATGAAAAGACAATCTAACAAGGAACATGGGGTTAATAACACCGGCGACACCAAACCATATTGGGTTGTAGTCCGGGTCAAACTTTGCTTAGGGCAAACCTCGGATCCATGTCCACCTTCAAGGAGGAGTTGTACTTGACTCACCAAGACCTCCCAACATCGTCCGGGTCCATGAACTTGAGCTCTTCAGCCCCCTTTTGGCACGCACTTGTCACGCGTGAGGGCACGCAAGGCACATCCAACCTCCGTGGTGTATACCGCCATATCATATCGGACACCTACCGCGGGCGCCTCGCATACCAACTTCCAGTCATCCCCCCACCGACCAAGCTCATGGAGCGTGCACACCCACAGGCCGCATCACCCAAAGGGGGGGGGGGGGCACACGCAATACACCATCTGGGGCACCAGTAAAGCGCGTCCCACAGAGGGACGAGGGCGGACTAAGGCCATTGAGCACCACGACTAAGGGACGGCCCACATGCACCTGGGCCACAGCCGGTGTAAGAGGCCCCCACACAGCATCTTTAGGCCATCCGAGTGGGGGATCAGCATCAAGGAGGGCCTCGCGCCTCGCAGCAAGTGGAAAGGAGACCCATGCTGGAGCCCAACGGCTGCATCAAGAGCGGCCGCTAAAAATGGTGCCCCTTCGCACACAACCACAGCCCCATGCCACAAACCGAGGATGTCGGTGTCGGGGTAGGTGGCCAAAGGGTTGGAGGGAAGAGCAAGGTGCACTCGCTGCCACTTATAGGGCTTGCCGCCACTTCCTTCAAAGGTGTCAACCACCAACTAGGACAACCCGAGCTCCTTCGAGACCGCCAACCACCCAACACATGCCACCAGTGCCACCGCCAATCATACATACAACATATGCACACCCCAAGTAGTACAAGACTCACGACAGACTTAGCAGTGGAGGTCCACCGTGACTGACGGTTGGGTGTGTGGCGCCACATCCTACTTCAGCCCCAACGGCTACATGAGTGGCGACTAGGCACCGCAGCCAGCATTGAGGATCATATGGCCCCGGGGATGGGCCATATGTTGATCTGATGACACACTTTGAAGCATACACACAGTCAAGCACGCACACGAAGTCACACAACAAGGAGCCCGACCAGAGTAGAAGCCCAGTGTCGTGCAGGTGGTCAGGCAAAGGCACCCCACCCCCGCGCACCACTCGCAGCCTCCGCTTCGCCATCTTATCTCATCCTACTACTAGAGGGCGGCTTGATCCTGTTTGAGGGTATCATGTTGGGTGGGCACAAAACACTCGGGGATGGCGCCCACAGCAATGTTGTGTAGGCATGACGCACCATGTCAACCAAAACGCAGCCTGAGGGATGCCCCCCATCTGCTCCAAAGGTGGCATTGACATTGTCTGCCACAAATGAACCCCAGGTCAACTTGTGGGGAGACCTTGAGCTCCCACAAACAAAGAGAGCTAGGCCCTTGCCACACCACTCTGCAACCCACGAGGGGCTGCAGACTAGGACTGCACTAGAGAAGACACTGGTAGGCACCCCTTGCCCATCCACCACCATAGAAGACCAAACATGCCGATCCCCATTCTCAAAGCCGTTGGTCGCGATGATAACCCAGCCCTTGGGCGCACAGACGCAATCCCACACAACAAGCGCAAGACTCGGGCCATCATCCCCGACCCGACAAAGCCTGAGGAAAAGGCTGAGCAACTACCCGCAAACCGATTCCCAATCATTGCACCAAGGGGGGCGGAGACCCGCACCCAAGCACAGTACAGTGCAACATGCAACGCGTGTAGATGCTGCAACTATTGAGAGCCGGGAAGAGGCCCTGAATGTACCGTAGCTGGTATATAGTTGGGGGACACTAAACCTAAGGGACTGTGTTGCGTTGTACCTCAGACCCACCAGGGCATGCTGAGTTTTGCCTATGCATGACATGAGATTGAGTGCACAAGGGCCTGGGCATGCTAAAACAAGTGCACAAGGGCCTGGGCATGCTATAACCACTCACCACCCTGCCTACAGTCTCAAACACAAAATGAGTGGTCCGTGGGACTCCTTTCTTGGGCTAGTGCCTCTGGAGGTGGGAGGGCTGGCAATGGTGCGCGTCCCGGTGGTGATGGGTGAACCCCCCGTAGACAAGCTGCAGACACTTGAGGCGTGGTTTCGTGCCCCACGGGGTTGGGTGCTTCGGTTGTGCTCGTCCTATCGGCTTTGCTTGCACATGCCGCACGTGTATGCGTCGCCCATAGCCTCAGTCTCCTCCAAGTGGTAACCTTTGAGCTTTGCACTGTTTGCTAGGCCGCTGGCCGACCAGCACTCTATCAGTCTCTCTGCAGACCAAACTCATTGGGGGGGGGTCTTGCGCCAAGGCCTCTTGCCATCATTGTTTGTGCCTCCTCGAGTTGGATCCCCTCAAACCATACCCTACTCTCCCATGGAGCCCCTTGGAGCTCTGCCTAGAGATTGTATCTAGTAACGAGCGCACACTGATGGGTCATACTCTCCAAGGGTCTGAAATGGCACCACCACGGCGGCCCCAAAAAGGTCAGCCCCCTTGTGTATTGTCCCCTTGTGCACCCCCCTGCCCCACCAGATAGGGCCCTGCCAATCAGAACGGTGACACTACAAACACAACCCAGTCCTCCTCGGGACATTCAGGCTACAGGGCACCCAGGCGTTGATGCAGCACATTGCAAAACACATTGGACTCATTCCAATCAGCAAAGGTACAGAGCGCCATAGAGACCCGCCCAATACGCGATGCCCCACTGGCAGGAAAGCGCATAGTTGCAGGCTTGGCTGCGGGCGATAGGCATAATGGTATGGCAGGAACGAAATCACCCACTCTGCCCTGACCGGAAACCTTCGAAAGACACAACCGGAGTCAACACGGCATTGGAAGACCTCCAGTAAGATCGATTCACCACCGGGTAGTCAGGCTATTGTTGTCGCAGGCAGAGATGCAGGACCACTAACGGCCCAGCGGCACACCTCCCGAGTAAAGGAGAGCCCAGGGCAGCCCACACAGACACGCCCGCCCTGCACCATTCAGCCAGCGAACAAGGGACGTGGGCACTTTGTTGAGCCACGTGGCCCCTGAGGCAGGGAGCCTTGCCGCTGAGATGAACTCTGGCAGGGGGGCGGCCCGCAGGGCCAGGGGCCCAGGGGACAGGCGGCGGACGGGGGGACGGCGGACAGGGGGACGGGGGGTCGGAACACACACCAGCAGTTGTCAAAGCGATGATCGGCTCCTGCACGCGGTCCTCCTCTTTGCGGAGGAGGCTCTCGGGCACATGGGTACTGTACGTCTGCATGATCTCCCCCGTGGACCTGAGACACGCGTCGGCGATGATGGACTGGCGCAGCTCAGCAGAGCACTGGACCAAAGCTGAGGCCCACATCCGCTACGACCCCCGTACCAATGCCCCCCCCCCCCCACCCCCCCGTCCCTCTGGGCCTGAGAGAGGG
>OZ038396.1:18057377-18081293 GCA_964036045.1 Eutreptiella sp. 'Long Island Sound 2002'
TATGCCCCCCGGGAATCGATCCGGCGATGTCTGGAGTGCTCTCATCCTACCGTTGGACCAACTGCAACCGTAGATGTACTGGGGGATGTAGGGGGGTGCAAAGCAGTGGTGGCATGCAGGGGGGAGGGGGGGCATGGGACTGATGGGTGAGACCCGGGTGCATGGGTCGCCCAACTTGCGTTTGGATGGCGTGTGGGCCCCCGATTGGGGGTTCCTTTTGTTTTGGGGGTTTGCTGCTTGTACCGGCCCCTCGGGGGATGGGGGGGGAGGGGGGGGCAGCGGACACCCAAAACCAGAAGGACAGCGAAGAACGCAACCCCCAAACAGAAGCAACACCGCAGGCCTGACCCTGACATGATCAACCCACGGGAAGTGACCCTCACTTTGGATTTGGGGGGTAACTAAGCGAAGGCGTAGGTGGACCCTTCGGGAGACGTACCCTGTTCAACACCCCCCCCCCCTCCCCCCCCCCCCCCCAGGGGCCTTCGGCCCACTTCTACTGGGGGGGGAGTCGCGTCTAAAAGCGAGGGGACGGCCCACACGTGGTGTGCCCCAAGGCCATGGGGCACACATCGCCCGGGGGGGGGGGGGTTGACGCAGGACCCGGGAAAGGGCAGGGGCAGGGCCTTGATCAGGGGGTCAGAGGGCGTGGGGGTGGGGGGGTCATGTCAAGCACACGCCACACACGAGGGGGGGCTACTGCGAGGGGGAGGGCTGGTCTGGGGCCCAGCGGCAGGTGCCAGTGGAGGGATGTGCAGGGGGTGCCATGGGGGGGGGGGGTCCTGCCCAGGCCTGCCTGCCAAGGGGCCTGTCCACCAGTGGTCCGGGATGGCACCCCATTGACCGTCTTTGTGGGGGTTGGGGTATTATAGAGGAAGGCCTGCATGGGCTGCCTGAGGGGGGGGGGGGTGCCCGCACCTGGACCTCCGTGCACGACGGCCGGTGAAAAGAGGGCGCCCCCCCCCCCGCCCCCCCGGCATGCAGCCCTTGCCTGAGCCAGAGCCTCTGTGTGGCAGGGGGTTAAGAAACTACCGTACCAGTGCGGCCATGCCCCGCTGTGTGGGTGGGTGGGTGTAGGTGTGTGTGCGTGTGTGTGTGTGTGTGTGTGTGTGTGGGTGTGTTTCTGTGTGCTTGCCACCAATTACTTCAAAAACATTCATTCATATCTGCACAGCACATACACAAACACACATGTGTGTGTGTGTGTGTGTGTGTGTGTGTGTTGGGGTGATCGGGGTGTGGGGTTTGAAGCAGCACTCCGGAAGGAGGGACATTGCTGGGGCTGATGGATTGGAATAGGGGGGGGTGACGTTGCACATGCGGGCGTTGTTTGGGCCGGGGGAGTCACGCCCCCCCCCCCCTTACCACAGTATTGAAGGGACTGGGCATTGCACCCGCACTGTGCTTTCCTTTGGAACGCTTTCCTTAAGAACACAGGGATACGTGATTGGGCCTTGTGCCGGTGGGCGGGGGTATTGCGCCTGAGGACCCGGGCATTGCCCCCGTGGGACCAAAAAGAATGACCGCCAGGCGGCGCAGGACAGAAATCCCATGGGCTCTGTAAGCAGATTGCCCCAAGAGCATGACGCATGTGGTGTGCGTGCGTGCGTGCGTGCGTGCGTGCGTGCGTGCGTGCGTGCGTGCGTGCGTGTGTGTGTGTGTGTGTGTGTGTGTGTGTGTGTGTGTGTGTGTGTGTGTGTGTGTGTGTGTGAGTGTGTGTGTGTGTGTGTGAGTGTGTGTGTGTGTGTGTGTGTGTGTGTGTGTGTGTGTGTGTGAGTGTGTGTGTGTGTGTGTGTGTGTGTGTGTGTGTGTGTGTGTGTGTGTGTGTGCGTGTGTGTGTGTGTGTGTGTGTGTGTGTGTGTGTGTGTGTGTGTGTGTGTGTGTGTGTGTGTGTGTGTGTGTGTGTGTGTGTGTGTGTGTGTGTGTGTGTGTGTGTGTGTGTGTGTGTGTGTGTGTGTGTGTGTGTGTGTGTGTGTGTGTGTGTGTGTGTGTGTGTGTGTGTGTGTGTGTGTGTGTGTGTGTGTGTGTGTGTGTGTGTGTGTGTGTGTGTGTTTAGGGGGTTTCGCCATTGTTACCAGGTCTCCTGGTGGAGCCTGTATGGCCACACTGGTGACCTCGGAGGGGGGGGGGGGGGGGTGCGTGTGTGTAGGGCACACTGAAAAGAGTCGGATCGGAGAGCCACTTGCCACCCATCGCCATCCCTAAAACCTTCCATCCACCTAAACCCCTTTCTAGTCACCAAGTTTCCGAACATCATCCCACCATCAACAACAGCAGTGGACACGACGGACATGGCACAAGACATCGATGGAGTTGCAGATCCCCCCCCCCCCCCCCCATTCGCCAAAGAACACCGCCCCACCACCACCGCTGCCCATCCGAGTCTGTTCCCAATGCACGCGGCTTCGCGTCGCAAAGCCACATGCCAAGAGACTGGGAATCGTCCCCCGCGACGGTGAATAAATGTCTGCCTCACGAACGATTTCGCAGACATGCCCCCCCCTAAACCCGGGGGGGCGACTACCAACGGTCCTGATGCGACCACCCCCCCAGCTATCTGTTGAAACTCGGGGGGGGGGGGGGGGGGGCAGTTGGGGGGGGTCCAGCCGGGGGTCGGGGGGGGGTTCCTGCTGGGGGTCGGGGGGGGGGGTGTTCCTACCGGGGGTCGGGGGGGGCGTCTGGCCGGGGGTCAGGGGGCGTCCAGCCAGGGGTGAGGGGGGGGGGGGGGTTAGGGTTAGGGTTAAGGTCACCGAGCTGGTGGAACCAGTCTTGGTTTTATAACCCGTTTTAGTGTCTAGGGTGGACCTACCAGGTTTAGCAAGCTGATTTCACTTTGTCAAGAGCCATCCATGTGTGAATCATTCTTGATGTCCCTCACCAGTCATAGCTGATGTTCCCTTCCCCACCAGCTCGGTCCCAATATTCAGTCTTGATTAGGGTTAGGGTTAGCCCTAGGGTTAGGGTCACCGAGCTGGTGGAACCAGTCTTGGTTTTATAACCCTTTTTAGTGTCTAGGGTGGACCTACCAGGTTTAGCAGCAGCAGCAGCAGCAGCAGCAAGCAAGCAAGCAGCACGCGCGAAATGGGAAAAAATCAGAACTCCATCGTGGTGCTTCAGACTTGGGTGAAATGTTGGTGGATGATACCTATGGGTGTGAAGTACAATCACACAAAGTTTGAGCAGGAAACTCAACGGTGGCGGCCGGGAACGGGATTCGCAAGTAGCGGACCTCAGTTTCATAAACTGCAGTTTAGGGCCAAAAACAGCCATTTTTGGGCCAAAAAAGCCTTGGAACACATTCAAAACGGCCAAACGAAGGTAAACGGTGGGTACACTTCACGTGCGGCTTGACTTCCCCGTGTCAACGAGCTCTTTGCGGCCCTCTAACTCCATGATATGTCTCGGAAACGGCCCAAAAAGGCCCCCAAAAGCTCCAAATGCCGACAGCCACAAACCAAGAATAGGCCATATCTTGGGCTACATGGCTCAAAATGCGATTCCGAGGGCACCTACTCCACCCGCAACCCCCCACTTTTTGTGGTTTCCACCCCTCAGAATTGCCCAAACGGACGCCTGGACCCCAATACCTAGGCCCACTAGGCTGCAGCAAGCTGCAAGCTCAAGCCCAAACAGGTGGGTGCCCAAATGGGTCAACAGGGTCCAGTAGGGGTAAAAAGATGACTTTTCTCAAAAATGATCCTACACCATGTGCGACGCTAAAATAAGTGTCTTTGGACCGTTTTGAGGTGGTGGTGGCCCATTTTGGTCCTCCGAAAATCCCAAAATGCCTTCAAAATGGGCTGTTTTGGGACAACAAATGGGTCAAAAATGGGTCAAAAACGCAATTTTCCAAACCTCATCCTAGACCATTTGAGGTGCACAAACGGGTGAAATGAGCCAATTTTGAGCCCATTTTGGGGCAGTTTGGCCCCTCAGAAGTCCAAAAAGCCTTGAAAGTGGGCCTCGTGGTGATGGGGTTGAGTTGCAAGCTGATTTCACTTTGTCAAGAGCCATCAATATGTGAATCATTCTTGATGTCCCTCACTAGTCATAGCTCATGTTCCCTCTCCCACCAGCTCGGTCCCAATATTCAGTCTTTCAGTCTTGATTAGGGTTAGGGTCACCGAGCTGGTGGAACCAGTCTTGGTTTTATAACCCTTTTTAGTGTCTAGGGTGGACCTACCAGGTTTAGCAGCAGCAGCAGCAGCAGCAAGCAAGCAAGCAGCACACGCGAAATGGGAAAAAATCAGAACTCCGTCGTGGTGCTTCAGATTCGGCTGAAATTTTGGTGCATGATACCTATGGGTGTGAAGTACAATCACACAAAGTTTGAGCAGGAAACTCAACGGTGGCGGCCGGGAACGGGGTTCGCAAGTAGCGGACCTCAGTTTCAAAAACTGCAGTTTAGGGCCAAAAACAGCCATTTTTGGGCTAAAAAAGCCCTGGAATACATTCAAAACGACCAAACGAAGGGAAACGGTGGGTACACTCCACAGGCGGCTTGACTTCCCCATGTCAACGAGCTCTTTGCGGCCCTCTAACTCCATGATATGTCTCGGAAACGGCCCAAAAAGGGCCCCAAAAGCTCCAAATGCCGACAGCCACAAACCAAGAATAGGCCATATCTTTGGCTACATGGCTCAAAATGCGATTCCGAGGGCACCTACTCCACCCGCAACCCCCCACTTTTTGTGGATTCCACCCCTCAGAATTGCCCAAACGGACGCCTATACCCCCATACGTAGCCCCAGCAGGCTGCAGCAAGCTGCAAGCTCAAGCCCAAACAGGTGGGTGCCCAAATGGGTCAACAGGGTCCAGTAGGGGCAAAAAGATGACTTTTCTAAAAAATGATCCTAGACCACGTGCGACGCTAAAACAAGTGTTTTTGGACCGTTTTGAGCTTGTGGTGGCCCATTTTGGTCCTCCGAAAATCCCAAAATGCCTTGAAAATGGGCTGTTTTGGGACCAAAAGTGGGTCAAAAATGGCTCAAAAATGCATTTTTCCAAACCTCATCCTAGACCATTTGAGGTGCACAAACGGGTGAAATGAGCCCATTTTGAGCCCATTTGGGGGCATTTTGGCCCCTCAAAAGTCCAAAAAGCCTTGAAAGTGGGCCTCGTAGTGATGGGGTTCACTTGCAAGCTGATTTCACTTTGTCAAGAGCCATCAATGTGTGAATCATTCTTGATGTCCCTCACCAGTCATAGCTGATGTTCCCTCCCCCACCAGCTCGGTCCCAATATTCAGTCTTGATTAGGGTTAGGGTTAGGGTTAGGGTTCGGGTTAGGGCTAGGGTTGCTGTTAGGGCCTGCAGCCCTCCTGTATCCCTCCTTCAGGTGAAAATTTTTTCTTGTTGTTTTAACACAAATATGAATTCTCTACAAAATTTTGAGTATTTTGAGTATAAACACATAGTATGAAAAAAAAAAATTGGCGCCTTTGGCGCCGGACAGTTTTCTCTAGGGACACTTGTTGAGGGCCGACCCGGCACCTCTATCTTTCAAAACCCGGGGGGGGGGGGGGGGAGGGGGGGGGGGCTGGGGGGGGGGGTCGCATACAAGGACCCGGCCCGGCTGCCCCCCGGGCCCCTAAAAACTTCATTTGTGCTACAACTCGTTGGGCAAACCGGCATCCCCCGCAAAACATTGGGTGTTCACTAAGTAATGGGTGCCCGTGTGCTCGGCTGGGTTTGGGGCACGTTGTGCGGTGCGTCAATGGGACCGACAAATACCCCCCATTTGATTTGGTAAAACAAAGGCAGCAGTTGTCATCGCCCTGACAACGCGAACGGAAAAGTCCACAAACCCCCTCGCCTACTCCGAGAATCTTTACAAAGTGTCAAGAATGCACCAGATGGTCGGTGGTCAACTCGGGCCGTGCCCCCCCACCCGCGCACCCCGTGGAAACCCGGGCTTGGGGGGGCTGGGGGCATACCTCGGAGTTTGGGCGGGCTCGATGACCGTGACGCCTTCTCCGTCGTACGCGGCCTCCGACAACTCCAGCGGCGTGGCACTGACCGGGATGCCTTCCCCCGTGCCGGCCGGGGCAGACGGGGGGGCAGATGGGGGTACGGACGACTGCAACAGCAGAGGCAGTGATCCCTGTGGCCGACTGCCGGACCCTGTCCATGACCTCCCCCCCCCCATGGACCTCCCCTTGGACCCTCCAACTCAGGTCAGGCAGACCTGGGGGTGGGTGTAGACTCCCCCTCTGAACATCCGCAAGCTCCATAATCAAATGTGGGATCCACTTCACTGAGATTCCATAAAGTAAATTCGGCGTAGATATTATGTCATGGGGCGCAACTGTAAAGTAAATCCCGATGGCGTTGTACTGCACTGAGATTTCTTGACTTTACTTGTGTGATTTACCGATGACATCTCAGTCAAGACCTCACATGGGCTGCAGCCTTCAGTATGGCTCATCAGATTGCCATATAAAAATCGGTTCAGATCCGTGCGTGTGAGGGCCCCAAAAGGCGTCCTGTATTGCCTGCCCTGTCCCATATGAATTGGGTGTGTGTTCTCCCCCCGACGTTTCCCAATGTCACCCGCTGCGCACCATCATCGGGATTTCCTCTCCGGATGCGCCCCATCACACACAGCCAAGCAAGGCCCGCGTATGTTGTCGAGGTCTGGAATGTAAACATGGCAGACTGGCGGCCCCAGAGGCCAGAACAAAGAACAGCGCAAAGAGGCATCCCCAACCGCATGTTCTGCCCCGCCTTCATTTGATTCGGCACTAGTGCCTGTGTCCTCAAGATCGGCCGCAGCCTCGTAGCAATCCCACACAACCGCGTCATCCCCCTCACGGGGCCGCTGCGATGTCATCGGAATGGAAGTGGGGGTTGGCGGTGTCAGGGAGAGCCACATTTCTGCGGTGAAAACAGGGGGCGTTCGGGATGTCGGTGAGGGGGGAAACGATAAGCAAGCGCTTGCTTGTGAGTGGGGGGGGGGGGGGGAGGGCGTTGCTTGAGCGGAGGGGGGGAGGGGGTCCAGGGGGGAGGGGGGCAGGGGGGAAGGGGTCCCCCCCCCCTGCCCCAATGAAAATTAAAGCAATGCCCTGGGGGGGGGGGGGGGCTTAGGTGGCCCACGCAGCCCGCGGTACCGACCGGCGCTGCTATCCCCCGCTCGGCTTCAGGTTTGTGGGCTGCGGCCGTGGCTGCGGACCGCAACTTGTGTACAGCCTTGGGCTCGGCCATGGGCAGAGGAATGGCCGTTTGTCAAGGGCGGGGGGAGGGGGCGGGGGGTGAACCCCCCTTCCGGGACGCCCCCCCCCCCCGACACCAGCGCCATCCCTCTCCCGCTGTGGCACGACCGCTGGTGCACGAGGCAAGGGCTCCGATGGGCAGGGGCCTCCGCAACGTCGTCCCCCCGGCGCCTTCCATCGCAGGCGGACGCGCAGGCGTCCCATCGCGTCCGCAGCCCTACGCCGCTGAGCGGGCGGGTCGCAGGCACGTCGCGCGGCAGAAGAGTGCGGGACCCGCCCCTTCCAAAGGGCTCCGCACGCGTCCCTCTCCGTCCGGGGCCCCTGCAAAGGCCCATCCCGAGCGGAACAGCCGTGTCCAGACACGCCCCCCCCCCTCCTCTCCCGACCCCCCGCCCCATGTCTCGCCCCCCCCCCCTCCGCAAACGCAGTCCGCACGCCCCCCGGGGCTCAAGGGAAGGGCTCAACGCCCTCACGACCACTTCAAGTGCGGAAGGAGTGCCCCCCCCCCCCACTTCCCATTGCCCAATTCACGCCCCCCCCCCCCCGTGTGACAGTCCCTCTGGTCGCTGTTTCTTTACGGGGCCCTGGACAGGTCGCTGTTTCTTTACGGGGCCCTGGACAGTCACCCGTTCTCCCCTTCGCATGTTGCGTCGGGTCGCTGCGTTCTGTCGGCCGCTGCGGCCGGTGCTCTTGCTGGTGTCGTTTCCGCGTTCGCGGAGCCCAGTGGTTGGTGTGCCGGGGCTGTGCTGGATGTGGCGGGATGTGCCGTTTGCGTGTCAGCGGCGCCCAATAATTGGCGTGTTGGGGGTTGTGCTGGTTGTTGCCGGGGGTCGTTTGGCTGTTGTTGCCCCCCCCCCCCCCCCGGGGCCCCGCGTTCACTGCGACACGGGCCCTCCGCCGCACGCGCACAGCCCCGCACACCTTGTCCTGCGTCACCACCAAAGTGAAGACGTCCGACCCGGCCTGCGACTCGGCGGGCGTCGTCGGGGGGTGGGCCGATGTGCCGGCGGTGGCGGGGGCCCGGTCGGCGGGCAGGGGGCACCGGAACCCGACCACCACGCCGTCCTGCAGCGCCGTGCACGTGACCGCCCTCGTGAGGTTGTGTGTGACGTCCACCCGCACAATCGCACCTGAGCGGACACGGGGGAGCGAAGGCGAGGCACGGACAAGAGGCGCCCCGGCCCCCGCAGCCCCCCACGATGAGGTACCCCCCCAAACTGGAGGGCCAGGCACCGGGGGGTACCCTCCCCCCTCCCCATGGATGCATTAGAAGGGAAGGGGCCTCAGAGGCAACCCCAGAGGCGGTTAGGCAGGCGGTTGGAGGAGGTTGCCAAAGCGGTTGGGGGCGGTTACTGTCGGTTACAAACGCCAGTAAAACCGGCGCTTGCCGTCGGGGGGACGGTGGCTGGGCACAGCCTGGGCGCCCTGGAGGGGGGGGGGGGGGCGCCCCCCCTTCCAATGCCTCACTGCTCCCTCCCCAAAAAAGGCCCCGGCTGCGCCTGCCCTCCCTCCGATCGACCCCCTTGTGCACGTACGGATGTGACCCCCGATGCCCTCCCCGTCTCCCAGAGGCTGGCCTCGCCCCTTCACAAGGGGTACCCCCCCCCAGGCCACTCCATGCCTCTTGGCCTGCCCCCCCCCTCCGAAGGGGCACCGGGCCTACCCATGGCCCGGGGGGGGGGGGGAGGGACACACCCCATCAACGGTGCACTGGACATCGGACATGCCGCGTTGTGTGGGCACTTGGTGCCCAGGCCCTGCGTTGTGATACCCCCGGCCGATGTGGTGCCCCCCCCCCCCCCGGCCGGGGCCCCACAGCCCCACGGAACAGCCGTTGGTATCTGGTATCTGGTATCTGGTTGACCCGCCCGAGGCTCCGACACAGTCGGAGGGGGTCCCTGAAAATGCGGGACGCCCAACCGCCACGCGGCGGCTTACTCGGTCCCGCCAGGGTGGGTCGAAGCGGGCGGCCCATGCCAGCACCCTGCGCCACCAGGGGCTGACACCTGCCGTAGTTTCTGGGTGGGGAGGGGGGGGGCTCCGCTGGTTCGGGGGCTGTGCTGGGTGCCCGGAGGCTCCGTGGGCGGCCTCCGTCTCGGGGGCGCCTGGCAAGGCACAACGGGGTCCATGGAGTGCCACCGCTCCACGCCTTGCCCCAACATGTTTCCCCAATCCCCAGGGAACAGCCGTTGGGGGGTGCTACAGAGTTTTCCTTAAGGGGGGTGGGGGGTGGGGCTGTGGGGAGGAGCCCCCCCTCAGGAGACCCTGAGTTGTTAGAGGCGCCTGAAGAAATGTCTTGGCCTAAACTGACTTGCGCCGAAGGCGCCAGAGAAAATTTTTGATTGGCCGAAGACCCGGAGAAAAATTTGCCCAATCACTTAAGGGGGGCTGGGGGGGTCCAAGGGGGGGCATGGGGGGGGGTCAACCCCCCCCCCCCCCCGGAGATGCTGAGTTGTTAAGCAAAACTCTGGGGTACAGTCCCCCACGCCCTACCCCACAGCCCCCGCTGGGGCCCCCCGGACCGTCCCTCAGACCGTCCCCCTGGGGCAGCCCCCGGGAGGCGTGGAGGTGATGCGCGCCAGCCATGAGGGGGGGGGGGGGGGTAGGGCCCTACGCGGCGCGGCAGGGCCTAGTGGCAGTGCACGGCGACGCACGACCGGCCTATGTACTCGTGTACGATGGTGGACAGCCGGGGTCAGGCACCGAATGGGGGGGGGGGCGGGCAGTACGGCTACGGGGGGGGGGGGGGCTGCGTACGGCGGTGTACGGCGGTGCCCCCGGGGCCGAGGGGGACGTGGTAGAGGCATGGGACGGGGATGCACCGCCCCCCCCCATCACACACGTTGGGAACCACAAAAACAAGAGCGAAAGCGGTCGGAGCAGACTCCTCCAGAGCCGCCGGGGCAGCCCTGACGCAGTCTGCAGTACAGCACTCATTAAGCCGGCGCAGCCCTCTACCAGCCCCACATACATCCGTGGGGGAGTTTGTGATTGTGCATTCAAACACCATCAATTTACGTTAGAATCTGTGCTGGGGGCCGTAGATGACACAAAGTGACCAAACCCCAGCACACGCAGAGGCAGGGCAGGCACTGGTCGGAAGAAGCATCTCGTTAGGCCGCTGACAGTCAAAGAAAAGTCATGACTATCGGCGACCAGGCGCCTTTTTTGGAAAGTTTTTGGAAAGTCTTTGGAAATTTTTTGGAAATTTTTCGTCTTTTCAGAAACGATTCCAAAGAGCCTTTCGAAAAACAATAGGCACCCGCACGTTGAGAACCGCGAGACAAGAACGAAGCAAGAAAGGCGGCGGAAAGAAGACTCCTCAGGCACAGCAGAGCTGTCCTGGACGTCTTTCGGTCTGATCTACACACCCACACACCCCCACACACGAAGAAAGCAGCTTCCCAACACAAAACCAGGCAAACGCCCCCCCACACACCCCCCCCACACCCCCCCCACATACCGTCGCAGGGGTAGAACGTGGAGACCTCCTGCTTCATGGCGGAGTTCACGCGGTCGGCGTGGGCAATGAGGTACAGCGTCTGGCCCCCCGGGGCCTCCAGTTTGGCCTTCATGTCCGACAGGTGTGCCCTGTGCCTGAGCGAACGAGGGCGGGCGGGGGGGGGGGGGGCACGGGACGCCGCACCGAAGGCCCGCAGGAGCGGTGGCCACGGGTCCAGGCCAAAGGCCGAGGGGAGGGCGCACCAGCGGCCGTGGGAGAGGGCCCGGGGGGGGGAGGGGGGGAGCGCAGCCCTAACCCCCAGGCCCTGCCGAGGGCTGCGGGGGTACAGCACAGGTACATGGGTGGGGGCGGGACAGCCAGGGATGTATTAGAAGGGGGGGGGGGGAGGGGGTGTGTGGCTGGGACCCCCCCTCCTCCCAGCGTCCCCCTATGGCCCCCGCCGAAGGGGGGGCCGAACATTTTGAAGCTGAAATCCTCTTGGCACCGAAGGCGCCGAAGGAAAATTGTGGCTGTCAGCCTCAAACATCGGAAGGGGAGGGGGGGTACCCCCACTCCTCCTGCGGTGTACGGCCGTTCTGATACATCACTGGGGAGGGGTGGGGGGGGTACAGCGCAGGTACATGAGGGGGGGGGGGGCGTAGGGCACACCCCCGGAACGGCCCCTCTTCAGTTCGGGTGGGGGGGGGGGGCGGGTTCACGAACATCGGGCACCGCACTTTACAACCCCCGTCCCGGGGCTTGTCTTCAAAAGGGGGGGTGGGGGTGAAGCCCAATGAAGGGGAGCTCAGCGAAGGGGGAGGCGGACCCTTCGGTAGACGCACGGCCGTGCGACACCCCCCCCCCCCGCCCAGCGCCGATGCAGTGCCCCCACTCCACAGCACATGACCTCAAAGAGGCGTGGGGGAGGGGGGGGGGCACGGGGGGCGATGGGTGTGCGACCGACTGACTGCACCAACACGCGGTCGGAGGGAGGCCCAACCATCGGTCCGGCCTCGCGTCTGCCCACACACAAAAGAGTTGCAGGGGACCCACACGCCGTTGATGGGGCAGTGGACACCACCGTTCAGGACCGCCGGGGCCGGGAAGGGCCTCCCCCCGCCCACCGGCAGAGAGTTGGGGGGTGGGGGGGGGAAGGGCGTTGCAAAGGGAAACCCCCGCCCCTTCGGGTTTGTGATGGGGCTCTCCAAAGCGTTTGGAAGAGCACTCGGGGGATTCTTTGGACGGCAGCCCCCCCCCCCCAATTGCGCGATGCTTCATCACACGCCCCTGTCCCCCCCCCCCAATTGCGCGATGCTTCATCACACGCCCCTGTGCGCCCCCCCCCCCCCCCCAAAGGGCTCGTTCAGAAAAGCCAAAACCCCCTGAACACCCCCCCACCCTCGTTAAACAAACGGGGCTGGGCAGAGATGTATTAGACGGGGGGGGGGGAGAGGGGGGGGCGAAGGGGGTTGGGCTGGGACCCCCCTCCTCCCAAAACTTTTGAACCTTCAATCCTCTTGGCACCGAAGCGAAATCTGGGCTGTCAGCCCCAAACATTGGAAGGGAGGAGGGGGGGGGGGGGGGTCCAGGTGGAGGTTCCCCCCCCTCCCCCTGCGGTGTACAGCCGTTCTACTACATCACTGGGGGGGGGGGGGGCTTCACTAACCCTGACATGGTGTCCAAGGTCTGAGTATCTCCCCCCCCCTGGGCCGGGGGGGGGGGGGGGTAGCAAGACCGAAAGAGGATGCCGCTTGGTACTTCCGGGTGTCGGACATGTTCGCCTTTTTTGAGGAGGGACTCCTCCACTCGAGGGTGGGTGGGTGGGGTGCTCCCCCACTGCCACTGGGCTGGGGGTGAGGAGGGGGGGTTCAAAACACTGCAAGAGGGGGGCGACCTAACAGCCGCGGGGGGATCTACTTTGACTGCGTGAGAGGGGGGCAGTCGTCCCTCCGCTCACAGGTGCTGCTTCTGCCCCTCGGCGTCCCTCCCACGCCGGCCCCGGCGCCTCACACTCCGTCATCCCCAAGACCGCGAAGTTCGGAGGGTGCCTCACCCCCACATCCGATGAGGGAAATGTACCCCAGGGCCCGGGGGTACTGCATCACCGAGTGGGACCCATCGCCATCGGGGGTGCGGGGGCGTGTTCAGCAGGGGCGTCCTTAAGGAACGAGATTTTTTTTTTTTTTTTGCTAAGGACAGCCCTTAAGGACAGCCCCAAGGGACCACCAACCGCCAACCGCCAACTCCCATCAACTGCCAACCGCCACCAACCGCCAACCACCAACCGCCGCCAACCGCCAGCGGCGACCAACCGCCAACTGCCAACCACTGCCAACTGCCTCCAACCACCAACCGCCAGCCACCAACCGCCGCCAACCACCACCAACCGCCACCAACCGCCAGTTGCCAACTGCCAACCGCCAACTGCCGCCAACCGCCAACCGCCAACTGCCACAACCATGATTGAGCACATGGAGTGCCCGCGGGCTCTTTTGAAATTACCTGGTTCTGGACGGGATTTTTTTTTTTTTTTGCGTTAAGGACAGCCCTGGTGTTCAGGAATTTGGCCGGTTGTTGCGGTGCGCCGTGGGTGTTGCCGCTCCCAAGGCCCTTTTTTTTGGGGGGGGGGCAGGCAGTGTGCGTGGCGGTGTGTGTGTGTGCTGCCAAGGCCCTGCCCGGGGGGGGGGGGGGGGGCTGCCTCCATTCTTCCACAGCATCCGTGCGCGAGGGGGAGGCGTGACGCGATCCGTCACGGGAACCAACAACACACGCTCCAGGGCTTTGGACCCCCCCTTCAGCTGCGGCTGCTGGTGCAGCGCCGGTACATGCGGTGGTGCACACGGATGCGGCCGGGAGGACAAAGGGGGGGGGGGGGGGGCAAGATGGCACAGGGATGGGCCACTGCGTACATCCCCCCCCCATGTGACACTCCGTCGGGTTGTGTTGTTTCTTTATGGGGCCCTGGACAGTCACCCGCTCTCCCCTTCGCATGTTGCGTCGGGTCGCTGCGTTCTGTCGGCTGCTGCGGCCGGTGCTCCTGTTGGTGTCGTTTCCGCGTTCGTGGAGCCCCGTCGTTGGTGTGTTGGGGCTGTGCTGGATGTGGCAGGCCACCCCGGCCCCGCACATGCCCTACCCCAATGGCCCCACACACACACACACACACCTCCTGACATCGAGCGGTTCCACCGCTGCGTCCGGGGGCGTGTTGTCCGGCAAAAGGGCATCCGCAAAGCTGACGGCCGCCGGCTTCTCCGCCTCGGGCTCGGGCTCTGTGGCGGGGGCTGGAGTGGGCTCTCGGGTCTGCTGCTGCTGCTCCGTGGCCTCGCCTGCCGGGACGGGCGGTGGGACTGAGCGAGGGCCCCCGTCCCATCGGACCCGTCTGCACTCCCCCATGCCCCACCCCTCCCCCCCCCCCCAACACCCCCTCCCACAGCCCATGACCAGTGCACCCATCCGCATCGCATACAAAGCCCTGCACAGCGCCCGGCAGTCACTCCACAGGCCGCACCCGCTGCGGGCCCCCGCACACCCCCACAGCCATACACATGTGCAGTGGGATCGCTGGTGTGTACAACGCAAGGGCCCTCTTTCTGCAGACGGTCGTGGCGGGGGCGTACTCAGTGGCTGAACCGACTGGAAACATCAGAACTTGCAGCCCCATTCTCCCAGACTCCTTCATTGCAGCCACATGCAATACCCAAACACACACCTGCACACACACGCTTGCAGTACAGTATACCACACAGTACCGTACAAACGGTGAGTGTACACACGTAGTAGCGTTGCGATCAGAGCTGTCTCCAGGTCCTGCAACGCAAACTGCAGCGCAAACCAGGACCAGACACTAACACGCAACGCACAGGCAGGACACATGCGGCGACGGGTGCTCACGCTCACTACAACTTGGGTTCAGCCAAGTCATCGCTCTGCATCAGCGAGCACCTTCGGTGTGACGTCTCAAGGACATCGCTAACTTCTTCGAGGGGTGGGCCGCTGCACCAAAGGTCCAGTCGCTCAGTACACACACACGCGGGTACCCAGGGGGCCAATACCACCGGGCGCGCGCGCGCACACACACACACACACACACAATGAGAACCGCAAAAACAAGAACAGAGCAAGAAAAGCGGTGAAAGAAAACTCCTCAGGGACAGCAGAGCTGTCCTAGACGTCTTTCGGTCTGTCAGGAAACGCGGCAATGTGCTGCACTGCATAATATCAGTTCCGATCCTGCTCCCTGACCTGCCCTGAGAATCGTGCAGCGTTCATGACAGACCACAAATTTCACCTACGGAGGAGGTCGTGTTGTCCCGTCAACAAATGCAAGCTGTGCTAGGTGTGTCCACCGAACCGCACACACACAGGGGGTAGGGCAAAGGGGAGAGCGAATTGAAATGTGGCACTGCGTGCCCGAAGCAGGTGTATGTCAGTGCACCAGGTTGGGGAGTATCCCTCCGGTTGTAACTCAGTTGGTATCACCTGGTCGGTATAGCTACTGCCATCCCACACTGCATTGCGAAAAAGCCAGTACATCAATTTATCGACTGCGGTCGCCTAAGGGTAGGGCTGGTGGTGGCCTATCGCGTACACCGCGCGCATAGTGTTCTCAGCCATCCACGGGGACGCCGAGTACACATGGCGCACTGTTTTGTGCATCGCGCGCATCACAGCCATGCGCTTGTTTCCCATGCCGGCAGCACAAGCACCAAGAGTATTGCGGGAACAGCCAGCGGGGGGCAGCTCAGTCAAAGCCCCAAAGGGCAACAAGTCCATCCACTTGAGCTCTCAAACCCAAAGGGTCTGAACAATAGGAACTGGGCGGGATAGGGATGGGTGGGCACTCATAAAGGTAAAAGCACCTATACACAACAAAGGTGGCGTGTCCCAAGGGGACCCAGGGGAAACAACTGTCCAGCATGTGAGCCAGACAGTCGTTTCCCATGCCGGCAGCACAAGCACCAAGAGTATTGCGGGAACAGCCAGCGGTATATATTCCCACAACCTCACACCGTCTTGGCGGGCATAGGGTAGCCAAACCTTAGGGCCTAGGGCTTACCCTCACGTGTGTGATCCCCCCCCCTACTCCCCGCCCTGACACATACAAACACCGACCCTCTGCGTCACACAGCCCACCCCTCAGCTGCACACCTGTAGTGCAATACTAACCGCTACCCCAGCTATAGCAAAAGCGGACGCTCGCAAGGGGCACGTTCTGCAGACTGGCTGCATACTAGGCCAGACGCTTGCGGTAAACCACGCAAAGGCCGCACACCAAGGGCGGTGTTCGAGCGGCACAAGCTAACAACCTGGGGCCTGGCCGCAGAGACAGAACAACTGCTGCATAGCTCAAAAACCGACAGCAAAACAAAAACGACAGGGGGGACTAGCCCAAAGAAATTCGCTGCACTGCAGCACTTTAGGGAGACAGGCACCAGCACCAGGCGCAACCCCACAACCGGCGGAATGCCCACCGTTGTGATTCTTTGAGGTGCTGCGGGGTGCGCCCTATCACTGATGCCCACCCCCTCGCACAGCGTCAAAACCAGACCCCAGGCCTAACAAGACTGAGCCTGGGGCCACCAAATAAAACGCACAACACAACCCTCTTACTGGCAGGTCCTTGGTACAGGCGGTCTGCCTCCGCCTAGGCACAAAGGCCTTGATGAACATCAGTGCCACTGCGGACTCCTCCTGTGCTGTTCTTACCCATCAATTCGCCGCCCACCTGCGTCGGGTTCAGCCTTTGGACTCCAACTGCTCCAATAGCGGGCTCATTTGCCTGAGCAAGCTGTCGAGCATCCGGAATGTGCTCTGCTGCTGCGGGCCCAAAATTCAGATTCATGATTGTCAGTGAGCTGTCAGCATCAAGAAATCCCTGGGGCTGCTTCAGATTGAACATGTTCTCCCCAGCACACTCAACTCCTGCGCCCATGACAGGGTCACCATTCCCATGTACACAAGCATAGAACTGGACAGCCTGAGCTCCTCCAACGGTCACCTGGGCGTATTGACCCCAGCCATTATGCGAGCAATGTGCCAGGCTGAGTTCACTTCCCGTGCACCACAGCTCATCCATCCAAATTTGCTGGTTGGGATCAGTTGACGGAAACGCATTCTTCACTGTGCCACCCTGCAGTCCCAGCTGACGGCAGACCACGGCAGCCTCAATAGGACCAAACCGGTTCGCACAAACAGTGCCCCAGACGTCTTGGTACTTCACCTCTACGCGTCCGCTGATGGAACGTCCGTCCCTTATCATTCCGTCCATGAGTCTGATGGGAATCGCGTATGACTCCCGCATGAGACTGCAGGCGTGGCTGAAATGGTCAATGAGGTGGGGACACTCCACAGAGATGCCGAAGAGCCCATTTGCATGATATGACACGAGCTGGAGCAGGCGGGCCGCGGTCAAAATGTACGATTCCATATAAGAACACGCCGCAAACAGGAGGTCTCTCATGGCATCAGCCATTTGCTTCTGTGATTCGTCGGAAGTGTCGACAAACGCCTGCGCTATCGCAAACTGATATGCCTCGGCGACCTTCTCAGTGGGGGTGGCATGAGCATCAATCCACCGATGCTGTGTAACGTGGACCGTGCTTCCCGCAGCACCCATTGCGAAGCAGAAGGGTAGTAACAAGAGAGGTACAGGTGCTCTCCAAAGTACAGTGCTGCACTGCTGGGCAGTTCCGCAGATTCCACCTCAGAAGCAAAAAAGAAACAACTCATAAAGGTAAAAGAACCTATACACAACAAAGGTGGCGTGTCCCAAGGGGACCCAGGGGAAGCAACTGTCCAGCATGTGAGCCAGACAGTCGTAATCACAGGCGCGAGCTACCTGGACACAGGACAGAGCGGACAGGATCTGTGCACTCCAACTCTGGAGCCAGGGTTGCGCACTCGTGAGACTGCTTGTGAAAATACAGCTCAAATACTCTGGTGCCGCACGGCTTGGTGTCATCAGCGGTTTCCCAAACCGCTGATCCCAGTCTGGTTTGAGCGCTGAAGGGTGGGTCGAGCTCAGTCCTACCCCCGCCCCAACGGTCATGCTGATCCCCAAGGCCTGGGCTGTCTGGGTCAGGCAGTTACCCACACAGCAGTTGTCTCCCCCGTTGGTGCATGGGCATAGGACCTCAAGGTCAGGGTTTTGCTTAGCCATCCTGGGGGGGGGGGGGGGGGTTAATTCAGGGACCCACCCACGCAGAATTTTGGCATACCCACAGACCGACAAATGTCCCACCACCCCCCCCCCCGGGGGGGGGGGGGTCTGACACCCACCCACCCACCCACCCACCCACGTACCCAACTGAGACATGCAATACAGAAGACCAAGTTTTTCACAGAGGTGAACAACCATCATGTTTTACCGTTGCCCCCTTCGCATTTGACACAAATGACGAAGCATCCTAGCCCCTTTATGGGCGTGGGGCATGCACACGTGATATGCAATGACATGTAAACACACCATAAATAAACATGTTACACGGAACCTGCAACAGAAGAAAGAAAGAAGTGGCACTGGCTCGATAGACCCAAGGGCCCCCACAAAGTCCCACCCCACCCCCGGGGGGGGGGGGGGACACCCACCCACCATGAAATTCTGCCAGACCCACCCCCCCCCCCCCCGTGGGGTAGGACGGACACTAAGCAAAACCCTGCTCAAGGTCCCAGACACGGGAGAGGGTTTCTGTGACTGTCTGGATGATATCGGTGTGAGCCCCTGGTCTGTGGTTGGACGCAAACAAAATATTGTCACGAAACTGGCAGAGGCTGAACCACAGCGGGCCCCGTTGCCAGTAAATGTACCCTTCATCGGAAATGTTGAGCTCACCCCAGTCACGCAGTTTCTTCCCCGCCCTCTTTACTCTCCACAGGGTGTCTCTGGGCTGAGAAGGGGCCGCCCATCGGACTGCTGCCCTCTCTTTTCCACAGGGTTCCTACTGCCTGTAGCATGTCATTCTCTGTGAGTTCAAACTTCAGCAGGCGTGACAGCAAGTCTTGTGTGATA
Organism: Eutreptiella sp. 'Long Island Sound 2002'; assembly: GCA_964036045.1. NCBI lineage: Eukaryota > Euglenozoa > Euglenophyceae > Eutreptiales > Eutreptiaceae > Eutreptiella > Eutreptiella sp. 'Long Island Sound 2002'. Next base: position 18,076,038 of record OZ038396.1, read on the forward strand.
CACCAAAAACGTGTGTTCGTGGCTTGCCCGGCGCGGTCCAGTTTTGCGCTTTCTTTGCTGACGGACCACTGCAGGTTGACTTGGCGCCAGCGACGTTTTTTGCAAATCCAATTTGAAGCCTCAGTAAATGATTTCAGAACAGCGCGTGGGTTTATGTTATCAAACTGTTTTGTGAAGTCCATTTCAGTTAGGGACAGGGCACCTTTCTGAGAAATGAACCGGAACCATCCAGACACCTGTTTTATGTCGGCACACTGGAAATTGTGGGTGATTTCCTGCTGCAACAGTCGCAGCATACAGGTAAAGGACCGGGCGGCCAAACGGAGTTGCTGGCCGTTAAGAACAGGCGCTGGGGATGCAGAAATACCCCTGAAAACCCATTTTCCGGTGCGGAGGGATTTTGCCTTGGCAAGGACATAAAGGACGCACAGCCTGCCTTTTGGGTTGCGCTGCAGACTCATATCTCTCACCACTTTAGCTATCCTGCTGTCCCACTGGTCCACAGTGCAGCCCGCAGGGGTGAATTTTTCCTTACGCATGAATTCTTCCACTTGATCCCAGAGCCAGGCCGCACAAAACCCCCACATTTCCCCCGCCCCCTTGTCCACAATGCGCATGTACTGTGAACGGGACAAGAATCGGGACAGGCGGCTGAGCTGGACCAGCAAATTACCGGAATCCGGAAACAAAGACATGGGGAGTAGGGTGTCGAGGGAGGGCACCGCAGTCTGCAGGTGCTTGCAGAAATCTGTGATTCCTGACATTGCCTGTGCCCGGGCACGTCTGCCTGGGACGGGCACGGGATCATTGGGGCGTAGGCTCTCGTGACCCCCCACCGCAAAAACCGCAGGGAGCAACGCTGCATGCCCGTCAATGTGCAGGACTTTCCCAAACTCGGAAGCCCTGGTAGAGAAGTCTTGGCACGTGCAGGGGGGTTTTTGTATTTGACGAGACTGGCGCATCGCATGTGTTTGGAACAGTGACTTCACAGTGTGGGGGTTTGAGCGCACAATCCTGACACTGTAGTTCACAGCCTGGCGTTCATAATCTTTCAGTGGGGATGTGTGTAGGATCTTCCGTACAATGTTTGTGATGACGGTTTTCTGCAATTTCGTGAGGTTGGGGACTACAATAGTCCCGCACAGGTGGAAGGGCAGGGCGAGCTGTTGGGCAGTGTCGCGCAGAAACACTTGCAGTGCTTTCACTCGTGGTGTATCCCTTTCTTGTTTTGCCTGACGTAGTTCATGTAGCACGTGAAGCACTGTGCTTGTGATGTATGCTCGTTTTGTGTTGGAGGTGTTGTTTTCGGATATCCCGGGTGGTATGTCATTGACAGCCTAGTGTCGCAGGTCCGACCACCAGTTTCTCTCAGCCAACCCTGCCTGGAAAAGAGACTCGCAGTATTGCACGGGGATTGTTACCCAGTCGGACATGTTTGTTGTGAGCAGCAGTTTGTGAAATGTGGCACGGTCTACCGCTGCCCGTGCATCAGTGTGGTGCTTGCGTAACCGTTGAATAGGGCTCTGTCCCGTCTGTCCCACGTACACAGCACCGGTGCGGAGATTTATACATACATATATGACGAAGTGTGGGGGTGGAACATGAACAAACCATGCGTTTGTGTGCGCCTTGCGGCGGACGGTACGAAGGGAGGGGAGGGTGGTGTACGGCCAGAAGGGGATGCTAGCCTGCATGAGTTCTGCCCATCGGCCCAGGTTTGTGTCACCCAAAGACCGGTGCATCTGGTACTGAAGCGCAGCCAGGATTGCTTCCCTGTGGTTTTCAGTGATTTACGTAACAAACGGGCAACAGCCAAGACAGCGATGAGCAATCCAGGAGGTCGGCTTGCACTGATTCTCGCCACTGATTCTCGCCAGGCACAATCACAACAAAGACAAGAACATTGTCTGGCTGCGCTGGGCGCCTTTCGAAAAAAATGGACACTCAGAAACAGACACATGTACACACACACACACACACACACGATTGACGCAACAGGAACAGTCACTCAGAAACACAGCACCGCGTGCCCAACGACTGTCGTCAGGCCGTAGGCGTCGTGTAGAAGAAGGGGTCAAAGCAAGAGCAGGGCTCGGCCAAGGCCCCGGTCGGTGCAGTGGGCGCACGGTGTGTGCGTGTGCCCACGGGGCACGGGGCGGTCCACTGGAGGCGGCCACCCCCCGAGGGCCACAGAACATTGTGCAGCACCGGAACGGCGTGGGTCCAGCACAGCCCCCAGGCCCAGGACAGGGGTCCGGCTGCTCCCCCCCCGTGTGACATTCCGTTGGGTCATTGTTTCTTTACGGGGCCCTGGACAGTCACCCGCTCTTCCCTTCGCATGCTGCGTCGAGTCGCTGCGTGCTGTCGGCCGCTGCGGCCGGTGCTCCTGCTGGTGTCGTTTCTGCGTTCGCGGAGCCCCGTCGTTGGTGTGCCGGGGCTGTGCTGGATGTGGCGGGATGTGCCGTTTGCGCGTCAGCGGCGCCCAGTAGTTGGCGTGTTGGGGGTTGTGCTGGTTGCGGGGGTCGTTTGACTGTTTTTGCTGTCCACACACCTCTGTCCACAGGCCGTCCATAGCCTGCCTCGCTGTGTTTCTGTGCGGCCCAGGTGCCCTGTTCCTCCACGCGCTGTCCGGGCCGTCCACCATATGTCCTTTTCCCCCTCACGGCTGGTCTGCCCCTGATGGGCTCCCGCTCCTGGTGCGCAAACAGCCCATCTGGGCTGCGGGAGACACCCCCCACCTGATGCCGGTAGCGACGGGGCTGGCTGGCCAAGCCATCCCCTTTATTGTCGCTGCCTCCCATGCCCCACCCCCCCCTCCGCTGTGGGATACGGATGCGTGTGCACGCCCGCTGCCGTCAGGCACAAAGCAGAAGTGCAAAGCAAAAGTCAAAGAGGACAGCCCTTCAGTGACATGGCAGAGGTGCCTTTCGCTGCAGTGGAAACAAACCACCCCCCCCCCCAACACCGCTAAGCGCACCGGGTGCCTGCCAGCACCCCATCAAATGATTCGTGAAGCCGGGCAACACCGCGTACCACACGTGGCCATGTCTGCCCCACGGCAGCACTGCACCCTCCTTCTCCAGGGCTGGCCATTCCACATTGTTCACTCTTGAGTGCCGCATGGCCTTGGGGTGCCATGACGTGTACCTCGCACCGTTCCCTTGTGCATGGTCCTGATCCCATCGCTGCCACCCTCCGGAATAGGGCACACTTTCGTCGGGGGAGGCCGTATGACAGACTGCACACCGCCTCGAAGCGCACGCACACACGCACACACACCGCGTCAGACCACCAGCGCAACAGTGCCCCCCCCAGTACCGTGTTCCTTGTCACGGCGGCTCAGAAACAAAACAGTCATGGCACGCACTCAGCGCCTTTCTGTCGAGGAAGAGAACCAGCCCGACGAACAACGGTTTGGGGGTGGTCGGCCCCCCAGAGGGCGTGTAGGCCCACACTCCGGTCGGAGGAAGGGCCGGCGGCAACAGCGGATCCTGCACCATACAAACCCCCCCCCCCCCCACACAGCGGGTGCTGTCCCTTGTCAGCCCTCGGTGATGGATCTGCCGGCTTTGCTTCACCGTTCCCTCTGTTGTACATGCGCCATTCGACAGCAGCGCTTTGGCCTTACACCCAAAGGCCCATCCAGATCACCGCATCCCCCCCACCCGATCCGACAGAGAGGCAGCAGCCTCGTGCCCTGCCCGGGCCCCCGCCCTCCCCACAGCCCTCCTCCCCCCCCCATCCACGGCCCTCCCCCCAACAGCCCTCCTCCCCCCCCTCCACCGCCCTCCTCCCCCCCCTCCACAGTGCGAGGCCCCCCCCATACCAGTGCTGCTGGCGGTGTCCCCGTCGGCCTTGGAGACGGGGGTCTGGGGGGCCGTCTCCAGCCCCGGCTCGGTGCTCTCCGCGACCTTCGCCGGCTCCCCGGACTCGGACGGAGGGGCAGGCGGGGCAGCAGCCTCCTCTTTGGACTTGACGAGCGCAGCGGGCAGCTGCCCGGCCTGTGCCGAGGGGCAGGCGGAAGGGGCCACAGCAGGAGAACGTCACGCGGCGGGGCCTCAGAAGATGGCACATCAATGCCATCACCAGCGCCCTCCTCATATCTCTGCGCCCCCCATCCCCCCATCCGCCCCAACACAGACCACATCAATGCCCGTGGCACTGGGTCGCAGGCACCTGAGCATTGCAAACGGGCAACGCCCAGTGCACACGGCTCTCGGGGCCTATTCACGCTGCACCGCACCACTGCAGTAGCCCCAGGGGGGGGGGGGGGTGGATGCAGGTTGCAGACGGGGGGGGGGGGGGCGGCGGTGGTTGGGACCCCCCAAAATGCAGGGCATAGCGCATGCATCGGAGGGCCCACACCGCTGCAGGATCCGGACAGGTGGTGTGTGATTGTCACCCACACTCCATCCGCAGGGGCCAGCCCCTTCTGCATGTGGGGCAGTACGTGGCATGGAGTACGACGTCGATGGGCATGTGTGCCCCCCTCGCCGAGGGATGCATTGGAAGGGGGGGGAGGTACCCCCTGTGTGACATTCCGTCTGGTTGTTGTTTACCCCCCCCCCCCTCTCCAGGGGCCCAGCCTACGCCCAGCCAATGTCCCCCGAACGCCAAGTGCCAGCCTCAATGGCATTTGTAACCGACAGTAACCGCCCCCAACCGCTTCGGCAACCTCCTCCAACCGCCTGCCTAACCGCCTCTGGGGCCGCCTTTGAGGTCCCTTCCCTTCAAATGCATCCCTGCCCCCCCGCCCCCCCCCCCCTGGGCCCCTGCTCACTGGAGTCACGCATGACGCACTGATGCCCCAACATTGTCCCCAAAACCCCCATCGGAAAACGATGGTGCACCGCAAACGCCTCAAGACCGTTGCAGTGCACTGCAGAAGGCGCTCACAAACCGTCAAGTGTCAGCGGCTCCGATGTGACGCCACCCCCCGCAATGTGCGGAGGCCCCCGGTCTCGCAGGGCCCTGGCCTCTGCGTGTCCCTGCAATCCTCTGGATCCGGCTCCATCAACCCCCTCCCCCTCCCCTGGAGGGTGCACACGACAGCCGCCAGCCCCCCCCCCCCCCACACAGCCCCCCCCCCCCCCCCCCCCTACCCACACCCCAAAGGGACTCCGGCACGGAGAGTGGGGGATAGAGTCCCACGCCGTGTGGCCATGAAACGACATGGCCCTACACCGGGCGAAACGTGCCCAGCCCCCCCCTCACACATGAGGGGCCCCCGTCGGCCCTCGGGCAGGGAGCACCCCC
>OZ038396.1:18081493-18086493 GCA_964036045.1 Eutreptiella sp. 'Long Island Sound 2002'
CAGCCTCCGCCGGTCCCCTTTGCCGGCCACGTGATCCCGCACGCCGGAGCGGCAGGTCCAGCCCCAGGCCGTGCCACTGCGCAGTGCCCCCCCAGCCCATCCCCCCCCCCCATCCCCCCATCGCAAGTGTAGGGCAATGCATGGCCCCGATGTTTGCGTCCGGCATCTGCTCCGGTAGCTCTGAGCCCCAAACAGAAGGCAGATCCATGACCTCTGTTGCATGGCACCCCCCCCCCCTCCGCTCTCCAACCGGAAGCTTGTTGCCGCCATCCCAGGGGCAGTGGGAAATGGGTTTGCGCAGGGGGGGGGGGGGTCAAGCCCCCCGAAGGAGGGGGGGGAGGGGATCTGGACAAGGGGCGCTAGCTCTAGCTCCTGACAGGCCAGTCCCAAGGGGCCAGTCCAAACAATAGCGGTGACTCACCACCTGCGCTGCGCCCCAAAGAATAGTTCTTCAACGCCCCCCCCCCCCCCCGTGATACAGACCTGCGGATCCTTTTGAGCCATCAATTTCGGGGTACCTCAGGACACCCCCCGCCCCCTCCCCCGCCGGCCCGTCGGGGGTCCTGTCACAGGAGCCCTGAAGGGAAGGGGGGGTGCTCTGGAAGGGGCACGAACGACCCCTCCCAACCCACCACCCCAGCAATGCGCGGTGTCTTGTACTGCACCTGGGGGCATCTGGGCTTCCAAAACAGTAGAGAATGTGCGTGTTCTCTATGCCAAACACGCCATCCCTCAGCATACATGGCATTAGTGTCCGTTTTGATGTGGGAACCGATCCGTTTGCGTCTGTTTTGACTTTTGGGTGCGTCCGTTTGCGTCCGTTTTGATTCTTGGGTCCGTCCGTTTGCGTCTGTTTTTCCTTTCTGGGTGTATTTGTGCAGAAATAATTGCCGGGGTTGTCTGGGATAGTCAGTGACAGCGCCACTGACAATGACAGGGATAATCCAAGGGTGCTGAATTGTATGCAGTGCATGCGCAGAGATATCTCTGAGAGGGAATGTGCCCTAGTGGTATCATGCAGAGCTAATGAGAAAATGGGGCATTGGCTCAAATCCCAGCCCGTACAATTGTTCTGCACTGCCTGTTTTTTTACCGCTGTTGCAGGCACGTACATTGGAGGCCAGGGCCCCCTGCATATTGCAGAAGTTGTGAGGGCACGCGGTGCGTTGACGTGTGTTTCCTGATTGCGTGCGTCCGTTTGCGTCCGTTTCAGTTTTGGGGTGCGTCTGTTTCCGTCCGTTTTGAGTTTCGGTTGCATCCGGAAGCGTCCGTTTAAGGGGACGCTAACGCCATGTATGTCCCTCACTTGGTCCTCCCTCTTTGTACTCTTCCCTTTTGATGGCTCGGAACTGTTTTCTCTGTGTTGTCTTCGATTGAGAAGCTCCGGGGGGAGTCGGTTTGACTTCCATTCATTCTGACATTTCCTCATTACCTCTGCCTCTGCAGTATTTGGTGTGCTGTATGCAGACATGAGACCAGCCAACAGATATGCAGAGGGCTGTTGCTCTGAGGGTGCGTGTTTCACGCACGAATTCGCATCCCCCCCCCCCCCTCTTTCCGCCTCCCCTTTGACGTCATGTGCCTTTGAGCAGGTGCAGTCCGGTAGCTCTTGGGGGGGGGGGGGGGGGCGGTGTGGAACAGGGGACGTCTACCGAGGGGTCTGCCTACGCCTTCGCTTAGCTCTCCTTCATTAGGCTGCACCCCCCCCAGAGTTTTGCTTAACAACTCAGCGTCTCCTGGGGAGGGGGGGGCTACCCCCCCCCCTCCCGGACCCGCAGTTCATCGCGGGAAAAAATGAAATTTTACAAAAGGAGCTATTGATTTGGCTGTTTTTGGTACACAAACTTTGAGACTTTTGGGTTCCAGGCCCCCCCCCCCCCTGAAGGAGAACTCTGCCTATGCCTTCGCTGAGCTCTCCTTCATTAGACTGCACCCCCCCCCCCCCTTCATTGTTGTGTGTGTGCTGGTGCCGTAGGACGACAGGTGTGCCCCCCCCCCTCCCCTTCGCGCCGCGCTGTCTGTAGGCCATGCCCTCCGCCTCGTACTTTGGGTACCACGCCCAAGAGCGCCACGTGCGGTCCTCCAACCTGATCACCCCCTTCAACGTCAACCGCCCCCGCATCTTCCTGGTGCACGAGGACGGGACGGGCGCGGAGCTGCTGAGCGCGCTGGACCTGCTGCCCTATCTCCGAAGGGCCGTGAAGGACGTGCAAAACACGACCATCGAGCAGAGCACCATCGCTGGGCAGATGAACATGGAGACGGTCACTTTCCTGACTAAGTACCTGCACATTGGTACGTGTGGGCCCCCTCTCGGCGGTGCTGGCGGGGCAGACTTGTGCTTGACAACTCAGCATCTCCGGGGGGGGGGGGGGGGGCTATGCCTCATGCACGCGAAAACGCAGGGAGGCGGGTTGTGGATGGCCTTAGGACGGAGGTGCGTGGGCAGCACAAACCGTCAAACGACCCCGGCAACAACCAGCACAACCCCCAATACGCCAATTATTGGGCGCCGCTGACGCGCAAACGGCACATCCCGCCACAACCAGCACAGCCCCGGCACACCAACGACTGGGCTCCGCGAACGCGGAAACGACACCAGCAGGAGCACCGGCCGCAGCGGCCGACAGAACGCAGCGACCCGACGCAACATGCGAAGGGAAGAGCGGGTGACTGTCCAGGGCCCCGTAAAGACACAAAAACCCGACGGAATGTCACACGGGGGGAGGGGGGGCAGGGAATCGCTTGAAGGGGCCGGGGGCCGGGGGCTACCTCCTCCCCCCAACACTCCGGCCCTACCCCAAATGCATTCCCATACCCCAACACCAGCCCCAACCGCTTGTCCAACCGCCAGTAACCGCCCCCCAACCGCTTCACATCCCCCGTGACCGCTCTGCAACCGCTCTGGAATCTCGCCGATCGCCCCCCTCCCCTTCAAGCCCCGGGTTTCATAGTGGGAAAAAATGAAATTTACAAAAGGGACAATTGATTGGGGCCATTGTTGGTACACAGACGTTTGGACTTTTTGGGTTCGAGACCCCCCCCCCCCCTCTTAAGTCCCAAAATGGGGCTGGGGTGCTCTGTGTTGTGGGGTGTTGTGGGGTTGCCGCCGACCTGCCCGGCATTGCCGGGTCGTGTAGGGGGCAGTGCAGGGCTGTGGAGTGGAGGGTGTGTAGGCGGCCGGGGACGTGAGTAGGGCTCATGTCGCGGGGCTGGACCAAAGCGGTGGCTTTTGGCATGCACCCCCCCCCCTTTTGTGTGTTCAGACCAGCGGGACCTGACCATCCTGCACAAGATCATTCCGCAGTGCGTGGCCTCCATCTACCGCAAGAAATTAATTGTTCAGCAGGTGTGATGGGGCGACGAGGGCCGCTGCACGCGCGGCTCCCCCTGCCCTCCCCCTTCCCGGCACCGAATGCGCACGGGCGTGCACACACACACACACACCCTGTCCGACATGTGCGCTGACACACAGGGGAGTGAGGCACTGCTGCAGCAGGGGGCACCACGGCCACCCGAAGGGCGTCTGCATACCGTGCACACCAAGACACACACCACTGTGCGCGCGGCTGGCCAGCCAGCGCACCCCGGGAGCGGGGGGCACGCCAGCGCTCAATCGACCCATGGGGAGGATTCCCTCTGGGGTCCAGCACGCACGCCACGGGCCAGCCCACCCACCAGCCCCCAGCAGCGGGGGGAGGGGAATGAAGCGACAAAGGGAGACCCCCCCCCCCCCCAAGGGAGACCCGGCAAGCGCCCACGCTTGGCGCGCCCAGCGCAACGGCACGGCCGCGCGGGCACTGAGGTAACATAAACACACACCCCAGAGAGGCTCTGGCCTTGGCGAGGGCCGCGTGCGAGGGAAAGGAGCCCTCTCTCCACCCACCGTCAGGTGCGGGGGCTCATCTGCAGGCAACCCTCCCTGTTTTTCATAGCACGCGGCCCGTAGACCCATGCAGGTCTTCCTCTTCAATATGGCCACCCCCCCCCCCCACACACGCACGCACGCACGCACGCACACACACACACACACACGCACACACACACACACACGCACACATGCACGCACGCACACACACACACACACACACACACACGCACGCACGCACGCACGCACACACACACACACACACGCACACACACGCACGCACGCACGCACGCACGCACGCACCCACCCACCCACCCACCCACGCACGCACGCACGCACGCACGCACGCACGCACGCACGCACACACACACACACACACACACACACACACACACACACACACACACACACACACACACACACACACACACACACACACACGTTGATCAAACTGGAGCTGGAGGCGCTGGGTTTGACTGGGATTAAAAGCGACCCAGCGAATGCACAACCTGCTGGTGCTGGCACAGTGGTCAGCGCACCGCACTATGACTATGACGCTCAGTGGTCTGTACTTGCTGCGTGGGGCGACACCAAGACGGCCGCCCACCTTCAGATATGTGGCGCACAGCCCCACGGGTGGTGGCCTGGCACACAGCTCCTGATGGCCTCGTTGGACGCTCCATTAGGCCCAGTGGCGACCCCGGTCCGACAAACTTGCAATGTTGGAGCAATGGACGGCGGCCACAGCAACCGTGTCCCTGTGCCAAGCACACATGGAGGTCACAGGCCCACGCCATGGGGACGGAGTTCATCCGCAAAGTCCAAGATGAGGCAATGTGTGTGTGGGCGAGGCACATGTGGGCACAAACAACGCTCCGGGGGGGTCCTTAGGGAACTAATTTTTTTTGTTGAGGATCGCCCTGAGGGACCACCAACAGCCAACCCCCAACCACCACCAACCCCCAACCGCCAACAACTGCCAACCGCCAACCGCCGCCAACCGCCAACGGCGATCAACTGCCAACCGCCACCAACCACCAATGACCAACCACCAACCGCCGCCAACCACCACCAACTGCCACCAAACGCCAGTTGCCAACCGCCAACCACCAATCGCCACCAACCGCCAACC
>OZ038396.1:18091493-18105820 GCA_964036045.1 Eutreptiella sp. 'Long Island Sound 2002'
GGAGGAGGGGGGGGGGGGGGGCAGCAAGTCGTTGGGGTTGTGTGTACCAGCCGTGGGGCTTCAGAGCGCAGGGGGGGGGGGGGGGCTATGGGGCGGGTCACCTCCGGCCTCCGGGCGCTGAGTGGACGTTGTGCTGCCCCTCCACTGCACACCTCAGGGCCTTCGGGGGGGGAAGGCGTCCAGGAAGGGTACGCCAGCCCAACACGCAGCGATGGAGTGAGCGGGGGCGCCAACATTCCCTCTGCCCCGCCTGCCCCAGTCCTGCGAAGGAGGGCCAGAGCGAACCCCTGGGCCCCCGGTGTGTGTGAGGGGGGGGGGGGGGGGCAGAGGCCAACCCCCGCCGCCCGAACGCAGTGCAAGACGGCCCCGCAGCATGTCCTTTGGGCCTGCCCTGGCCATGCCCCCATGGCCTCTCTGGCCGTCCCCTGGGCTTCTGGGGGCCCTGGCCCCCACCCCCGCCCAAAATGCCACAACGAAGGGCTGTTCCAGACCGTCCCGTGCGGACATGGGGGGCCATGGTCTCTGCAGTCATTGGGGGCTCCGGCGCATGTCTGTGCCACAGGGCCATGGGTGTACCCAGCCCCCCCCCCCCCCTCTGCCACAGCGTTGCCTTATGTAATGATTGAGTGTGTGAGCGGGGCATGTGTGGGTGGGTGGGCAGGTGGGCAGGTGTGTCAACAACAAAACCGTATCAACGGAGGAAAGCCTGCATAACAAGGGCGCGCTCTGCGTCGCTCTCCCCTGCAAAGGGCGGGCTCCCGGCACCCTCCCCCGCAGTTGCACCCTCGCCAGGGCCAGAGCCTCCGTGCGGGAGACGGTGATGAGTGCGCGGCCGTGCTGCTCCACCGTGCGCCCTGCAGGGCACAGGCGCTTGCCCAGCGCTCCTGTCTGAGGGGGGGGGTCCCTCTGCCTCTTCAATGCTCTCCTCTCTCTCGCGCCACGGCTTGTGAGCCCCCCCCCCCCCTGTGGGGGCGTGTGTGGGTGCCACCCCCCCACCCCCGGACCATCCCCTGCCACACGCCCTCACTCCCACACACGACCCCCCCTTTGTGGTACCAAACTGAGTACCAACACCCCTCGACCCCCCGACAAAAGGCTGCCCCAGGGCTGCCACAGACACGGCCATGCCCCACACCCCAACACTCCACTTGCTCAAGGGGGATGGAGGGCCCCGGCAGACCCTTTTTCATTTTTGCACACTGCAATTCCCCATTTTTCGCCGGGTTTGACTTGTGAAAACTATGTTTTGCAGGTTGTGGCGAGTTGGAGAGGAATGAGAATGTTGTGAAACACCGTTTCCCCTCGTTATTCACTGTTTTCCACCATTTTCCACCATTTTTCACCGTTTTTCCTATTTTCCCCGTTTTTCATGGCCCCTGTGGTGAGTTGGTGAGTGCGGTTGCGATGAGCTTACAGGCCTGGGTGTGTCCTGTGGCCTTTTCCCACGTGGGGGGAGGGGGGGTCGACGAGAGTGGACCTTATGAGAACCCTAGGGAACCTACAGCTTTCACCTATACACAGAGGTACGCGCGTGCACACGCCCACACATCATAGTCGCGGCACCCACACATGTATCCCGTTACTTGTGCTCCGTCATCAATGCAGTTAACTGCTGGACCACTGTAGCAGCGCTCGCACGCGAACCATACCACACCCCCACAGCGCCTTGGTCCCAACACAACGAACCATTGTCCCCCGACACACATCTACTTATGTGTGAACCAGACACCCCAGCTAATTATCAGTCACAAGCCACGTCACGACGCTGGATCGTCAGGAACACAACACTCCCACTGCGCACGCTGCACCTGTTGCTTACGCTCAATTTCAACAGAAACCATGGTTCCTTTACGCCTCCCGTGATGCCATCACCTCACTGGATCCGCTCCAACGACTCCGCATACACTGTTTCTTCCTTAACCACCCGAAAAGCTTCTCCAACCTCTGGCAACCCCACCCCCATCGTGACATCTGTATAAATCATATTCACGCTGCATGCGTCGTGCTCTGGACAGCAAAGACCTGGGCCGCTGGGCTCAGCTCTTGCAAGACCGCGTAGCCTTCCTGCCTTACGAAACACATCCACTGATTCGTATGCTACGCGCCATTTCACGCACACATCACTGGCACACATCAGTTGCCCCTTCAACAATCCTGATATACATTGCCATCCACACTCAACTACTCATTTGTTACGCACGAAAAACCACTTTGGCCACCACACAGCGCCTACGAAAACATGTCACAACCACACAAGCAGGGACGGAAGACTCCACCTTCCACGACATGCTACGAAACACCTCGGAACTCCACTGGACACTAGTCCCTGTCGAACTTGTGGACAACACAGAACTTGCCTGTTACCGGAAGAGGGCCTGGTGGCACATAGTTCAGCGCTGGGCACTTAATGACGCAGCACCTGGGCTGCCCACCACGACCTCCGCCCTACCCACAGCACAACACACTAAACAATTGTAAACCACCCTGCGCCAGGCACACATTGCACGCACCAACCGTGACTACGCTCAAGCAGCCGTCCTCAACAAGGACATGGAACGCATCGCCGCTCGGTTGAACATCCCACTCTGCCGACCAGTTAATGTGACAGTACCCTACCTTCTCCCCCTCCAGAAGTCCAAAATGGAAACACTCATCAACTGCATGGTCAGAAGTACGAACCGCAGTTCTTGGGAACGTAAGGCCATCCGTGCCCACGTGAGAGTTGTCCCCTCAGCCCCCCTCAATGTGCGTCGTGCCTTTGAACGCTTATCCAACAAACACGAAAAGAGCGACGCGCGCCCCCCCTGCAAGTGTAACAAGGAACACCTACACCTTTGGTCCGCAGCAGGACCGGTCCGCCTTGTTGACGGCCACTTCGCCCTGCTCCCTGTCACCATCATGCACCAAGGGTCACCACTGCGTGCCACCGATCCACTCCCTTGCCATGGCACACGCTCGCGCGCACACGCAATTAGCTGCCCTACGAAACTAGCACAAACGTTACACATACAGCACCACTTCCCCACCTCCATCATTTCCGAAGCCCTACCGGCAAACGAGTGGAACAGCGATGCGCCCCTCCGACACCGAGTCCAGAATATTGCACGCAACCTCAACTCCATTGCCACTGTACGTATTGCTGACAAAAGCAGCACCATGCTTTTCGCCTTCTGCCGACAATGGCTATGGGACCAGACAATACAGTTTCTCACAGACGAAGAATACACATCTAGACCAACATCGGACAACGGACAAATACAAACAGCACTGCATACCATCATGCGTAAAAACAAATGGCCCGTCAATACAGACCGTACACTCCCCCTGCTTTACCTTCCGGGAAAAGCGAAATCCCTCACAAAACAGTGTATACTATGGCGCCCTATTGCGGCTATCGTTGAGCCACAGGTACAGCGATTTTATCTGCGTACAGCCGCCAGGGCATTCACCCTACTGTTGCGCCTCCTTGTCAGCGAAATTCTTGGTGTGTTTCTGGTCCTGAAAATTAGTGATTTGCAGCCATGAATCCATGGTTTGTCTGACTGGCAGTGCACAGCAATAGGCGAGGCGGCAGTTCAACAACGTTACCCCCCTGTCAGTTATGAAAGATTTACGGGAATCAGTTCGGTGGCTTGCAAAACGCCGCCGCTGGAACGCCAATGACATCGTGTGGAGCATTCACAGGGACAATAAAAAGCTTGATAGGGCAGGGATGGGCACGTCATCACGTTTCACACACATCAAGCATACGGAACTTGAAAACCTTGTATACTTTTCGCTACGAACAGACACGCACACACAAGCATCAGGCCGCATTTGGGCACGTACAAGAGCCATCCCTATGGGAGGGCCATTCAGCGCCCAGAGTGCCGATTTGAGATCCATATGGGGCGCCAAGACGAGAGTGGACCTTATGAGAACCCTAGGGAACCTACAGCTTTCACTGCGAGGTCATCCCTTGTGGCATACACCCCGCGGCAACGTTCTGTCCCTTGCTCAATTCAGAGATAATGTCTTGGTCGGGGCACGGGGGGCGTCCGCATCCGCAGAAATGCAGCGATTTGTTGATACCCTATCCCAGGTATGGAAACTCCCGGTACTATGTGACTGCATGAGCCTTGAGAACCGGGTATGCGATGGAGCATGCATGGGCCCTTCACTCACGGCCATGGGATTCACCACCCACTTGGTACCAGACTGCCCCCCCCTGATCTATGCCCAGCCCTCCGGCTTAACACCAGATTGGCATCTCAAATATTCAGTGACCCTGCAGACCCCAAATGCCACAGCACACAAACGGGTGTCCAACATCATTGTCGGAGCAGTCCTTAATGTAGAACCGTTCCTTCACACGTGGATCTCTTCTGCCTGTTGAGCATTACGACATGGGCACAAATTGCATGCTTGTCTGGATACTCCCGTTCAGCAGTTTTGCGCGCGTTGCACTCCGCAGTGCCCCGCATAATGAGCCGGACACCATGGGACGTAGACAACACACTACACTGGTGCAGGCATGTCACATATATACTCCCGGCGACTCGGCACACTATTTTCTTCCGTCCGCACCGCTGGGTACAATCCACGGCACACTGGTGCCACGGCGCATATGCCTCCTGGCATATGCCACACCGAGGACCGTGCACCGACATCTGCGCCGACTGGTGCTTTGATTTTCCTGTTTTACGCTCCCTTACCCCCCTACTGAACCCGGCATCATCAATCCGCTTGGGGCAACAGCCCCGGGGGGAGGGGGGGTCGGCGTTTCCATTTATCACAGAAATCAGTATATGACATAGGTAGAGATCCTGTGGGCCCTGCATGGCGGCGGCTCAGAGCGTTCCGCTGCGTGCCCACTGTCTTTGTTTGCTCAGTGAACTACCCACGGGCATCCTTGCTTTCAATTTTGACAGAAAGGTACCTATGGTCTTGTAGGCCACTGACGAGCCACATCTTCTGCGCTTTGTTTTGTCTGCCGCCTGTGCACACGTGACTTAGCCAGCATTTCTTCGGGGGGGGGGGGGGGGGCTCTGCCTGTCCCAAGACGTGAGGTAGCCCCCCAAACGGGGCCTGCAGCTCCGGCTGATAGTTCATTGGGGCGTCCGCCATTAAGGCTGAGGGAGTATGCCAGTGGGGCGGAGGGGCGGGGGCGGGCTATGCAGGCTGGAAGTTCTGCATTACAAATTCTGTACAAAGATTTTGTACGCAATTTGTTCGCTCTTTTTCAGGATTTGTGCAGGTAATAACAGCAAGCACCCACTGTTTCTCATGAGCGATTATTGCGAACCATCCATAATTTGATCGCTCATTTTTGAGAAGTGGCACAGATTTTGTCCTGCCAGAATTTGTAGATTCATATCCCCCCCCCACACGGAATACCCCCCCCCCCCCCGGGGTATGCACGTGTTCGCCTTTTGAGGAGGGAATCCCCCACTTGTGGAAAGGGGGGCTGGTTGCCCACCCATCGGGTTGGGGCTAAAGAGGGCCTGATGGGCTGCCCAACAGCCGCGGGGGAAATCACTTTTACTGCCTGAGAGGGGGACAGTCGTCCCGCTGCTCACGTCCCTCCCACACCGGTCCCGGTGCCTCACACTCCGTCATCCCCAAGACTGTGAAGTTCGGAGGGTGCCTCAGCCCCACATCCGATGAGGGAAATGTACCCCAGGGCCCGGGGGGTACCGCATCACCGAGTGGGACCCATCGCCATCGGGGGGCGGGGGCGTGTTCAGGGATTGTGCCAGTTGTTTCCGGGATTCAATGCCCGCGTGGTGTACTGTTCATTGGATGAGGGGGTGGTACCTCGTGCCATAGCCAAGGAGCCCCCCCCCCCCCCCCCGCCTTTTCCGGGGGTACAGATGTTGGTGGGGTGTGGGGCCCCTTTCAGGCACGGGACGCAGGGGATTGTCCCCGGCTGTGTGTTGGTCTGTTCGTGTTAGTGGCTGATCCTGGTCTGTGCTGCAGTCTGCGCTGCAGGATCTGAAGATTGCTCTGGCAAACACTCCAAGTGTGCACCCACTGTTTGTATTGTAGTGTATTGTATACTACAAGAGTGTGTTGGTCTGCAAAGGAGGAGGCGGTGCACGTACCCCCCGTGCAGTGCCTGGCAGTGCTCTGCCATGGCACGCCACGCCCCCCCGCGCTCCGCCCCGGTCCCGCCCCCCCCCCCCCCCCGCCCCCGTGCCCCTTGCCCTTGTGCAGAACGCGCGCAACTGCGATGACGAGTGGGACCCCCAGACCAAAGTGTTCGTCATGCGCAGCTTCCTGAAGTACGCCTCTGTGGAGCCCCAGTACCGCAAGGCCCTGAAGTTGGCCATTCAGAGGGAGAAGGCCTTCGCCAAACGCAAGCAGGCGTACAACAAGTTGTTGAAGGTCCGAGTGCGGGCGGAGACGGGGGCATGGGGTGGCGGGTTTTCAAGTGTGTGTGTGGGGGGGGGTCAATAGAGCCTCCAAAATCTGGGGGGGGGGGGGGGGGGGGGGGGGTTGGGGAAAGGGCCTCCAACAGGCACCTGTAATCAGTTATTGTGAACTCTGGCGCCAAAGGCGCCGAAAAATTTTTTGAGTGTTAAAAATGGTCCAATTGTTTTTCACCAAATATATGGCAAATGATGATTTTTCTGAACCCCCTCGACGCAACACAACACGACACGACACGACACAACACAACACAACACAACACAACACCGACACGACACGACACGACACGACACGACACAACACGACACGACACGACACGACACGGCACGACACGACACGACACGACACGACACGACACGACACGACACGACACGACACGACACGACACGACACGACACGACACGACACGACACGACACAACACAACACAACACAACACCGACACGACACGACACGACACGACACGACACGACACGACGCGACGCGACGCGACGCGACGCGACACGACACGACACGACACGACACGACACGACACGACACGACACGACACGACACGACACGACACGACATGACACGACATGACACGACATGACACGACACGACGACACGCGACGCAACACAACACAACACAACACAACACAACACCAACACCAACACGACACGACACGACACGACACGACACGACACGACACGACACGACACGACGCGACGCGACGCGACGCGACGCGACGCGACGCGACACGACGACACGACACGCGACGCAACGCAACGCAACGCAACGCAACGCAACACAACACAACACAACACAACACAACACAACACAACACAACACAACACAACACAACACAACACGCGAAGCGACGCGACACGACACAACACGACACAACACAACACAACACAACACAACTCACACAACCCACACCAACACAACCCACTGCCCCCTGGCGGTGAGACAGTGCATTGCAGGAGTTGCACTGCCCACTGCCCCCAGGCAGTGAGGCAGTGCCAGGGTTTTGCTTAGTGTCCGTCCTACCCCACGGGGGGGGGGGGTGGGTGGGTGGGTCTGGCAGAATTTCAGGGTGGGTGGGTGTCCAACCCCCCCCCCCCCCGGGGGTGGGGGGGGACTTTGTGGGGGCCCTTGGGTCTATCGAGCCAGTGCCACTTCTTTCTTTCTTCTGTTGCACGTTCCATGTAACATGTTTATTTATGGTGTGTTTACATGTCATTGCATATCACGTATGCATGCCCCACGCCCATAAAGGGGCTAGGATGCATTGTCAGTCAAATGCGAAGGGGGCAACGCTAAAACCCCACAGTTGCTGTGTCTGCCCCACGCCCATAAAGGGGCTAGGATGCTTTGTGAAAAACTTGGTCTTCTGTATTGCATGTCTCGGTGGGTGGGTGGGTGTCAGCCCCCCCCCCCCCCCCGGTGGGGGGGGGACATTTGTCGGTCTGTGGGTATGCCAAAATTCTGGCTGGGTGGGTCCCTGAATTACCCCCCCCCCCCCCGGGGTGGGTAAGCAAAACCCTGGGCAGTGCACTGCAGGAGTTGCACTGCCGCCCGCCCCAGGCAGTGAGGCAGTGTATAGCAGGAGTTCCACTGCCCACTGCCCCCAGGCAGTGAGGCAGTGTATTGCAGGAGTAGCACAGCCCACTGCCCCCAGGCAGTGAGGCAGTGCATTGCAGAATTTCCACTGCCCACTGCCCCGAGGAAGTGAGGCAGCGCAATGCAGGGGTTGCGCTGCCCACTGCCCCCAGGCAGAGCAGCAGCGCATTGCAACAGGAGCGGCAGCTCCACTGCCCACTGCCCCCGGGCGGTGAGGCAGTGTTTAACAGGAGTTCCACTGCCCACTGCCCCTGGGCGGTGAGGCAGTGTATTGCAGGGGTTGCACTGCCCACTGCCCCCAGGCAGTGAGGCAGTGCATTGCAAGTTGCACAGCCTGCTGCCCCAAGGCAGAGAGGCAGTGTATTGCAAGAGTCCCACTGCCCACTGCCCCCAGGCGGTGTGGCAGTGCGTAGCAGGAGTTGCACTGCCCACTGCCCTTGGGCCACAGCAACAGCGCAGCAGGGCACACACAGTGCAGTGCAGTGCACAGCACCAAGCAGTGCGGCACCACACAGAAGGCACTGGTGGTGCAGCGCGGCACGCAGGGTGCAGTGGGCCTATGAGACCCTGTGTGACTGCGCGCAGGCGTCGGCAGAGCAATGCCGGCCAAGTGCGAGAGTGCACTGGTCCGGCTATGCCACAACACACTTACACACAGCGCGCACACCACACACACAGCCCCGCCCGTTTACCTTTGCCCTTGGGTAGACATCCCGGCCATTGCCTTCTGGTAACAGCGCCTTCGGCAAAACACAACACAACACAACACAACACAACACAACACAACACAACACAACACAACACAACACAACACAACACAACACAACACAACACAACACAACACAACACAACACAACACAACACAACACAACACAACACAACACAACACAACACAACACCACACGACACGACACAACACAGCACAACACGTGTTCCATACATTCCGTCAAACAGCTGCGCCGCGAGCCAGGCTTCGTTTATAAGGAATTAAGTTAACTTGGGAGGGGGTCTGGGTGGGTGCCCCAGCTTGGGTGGGTGGGTGAAAATTCTGGGACACCCCCCCCCCCTCTTAGAATTGTACTCTGGGTGGGTGGGTCTGTAGTCTAGGACCCCCCCGTTTAATGTTAGTGTGCAAGCTGGTGGCGCTTTTTTTCGATTTCAAATGTGTTCAACAACCTGAATGGAAGGTAACTGCAGCAGAACTAGACTGTAGTTGAACAGTAGTGCAGTTGTGTTCAGATCTAGTGATCTATGGTTCAATTCCTGGTGAGGGAAACTGTTTTGAGCTCCGCTCTTTTTGCAAGGTTCGGAGCTACAGTGACATTTTTTGTCATGCCATTGGGGTCGCTTTGTGTGTATCTGCAGACCTCATTGTTTGCTTTGCTATGCAGCAGCCTGGGAAGTACCGCTGCGGTTGTGGAGTACTCATATCCAATGTGGGAAAGGCTGAACGTGAGCACTTCAAAAGTGATCGACACCAAAAATGGTTGAAGAGCCATCAGACTACAAAGAATCTTTCAGCATTTTTTGTGAAGGAGCAGAGCCCTGTGGGCAGCAGCAGCAGCAGCAGCAGTAGCATTACAAACACCAGCAACGACTACAACACCAACAGCTGCAGCAGCAATATCAACTGCAGCAGTGGTGGCAGCAACAACAATGCCAGCAGCAGCAGCAGCAGCAGCAGCAGCAGCAGTAGCAGTAGCGGGACCATGTGCTTCGGCAGCCATGGTAGCATCACCTCAGGTGGGGTTGGGGAGCCGTTCAGCCCCGTGAGAGCGCCTCAAAACCCCCCCTCAAATGTTTATAAGAGGGGGGGGGGTCTGGGTGGGTGGCTTGGTCTTGGGTGGGTGGGTGCCTCAAAATCCCAAAACCCCCCAGCCCCTTATAAACGAAGCCGGCCGTGAGCGCGCGACGCCAGGTGCTCCCCGCAAGGGCCTCGGGGTCAGTCCATGTGCCCCCCCCTTTCACACGCAAACGGCCTGCGGCAGATTGTGGATGAGCGTTCGGAGGAGGAGATCGCCGCAGAGGCCGCCGTTCAACAGGAGCTCATGGCCCTCGTGCACAAGAAAGAGGCGGAGTACGCCCTTCGCAAAAAGGCCGAAGTGGAGGGCACTGCCTCCAACGCGGGCCCCGGCGCAGCCCCCCTGTCCACCCCCAAGGCCCAGGCGGAGCAGCAGCGAACTACAAAGGTCTGGCCCATTTGCCCCACGGCCCTTGTGGCGTGTGCAGGGCATTGATTGGGGCCTTGCCCCCCCCCCCCCCCTCCCCCCGCCCGTGCCCTGAGGAAGTCTGTGGGGCCATCGCTTTGTGGGACGGCCCTGGGGGCACTTGGGGGCGCCGCGGCAGTTGTGGGGCCGGCGCCGGGCCGCAGTCCACTGGGCACCGGCAATGGTCAGGCCACGGCAAGAGGAACGGGGCAAGTCCCCCCCCATCCGCACGTCATGTGGGACTTTGTAGAGGACTTGGGGGAAGGGGGTTTGTGGGGGAAGGGAGGGGCATGGGGCGGGAGGGGGGCATGTCCGGGGGGTTGAGGGGGGGTCTGAAGGGGGGGGCAGAGGGGCATTCGAGGGGGTTTGGGGGCAGTGATGTATTAGAACGGCCGTACACCGCAGGAGGAGGGGGGGTTACCCCCCCCCTGGACCCCCCTAGACCCCCCCCCCCCCCCTCCTCTCCTCCCCTTCCAATGCTTGAGGCTGACAGCCAAAATTTTTCCTTCGGTGCCTTCGGTGCCAAGAGGATTGAAGCTCCAAAATCTTTGGCCCCCCTTCAGCGGGGACCAGAGGGGGACGCTGGGAGGCGGGGGGTCCCAGCCAGACCCCCCTCCCCCCCCCTTCTAGTTCCTGGGTGGGGGGGCAGGAATCGGAGGCAACACTTTGAGGCCCCTCGAGGGCCTCGGCGTGGCGCTGCGCATTCGCCGGCCGCACGCACACACCCCCTCTTCGGTGGACTGTTCGGGGGGTGTGCGAGCCCCGGGGCCCATGCCTTTGGGCCTTGTGGCAGACCTCCCTCGGGGCCGTGCCACCGCACGGGGGGGGGGCAGGGGGGGGCAGAGGGCAGGGATGCATTGGAACGGGGGGGGGGGAAGGTACCCCCCCCCCTCCAGGCCTCCCAGCCTATGCCCAGCCACTGTCCCCCTGACGCCAAGTGCTGGCCTCAATGGCATTTGTAACCGACAGTAACTGCCCCCAACCGCTTTGGCAACCTCCTCCAACCGCCTGCCTAACCACCTCTGGGGCCGCCTCTGAGGTCCTTTCCCCTCTACTGCATCCCTGCCAGAGGGCCCGCCGCGTGTCAGCTCAGTGTGCCAGTCAGTTCCGTTACACATGCTTCTAACTGCCCCCGACTGCCCTCTAACCGTTGTGTAACCGCCAGCACTTGCCCGACAACGGCCTTCCCAACCGCCAGTCACCGTTTTTGCCAGTGCCCTGGCAACGCCCCCCCCCCCCCCCCCCCCGAGCACATCCCTGGCCGAGCGGGGGGGGATCCCCAGGGATCTACTGTCTAATCCCCCCCCCCCCTCTCCCGCAGCGGACATTCGATGGTGCGTTTCGGACAGGACGGACCCAGACGTGCCACCAGCGTCCGGCAGCGAAACTGGTTCCCAGTAGGAATCGGCCCCATGCCAAAGGGCCACTCAGGAATACCCACCAGAACTCAGTAGGAACGTGCTGCGTCCAGCGTGTGGCTCAGTAGGACCCTGCTCCATCTGATCATGTCTGAGCTGGCAGATGCTGGTGGCAAGTCTGGACGGACCGCGTTGGCACATGACTGTGGGGCCTGGGGATGGACTGGGGCACATGTATGGCCGCCCACCACCACCACCACCACCACCGCCTCCTCAGGGGACCCCCCCCCCCCCCCGATGGGCTCTGATGGTCCCACCAGCTCCGATCCTGATGCCCATCACCTGTGCTCTGCTTCTGAGTGGCATGCCAACACGAGGCACTGAGGGGGGGGGCTTTGGGACCCCCCCCCCCGCCAGTGCTGGAGCCGGCAAACCCCCGCATGGACTCGGGTTGTGCCTCTGGATGCCCCTGGTCAACGGCACGGGCAACAGCCCCGTCTCTATGACGGCCGACCCCCGGAGTAGTCAAACAGGACAAGTCATCCGGGGCTCCGTTGACACAACCAAAACACGTTCGGGCCCACAGAGGGTCAGAATGAGCGGTGGCGAGAGGCCAATAGGCGCTGCCAAAGGCAAACAAACCAACACCAGGGCCTCGTGCCCCCCCCCCCCCCGTGTCTTCGTGCAGCTCGCCAACGCCAAGCCATACCCCAAGCGCTTGGAGGCGAAGAAGGAAGAGCTTCAGAGTCTGCAGTCCACCAACTGCCCCAACTACTGGACGTCCGATGAGGTGTGCCTATGCCCCCCCTGCCCCTGCCCCTGCAACGGAGGCGCCACGGACCGCGGGGCGCGGCTGTGCGTCATGCACAGGACCATCCCCCGATGAAGTGTTGGCGCCGCCCCCTCCGGAGACCCTCCGGAGACCCTGTGCCTCTCTGCATACGAGTGGTCTGTGTCACGCCGCAGTCACACTCACACGTGCAGTCTTGTAACTACTTAATGATTGGTGACTACCATTGATAACTGATAATTTCATGAATAACTCGGATCATCATAATGAAGATTGAATGATTCATTGAATCATTTGAATGTTTGATGACATGAATGATTCATATGAATGATTGATAAACAAGTTCAGTCCCCTCCATTCATCATGACCGAATGTCGCCCGCACGTGCACCTGCCCCATCTTCCATCTTCCTCTCGGGGGTCCCCCCGGGGCATGAAAGCGGGACCAGCGCCAGCGGGGGCACCTCCAGGTCTGCTCCCCAGATGTCCTCCCGTGCCCATGCTCTGACTGCCTCAGGCCCTGCCAGTCCTCAGAGATATGCAGAGGCATGCGGGATGATGAGGACACCGTAGGAGGAGCCCCCCCCCCCCCCGCCCCCCCGGACCAAAGGGACCATCGTGATCGAGATTTACCGTTGGGAAAATCGGGTGGGGCCATTGTTGGTACACAGACTTTTGGGAATCGGCCCCGCATCAACGGCCACTCAGTAATACCCCCCCCCCCCCCCCCGCACCACCGGAACTCAGTAGGAACGTGCCGCGTCCGGCGTGTGGCTCAGTAGGACCCTGCCCCATCTGATGCATCCCTGGCCCCTGCACTTCTCAATGCGATGGTGCGGCATTGTGCGAATGGGCCCTGGTGCTCAAGTGGGCTCTGCGCCGCCGCACTGCCCACCGGCTGGCCGCATGATCACGTGGAAGGTCCACCGCCCGATTGGGGCGTAGGGACCTCCCTCCGCCGCAACAAGTCCTCACCTGAACCACCGTGTCCTGCATTAGCGAGAGGAAGAGGGAGAGGAATGCGGAGGCGGAGGCGGAGAAGAGACACGGACACACACACACACACACACAGAGAGAGAGAGAGAGAGAGAGAGAGTGCGAGAGAGCGAGAGAGAGAGAGAGTGAGAGAGAGAGAGGGAGAGAGAGAGAGAGAGGGAGGGAGGAGAGAGAGAGAGAGGGAGGGAGGGAGAGAGAGAGAGGGAGGCAGAGACGGAGAGGCAGGGGGGCGAGCAGTGATGTATTAGAACGGCCGTACACCGCAGGAGGAGGGGGGGTTACCCCCCGCCTGGACCCCCCTCCCCCCACGCCCTAGACCCCCCCCCTCCTCCCATTCCAATGTTTGGGGCTGACAGCCAAAATTTTGGCTTCGGCGCTTTCGGTGTCAAGAGGATTTACGCTTCAAAATGTTCGGCCCCCTTTCGCCGGGGACCATAAGGGGACCCTCGGAGGAGGGGGGTCCCAGCCAACCCCCCCTCCCCCCCGCCTCCGCTCCAACACACCCCTCCCCTCTCTCCCGCTACGCCCCTGTGACGCAGGGCAAGGCTGTGCACGGCACACTCGACAACAGCAAAGAGGTCCCTCCAAAGCCCAAGCCGCAGCCCAAGCCACAGCCCCGGGCCCCCGCCCCGCCCCCGGCCCCCAACGGCCAGCCCCCGGCCTCCCCCGCAAGCAACGGCACGCCCCCCCCGCCCCCGAGAGCCCCGGCTTTGTCCCGTGCCCCCGGGGGCGAGCCCGGCGGCGACGGAGGCGGAGGGGGAGAGGGGGGGCGAGGAGGGGGCCCGCTCCGGCTACGGGTCCAAGAGTGGGTCGGTCCGCCGGCGCCCGCTGGACGTGTACGGCAATCCGCGTGAAGAGGGCACTGTGCCGGTGAAGGTGTGTGACTGTGGCGAGGCGCCGAGGCAGAGAGTTGTGTTGGGGGCGGTGGGTGCAGGGGGCTTTTTAGGAGACAATTTTTTTT
>OZ038396.1:18106020-18137769 GCA_964036045.1 Eutreptiella sp. 'Long Island Sound 2002'
GCAGGGCCCTCTGCGGCGGGGCCATTCAGAAGGGGCGGGGGCAGCGGTGCCGAGGGGCTGGGGGTGCAGGACAGTGGGAGGGCGCGTCCGGTGGAGTACGGGAGGGCCTCCCCCAGAACCCCTGAACCAGCGGCCCAGACAGCGCCGGTGCATGACCAGCGCCGCCCTTTCCAAAGGGGACCGCTGCCACAAGGGCGCCCATGGGGTGGGCGGGGGAAGGGGGGGCTAGCCCCCCCTGTGTGACATATAGCCCATCGGTGGTTTCTTTACGGGGCCCTGGACAGTCACCCGTTCATTCTGCACCGCACGATGCAGCGTCGATCTGCTCCTGAAGGTCCGCCAAGCCGCTGTCCTGACCCCCCCCCCATTTCTGTTTCTCCATCGGCGGCGGGTTGTGGTGGTCAAGGCATTGAGGATCCACACGGCATTAGCCTTCGCTCAGCCCCCCCCCCCCCCCCCCAACGGCTCAATTGATGGACCCCCCCAAATCCTACCAAGACGCCTGTCACACAGCAACGCCCGTGAACTGCGGTGACAGGGGGGGGGGGGGGTAACACAGTGCCCACAGAGTGATTGCGTGCCATTACACAGCCCGGCGGGTGTCAGCGCGGGCGGAGCAGAAACATTGATTGGCGGGTGTTGGCAGGCGTCTACACAAGTGATGGCAGGGGGTCAGCCTCAGGTCCGGGAGTGTTGTGGGGTGTTGTTCACACAGTCATCGGACGGAGTAGTCGCACCGCAGACCAATCAACCGACCCCCATCGCTCTGTCAGCGCGTGGGCGCGGGAGAACTTCACTCGCTGTTCCACGAGGCACCCCCGCGTTGGGGCCGGGGGCAGGCACTCCAGCGCGAATCTGCCGCGCCGATGGCTCCGAGCGAGAGGCTGATGCGCATTGCGATCACTCGAGCCCATGCCCCAGAGGGACACGCAGCACGCGGCAGCGGCGCGGGCAGGCGCGCGACACGGATCTGCGCGGGGCTGCACAACCCCCGCCCCCTGTCTGCCCCCTCCCCTCTGCCCATCCCTCGACAGCCGCGGGGGGGGGGGGGGGCACCTCCTTCTTGCCGGGCACAAGGGACGCGGGCTCGAAGGTCACGGTGTGTTGCTTGACGTCCGCACGGAGGTAACTGTCGTCCTCCCGCAGCACCGCAAACTCTTCGCCGTCCAAATACCTGAGGGCCACGGAACGGGCCATGGCAGCAGCGCGGCAGGGCTTTGCGGGGGGGGGGGGGGGGGATGGCACGGCAGCCCATTTGCCCAACCCCCCCCCCCCTCCCCCTCCTTGGTCGCCGTGCCGGGAGGGGGGTTTGGGCTGGGGCTGCCCTACCTGCCGTGCCCGGGGGGGGGGGGGGGGGGATGGCACGGAGACCCATTTGCCCAACCCCCCCCCCTCCCCCTCCTTGGTCGCCGTGCCGGGAGGGGGGTTTGGGCTGGGGCTGCCCTACCTGCCGTGCCCGGGGGGGGGGGGGGGTCCGACCCCAACATCCATGGCTCAAAATGATCCCCACGTCGCGCTGATCATTTTGACTACACATTTGTGGGGGAAAATGTTTTCGTGAAAAAATTGTTTGCGGGCCAAAATTTGTGTTCCCGGCGCCTTTGGTGGCAACATCCGTCCATACACAAAACAAAGCGCCCGGCACGGAAGCCCATTTCTGGAACCCCCCCCCCCCCTCCTCCTCCTTCGCCGGGCGCCCATGCCATCCCCCCCCCCCCCCTCCTCCTTCGCCGGGCGCCCATGCCATCCCCCCCCCCCCCTCCTCCTTCGCCGGGCGCCCATGCCATCCCCCCCCCTCCTCCTCCTTCGCCGGGCGCCCATGCCATCCCCCCCCCCCCCTCCTCCTTCGCCGGGCGCCCATGCCATCCCCCCCCCCCCTCCTCCTTCGCCGGGCGCCCATGCCATCCCCCCCCCCCTCCTCCTTCGCCGGGCGCCCATGCCATCCCCCCCCCCCTCCTCCTTCGCCGCGCGCCCATGCCATCCCCCCCCCCCTCCTCCTTCGCCGCGCGCCCATGCCATCCCCCCCCCTCCTCCTTCGCCGGGCGCCCATGCCATCCCCCCCCCCTCCTCCTTCGCCGCGCGCCCATGCCATCCCCCCCCCCCCCTCCTCCTTCGCCGCGCGGCCCATGCCATCCCCCCCCCCCCTCCTCCTTCGCCGGGCGCCCATGCCATCCCCCCCCCCTCCTCCTTCGCCGGGCGCCATGCCATCCCCCCCCCCTCCTCCTTCGCCGCGCGCCCATGCCATCCCCCCCCCCCTCCTCCTTCGCCGCGCGCCCATGCCATCCCCCCCCTCCTCCTTTCGCCGGGCGCCCATGCCATCCCCCCCCCCCTCCTCCTTCGCCGCGCGCCCATGCCATCCCCCCCCCCCTCCTTCCTTCGCCGGGCGCCCATGCCATCCCCCCCCCCCTCCTCCTTCGCCGCGCGCCCATGCCATCCCCCCCCCCTCCTCCTTCGCCGCGCGCCCATGCCATCCCCCCCCCCCCTCCTCCGCGCGCGCGCCATGCCATCCCCCCCCCTCCTCCTTCGCCGGGCGCCCATGCCATCCCCCCCCCCCCCTCCTCCTTCGCCGGGCGCCCATGCCATCCCCCCCCCCCTCCTCCTTCGCCGGGCGCCCATGCCATCCCCCCCCCCCCTCCTCCTTCGCCGGGCGCCCATGCCCTCCCCCCCCCCTCCTCCTTCGCCGGGCGCCCATGCCATCCCCCCCCCCCTCCTCCTTCGCCGCGCGCCCATGCCATCCCCCCCCCCCTCCTCCTTCGCCGCGCGCCCATGCCATCCCCCCCCCCTCCTCCTTCGCCGGGCGCCCATGCCATCCCCCCCCCCCTCCTCCTTCGCCGGGCGCCCATGCCATCCCCCCCCCCCTCCTCCTTCGCCGGGCGCCCATGCCATCCCCCCCCCCCCCCCCTCCTCCTTCGCCGGGCGCCCATGCCATCCCCCCCCCCCCTCCTCCTTCGCCGGGCGCCCATGCCATCCCCCCCCCCCCCCCCCCCCCCCCTCCTCCTTCGCCGGGCGCCCATGCCATCCCCCCCCCCCCCCCTCCTCCTTCGCCGGGCGCCCATGCCATCCCCCCCCCCCCCCCCCTCCTCCTTCGCCGGGCGCCCATGCCATCCCCCCCCCGCAAAGCAATCTTCGGGCCGCCCAGGGGCTTGGGAAAGCACCAAACGCAGCGCCCTGTGCAGCCCCGCACCGCCACAATGATGCCATCTCAGCGTGCCCGCAGGCGCAGTACCAGCGCCGGTGCCGGTGCTGGTGCCGACGCTGTGATCAGCAGCAGCCCCTGTCCCGACGCCTCGGCTGCTGCTGCGCGGGTCCGTCCGGGGGCATGAAGGCGGGGCGGTCATGTGCAGGGCTGCCCGGGACTTGGCTTTGCAGGTTCCGTTTGAGGGGCTGGGGCCGAAGCACCGGACCTGCTGCGTGGGCCAGCCCCCAGCCCCCCCCCCCCCTCCCCCGCCCCGTAAAGTGCAGGGCCATAGGGAGGGCCCCGCGGCGGAGGGTTGTGTTGGCCTTACAGGATGTACAGGGGCTGGCCTGGGGGTTCATCAGGTGGTAGGGGATAAGGCAGAACAACACAGCACCGGCAGGTGTGCAGGGCGGTCCTTAAGAGAGCAGAAAAAAAGTTCCGGAACGGCAGCTTTGCAAAAACACCGTGTGTAGCTCATATGTTCAACCATGGTTGGTGGTGCTTGGCGGTTGGTGGTGCTTGGCGGTTGGTGGTGCTTGGCGGTTGGTCGCCGTTGGCGGTTGGCGGCGGTCGGCAGTCGGCGGTTGGTGGCGGTTGGTGGTCCCCGGGGGCGGTCCTCACGGGCGGTCGTTAGCCAAAAAAAAATCCAGTTCCTAAAGGACCCCCCTGCAGGTGTGTGTAGCTGTGTGTACCACACAATCCAATCGGGATACACACGGTACCATCCCATCCAACCACCAAACGTGCAATACCATGCCATCAAACTGTGCAGCGCCCCCCCGCACCCGGTCAACGGCACGGGGCAACAGCCCCGTCTCCGGGACGGCCGACCCCCGGAGTAGTCAAACAGGACAAGTCATCCGGGGGCTCCGTTGACACAACCAAAACACGTTCGGGCCCACAGAGGGTCAGAATGTGCAGTGGCGAGAGGCTGATAGGCGCCGCCAAAGGCACACAAACCAACACCATGGCCTTGTGCCAACCCCCCCCCCCCCCGTGTGACATTCCGTCGGGCTGTTGTTTCTTTACGGGGCCCTGGACAGTCACCCGCTCTTCCCTTCGCATGTTGCGTCGGGTCGCTGTGTTCTGTCGGCCGCTGCGGCCGGTGCTCCTGCTGGTGTCGTTTCCGCGTTCGCGGAGCCCAGTCGTTGGTGTACCGGGGCTGTGCTGGTTGTGGCGGGATGTGCCGTTTGTGCGTTAGCCCCCCCCCCGCCCAGCCCCCGCACAAGCGACCGGGGGTGTTGTTCCCCAGCCTCCCGCTCTGCCCGTCACGTGTCGCCCACCCTCCACACGCCCCCACTCGGTGCTGCACGGCCCCTCGTGTGCACGCACACCCGCGGCGTTGCTGCGTCGCGGGGGCCGTGCAGACCTGCAGAGAGGCTCTCATGTCGGCCACACGCCCCGTCCCACCAACGCTCAGACGCCGGTCCGCCCGCCGCAGTGTGTCCGTGTCCGCGAGGGCATCGCCACAGAACAATGAGAGGCACCTGGGATGGGTTTTGCCATCCCACGGGCCCCAGGCAGCGCGAGGCCCGCCCCCTCTGCGCCGTACTGCCCCCCCCCCCCCCCCCCCCACATCCCCCGGCCCCGGTCCCCCTGACCCTCAACGCGCGTACCGGATCAGCGTGCCATCGGGCAAGTGCACGAGCGACGTCCGCTTGCCCCCGCGGAAACTGATCTCGACGCTGGCGAAGCGCGCGCACTCGATCCGGAAGGCGGTGGCGTCCTGGTCCGTCCAGATGCGGGTCCCGTCTGCGTGCTGCGTAAGCCGCGTGCCGTCGAAGTACACGACCTGAGCAGAGCGATGTGCCCCTCAGCCTCCGTCGGGGGGCAGGGCGGTCCTTAACGGAGAAAAAAAAAAGTGTTCCAGAACCAGTCTTCCCAAAAAAGCCCGCGGGCACTCCATGTGCTCAACCATGGTTGGTGGCGGTTGGCGGTTGGCGGTTGGCGGCGGTTGGCAACTGGCGGTTGGTGGCGGTTGGTGGTGGTTGGCGGCAGTTGGTGGTTGGTGATTGGTGGTTGGTGGCGGTTGGCAGCAGTTGGCAGTTGGCGGTTGGTCGCCGCTGGCGGTTGGCGGCGTTTGGTGGCTGGCGGTTGGTGGCGGTTGGCGGTTGATGGGAGTTGGCGGTTGGCGGTTGGTGGTCCCTTGGGGCGGTCCTTAAGGGCGGTCCTTAGAAAAAAAAAAAATCTGGTCCCTTAAGGACCGTCCTGTTGGAGGGGGGGGGGGGCTCACGAGACACGGGGGCGAGGGGTGGGGGGCTGGTCGAAGAAGAGGGGCCGCGCCGGCACATCCAAATCACAGAGCGGGACAACCGCAGGGCCATGGCGTTCTTTGGACTGCAGGCGCCCGGCAGACGTGCAACTCACGCCCGGGAGGGCCACTGCGTGTGGGTGGGACACACCCCCGTGCCCCGTGCCACTCAGTAATACCCGCCCCCGTCACATCCGGAACTCGGTAAGAACCCGCTGCACAACTCAGTACCCACGCGGCGCTTTGTGATCATGTCTGAGGGCGGGGGCGCTCATGGCACAGCGGTGCTGCAGCCCCTCCCCCCCACACACCCTCCGTCGCTGCAGGACCGGGTGCTCCTCGAGCACGTGGACCGCCCCACGCTGCTGCAGCGGATGGTCTCGGCCTTCCAACTCGACGCCCCCAAGTCCGTCACAGCGTATGCCCCCCTCTCCTCCTCTGTGCCCCCTCCGCCAGCGCCCCCGTGGGCCTCGTCCCCGGCACAACTCCGTACCCCCCCCCCCCCCCGGGCCCCTCGTAACCAAGTCTGAGGCAGTGGCACGTCCGGTGCCCCCGTCCCGTCGCACTCTCTGCCCCCAATCATGACTCCCGGCGAGGGCCATGTACACGGGCACACGGGTATATGCCCCCCCCCCTTTCGCATCGTGTGGCCTGTGGTACATTGCCCGCGGCGGCAGAACACTGCCTCCGTCACAGACAGACTCCCCAGCAATGCATTGGAAGGGGGGGCGGAGGGGGGACCCCTGTGTGACATTCCGTCGGGTTGTTGTTTCTTTACGGGGGCCTGGACAGTCACCCGTCCGTCCCTTCGCATGTTGCGTTGGGTCGCTGCGTTCTGTCGGCCGCTGCGGCCGGTGCTCCTGCTGGTGTCATTTCCGCGTTCGCGGAGCCCAGTCGTTGGTGTGCCGGGGCTGTGCTGAATGTGGCGGGATGTGCCGTTTGCGCGTCAGCGGCGCCCAATAATTGGCGTATTGGGGGTTGTGCTGGTTGTTGCCGGGTTGTTTGACTGTTTTTGCTGTCCACACACCTCTGTCCACAGGCCGTCCAGGTGGACCCCCCCCCCCACTCCAGGGCGCCCGGCCTATGCCCAGCCACTGTCCCCCTAACGCCAAGCGCCGGCCTCAATGGCATTTGTAACTGACAGTAACTGCCCCCAACCGCTTTGGCAACCTCCTCCAACCGCCTGCCTAACCGCCTCTGGGGCCGCCTCTGAGGTCCTTTCCCTTCTAATGCGTCCCTCCGCCGCCTCCCTCGCCGCACACACCGTCATGACGAGGTCTTCGCGGGTGGTCACCATCGCCCGCGTCTCCGCGTCCATGTTCGTGGCGCAGAGCAGCGGCGGGGCCTCCGTCACGTCCCCCCCCTTCACAGTCACCGTCCGCTGGCCCGCGGCGTTGGTGACCAGCCACGCGTCGTTGTGGTACGTGGACACGTTGCCGTTGGCGAACAGGAGCTGCACCGCCCCATTGTTGAGGTGCCGGATGACGGTCCCTTTGCCACTGATCCGGCGGCGCACCTGCGCAGACGCGGGGGGGGGGGGGGAGGGCATGCACCCGGTCGTCGCCGGGGCGGTCCCTCACGATCCAAACACAAAACCAAAACACTGCCGGGCCTCTGGTACGCCCGGACAAGACTGGCCACCAGCGTCGGCCGGCTCAGACATAATCAGATGGGGCAGGGTCCTACTGAGCCACACGCTGGACGCAGCACGTTCCTACTGAGTTCTGGTGGTGCGGGGGGGGGGGGGGGATTACTGAGTGGCCGGCGCAGAGGTGCGGTTTGGGCACTGCCGCCGACGCGGCCAGCCCCCCACTTTCTGATGTGCCAGACATGCCACTAGTGTCTGGCAGGGAAACTGAGTGTCATTAGGAATAAGCCCTGTACCATGTGCCACTCTGTAACATCTGCTCATGTCGCCCCCAGAACTCAGTAGGAATCAGCTGCGTCCCGTGTCTAACTCAGTAGGACCCGGCCCCATCTGATCACGTGTGACCTGGCGGACGCTAGTGGCAAGTCTGATCAGAAAACTGTTCCGCGCGAAAACAATGAAACATGGAAAAGAGGCCGGAAATTGAAGGCCGATTGGAGGGACATAAACACCCCCCCCCTCCCCCCACAAAATGCGAAAGAGGACAAGTCCCGGGGGGGGGGGGGGGCACCCTCCGGGTGCCCCAAGGGCCTGCAGTGGGGGTGTGCAGGGGACAGGGCACCGCGCAGCACGTCCCCGGGCCCTCCAGTGATGGCAGGTGACCTCTTAGGGGAGGAGGGGGGGGGGGGGGCAGCAAGTCGTTGGGGTTGTGTGTACCAGCCGTGGGGCTTCAGAGCGCAGGGGGGGGGGGGGGCTATGGGGCGGGTCACCTCCGGCCTCCGGGCGCTGAGTGGACGTTGTGCTGCCCCTCCACTGCACACCTCAGGGCCTTCGGGGGGGGGGAAGGCGTCCACGAAGGGTACGCCAGCCCAACACGCAGCGATGGAGTGAGCGGGGGCGCCAACATTCCCTCTGCCCCGCCTGCCCCAGTCCTGCGAAGGAGGGCCAGAGCGAACCCCTGGGCCCCCGGTGTGTGTGAGGGGGGGGGGGGGGGGGGCAGAGGCCAACCCCCGCCGCCCGAACGCAGTGCAAGACGGCCCCGCAGCATGTCCTTTGGGCCTGCCCTGGCCATGCCCCCATGGCCTCTCTGGCCGTCCCCTGGGCTTCTGGGGGCCCTGGCCCCCACCCCCGCCCAAAATGCCACAACGAAGGGCTGTTCCAGACCGTCCCGTGCGGACATGGGGGGCCATGGTCTCTGCAGTCATTGGGGGCTCCGGCGCATGTCTGTGCCACAGGGCCATGGGTGTACCCAGCCCCCCCCCCCCCTCTGCCACAGCGTTGCCTTATGTAATGATTGAGTGTGTGAGCGGGGCATGTGTGGGTGGGTGGGCAGGTGGGCAGGTGTGTCAACAGCAAAACCGTATCAATGGAGGAAGGCCTGCATAACGAGGGCGCGCTCTGCGTCGCTCTCCCCTGCAAAGGGCGGGCTCCCGGCGCCCTCCCCCGCAGTTGCACCCTCGCCAGGGCCAGAGCCTCCGTGCGGGAGACGGTGATGAGTGCGCGGCCGTGCTGCTCCACCGTGCGCCCTGCAGGGCACAGGCGCTTGCCCAGCGCTCCTGTCTGAGGGGGGGGGTCCCTCTGCCTCTTCAATGCTCTCCTCTCTCTCGCGCCACGGCTTGTGAGCCCCCCCCCCCCCCCCCGTGGGCTCAGTCGGCCCAAATTTCAGCCACCACAAAGCGAGGGTGCAGGCCGTGGGCTGGTTCCCCTTGGGGACCAGGAAACTGGGGAGCAGACTTTTTGCTGCCCCTACCCCCCTCCCAGCAGAAATGGGGCAGGACCGTGGTGCAGGGCCCTCGCACCCTCACTGCATGGTGAACGAGGTCCCTCCCCTCGCGGAAAAGGAGCGGACGCTAAATGACGAGTATGTCGGGATCTGGGACCCGCATGGTAACCCAGCAGGTGGTCCTCCTCTCCCAAACAAGTGAACACCATGGGCCAATGAACGGACAGGTAGACCCATCCACCACTCAACCCCCCCAGCCTGCGCCCCCGACGGGAGGGGTGCACGGAGTCGGCGCCCTCAGAGCCTGAAAAGTGGAGGCTGTGAAGGGCTCACAGCTTGACCGCTGTGGGCATCCCTAGGGCGGCCTGCCCACGGAACCTCCAGGTGTGCACGCGCCCCTCCAACCTCATCACAGACGCGTAGGCCAGCACAGCCCGGTGCACTGCAGTGCAGTTGTGGGCGACCCCTGGAGGCCAGACAGCCACCTGCCGACCCCTGCCCCCCACCCCCCCCTTCCCTTGGAGGGGCCAGTCCGGTGGTGTGCCCTACGGGCCCCTAGGACTAACGGGGCAGCAGCGCCGCACCCGGGAACCTTCCCGGGCAGGTCCCACGGCAGGGAAGCGCTCAGCGCGCCCTGGGACCCCTCCACCTGCCACCAGCGCCCCAGGCCGTGGGAGTGCGGGACCCAGCTAGTACAGCAGCGCCACCTGTGCCAACAGGCAGTCAAGGAGCGCGGGTCCCCCCCAGTCGTGCCCGGCGCACACCCGTCCCCGTGCGTACGCAGTCGTGGGACGGGCGAGCAGCGTGTCTCTGTGACCAGGAGGATGCGATGCCCTGGCCCACTACTCCCCGGTGGGCTCAGCGTCAGGCTCCCATGGCCTGCCCCACCGGGCCTGGAGCACCAGGCCACACTTGCCCCCCACAAGCAAGGCCCAGCCCCCGCCCACACCCCTGCCCGCGCGCGCGCCTACACACAGGACGACGGTATCTTCCGCCCACCTGCGCTTCGGTGGGGTCTGGTGGCTGTCGATAGTCCGCTCGGCCTTGGAACCGGACAGTCAGGTTGTTCAGCCTTGGGGCAGGGAAGGAAGCCCACACCCGAGGGCTTGCTCCTGCATGAGGCCGCCAGCCCAACCCAACCCAACCCCCCCTGTGGGGGCGTGTGTGGGTGCCACCCCCCCACCCCCCCACCCCCGGACCATCCCCTGCTACACGCCCTCACTCCCACACACGACCCCCCCTTTGTGGTACCAAACTGAGTACCAACACCCCTCGACCCCCCGACAAAAGGCTGCCCCAGGGCTGCCACAGACACGGCCATGCCCCACACCCCAACACTCCACTTGCTCAAGGGGGATGGAGGGCCCCGGCAGACCCTTTTTCATTTTTGCACACTGCAATTCCCCATTTTTCGCCGGGTTTGACTTGTGAAAACTATGTTTTGCAGGTTGTGGCAAGTTGGAGAGGAATGAGAATGTTGTGAAACACCGTTTCCCCTCGTTATTCACTGTTTTCCACCATTTTCCACCATTTTTCAGTGAGTGGCCGTTGATACGGGGCCGATTGCTACTGAGCACCAGTTTCCCTGCCGGACGCTGGTGGCATGTCTGGCCCGGACCTCCGCAGAGCGCCGGGCCGGCGAGTGGCTGCGGTGCGGCGTCGGTTGGCCCTCAACCGCCGTCGGTTGAGCGCCGTTCGCCGTCCGTTGGAGGTCAACCGCCGTCGGTTACCCGAATGCCACCACCGACAGCCCTCGGGCCGGCCTTTGTGGGGCACCAAAGAGGCAGCAATACCTCGTTCCTGAAGGACAGCCCCGGCAGTCGCTCACACAAGACGGGGCCAATCCGCTTGGGGCCGTACGCCATACCCCCTCCCCAAACGGTGGGGGGGGCAGGGCCAGGGACGCATTGGAAGGGGATGTAGCACCCCCCCCCCCCTCCAGGGCGCCCAGCCCATGCCCAGCCACTGTCCCCCTAACGCTAAGTGCCGGCCTCAACGGCATTTGTAACCGACAGTAACCGCCAACCTCCTCCAACCGCCTGCCTAACCGCCTCTCTGAGGTCCCCTTCCCTTCTCATGCATCTCTGGGGCAGGGCCCTCGATGAGTGAAATCAGGCCCCTGTCACTTTTGACGCGGGTATACCGCGAAGGCACTGGCACATGCACAGTGGGGGGGGGGGGGGCGGTGGGGGGGGGGGCTGTGCCATCGAGGCTGAGGGAGAACGACGGTTGGTACTTCCGGGAGAACGACGGTTGGTACTTCCGGGTGTGCGTACGTGTGCGCCTTTTGGGCGGGGGGGGGGGGGGGGGCGTCTGAAGACAGTTTTGTGAGGGGGGAATTCCGACACACGTCCAGTTCTGGTGCGGGGCCATCAGACGCGGGAAACTTCGACAGCCCCGACCCCTGGTCCCTAGGGGACCATCGGGTGTGTGAAACTTTGGGAGGCCCCCCAATCTGAACACCACCACTTCATCAGAGATACAGAGAAGAGGAAGGCCCGGGTCGGCGCTCCGCACGGAAGGAGGCACTAGGCCGGGGACAGGGCAACAACCGCGCAACACCACCCGGCGACCGGAGGCACAAGGGGCAGGACATGCCCCGAATGGCCCTAAAAACGATTCGTGGGGACGATTTCGACACCGAAACTGAAACCCGAAGCCTCCCCCACGACCCTCCCCCCCGTACACACCCCGACACACACGAGAGGGACGTCTGGGGCACTTAGGGGGGGGGGGTCTCGGTGCACCGCCGTTTCGTGTCCGTCTCAGCAGCTCAGGACCGGGTCCTGTGCGGCCCGAGGCCCAGGGGGTGCGCGTGCTGAGAGGGAACGGGGGCAGGGGCACACACCTCGCGAAGCAAGACTTGGACCACCACCTGCTCGGCCTTGTCCCACATGTGCACAAGGCCCGCCACTCCGAACGAGCTGCTCTCCACGACCGACTGAGCCTGTGCACAATGGCATGGGGGCGTGGGGGGGGGGGGGGGGGGTATTAGGGAGGGTGTGTTAGAAGAGAGTGGGGGGGGGTGTTAGGGAGGGTGTGTTAGAAGAGAGGATTTGATTTGATTTGATTTGAGGGCCGATCTTGAGGCTCACAGGCCGCCTGGGGGGCGCCCAATGGCTTTCCCGACGACTCTGCATATCGGCCGGCCATACATGCTATGCGCTCCCGGCCGCTCCTGCGGGCCGGGGGGGGCAGGCCTGTCGCCGTGCCGTGGGTTGGGTGGGGGGGGGGTGGGGAGGGGCGGGGCAGGGGGGGGGGAGAGGGGGGAGGGGAGAAGGCCACGGTAGCCTCAGCGGACGGCCGCCCGGTGCCAGCACACCTGGGTCACGTACTGCCCGCCGCCTTCAGCGGGACCACCCAGTCATTGTCGGTCCCACGCACTGCAACATCATGAGGCAGACGGTGGCACGGCATCCCCCGGGGCCGTCCAGGCCGGCCAAGGGGGTTGGGGGCTGCAGCGGCCGGCCTTGTTACAGTTGTGGTGCTGGTCGTTGTTTGTGTGTTTTACAAAATTTTTTGCAAAATTTTTTAACAAAACTTTTTACAAATTTTTTTGGTGTTCAGTGGCGGTGTTGTTGTGGTGGGTGCGGCGGGTTGTGTTTGTGTTGGTGTGGGCGTCCTCTCTGTCGGTGCGAGTGCCGTGTGGCGGTGGCTGGGCCGTCGCACGTTGGTTTCCGTTGGGTGTCGGGGGGGGGGGGGGGGGGGCGAGCCCGCCTTGTGGGGGCGCAGTGCGATCGTATCGATTGGGGCCCAGGGGTGCAGCCCCCCCCCCCTCCCCCTCTGGTCAACACAACCTTCGGTGCGTGCGTGGCTGAGGCCCACAGCCTACATCCCCCAAACGATGGGTTTGCCTCAAGGCATTGCGTGGGCACCGACGCTGCGGGCGTGTGCGGAGGGCCGGGCCGTGTGCCTCGGCACAGGCCACAGCCACGGGGGGGAGGGGGGCAGGGGGTGTGGGGGACGGGGGACAGGGTCAGTGCAGAGCATCGCAGGGGCGTGCCCCCCGGCACGACTGAGGGGGGGGGGGGGGGGGAGGGTCGTGCACGGCCCCCGGGGGGCGCATGGGCTGCGCATGAGACGGGCATTGGCCTCGGGCCCTGGCGCTGTGCCAACGGCGCGTCCGTGCGGGCCCTCGTCCGCCGCGTTGTGCTGCCTGGCACACCCTCTGCCTGAAGCACCGCGGCTCAGGGAGCGGACCCGCCCCGCCCCTGCACTGTGGTATGCGCCACCACAGCCTCTCCCGGTGGTCGAGAGGGGCAGAGGGGGAGCAGAGTTCTTTTTAAAGGGGGGGGGGGGTCCTGGAACCCAAAAGTCCAAAAATTTGTGCACCCAAAACAGCCAAATCAATATTTCCTTTTGTGAAAGGTCATTGTTTCCCCCTATGAAATCAGGGTCCGGGGGGGGGGGGGGGGGGTGGCACAAGGCCTTGGTGGTTGGCTCTGTTAGCCTGTGGCAGCGCCTATTGGCCTCTCGCCTTTGAACCTTCTGCTATGACAAGCAGGCATCCGTACTACTGCGGGCATCCCCCTGCCTGGGGGGGGGGGGGGGGGGGATCCAGAATGCACCTTCTGCCCATGGCGTCCTCCCCTGACGGCCTGATCAGTGCCCGGGATGCGGTCATCACGAAGACCCCAGGCTGGGAGGTGCTCACCACAACCCGCAACGTGAATGTCACACAAGGCCATGGGTGCCAGCTCACCAATGCGTGACTTACTCATATGGGGGGGGGGGTGTTGCACGGGGTATGTCTACCGAAGGGTCCGCCTACGCCTTCGCCGAGCGCATCGGCGGACGGAAGACCATACGTACCCCACCAAACATCGTATCGTTATGGATCATGTTGAGACAGAGTGCTGGCTCTCCGAGAGGGGGGGGGGGGGCAGACCCACCCCCACCCCACCCCCACCCCCGCAGGAGATGCTCAGTTGTCCAGCAACCCTCTGGTGAGGGGGGGGGGGGGGGGATGTGTTGTGGAAAGCGGCCGTTGGGGCGCGCCGGACGCTCAGGGGGGGGGGGGGGGGGGCAGCCATGGGCAGCCATGGGCCGCAGGGGAGGGGGTGCCGCACGCGCCGGGGCCCTGGCGCGGCCCAGTCCACATTTGGAGTGGGGGGCCCGAGGGCCCCTCTGCTCATGTGCCAGGGCTCGGGGGTGAGGCCTGCGCCATGGGGCCCCGCGTCTCTGTGCACCCCCGTCGTATCGGCGCCTTCTGGGGGGCGTGTGGGGGATGCGGGGGGGAATGGCCGGCGTGGGCCAGGGGTAGGGCCCGGGGGCCGTGTCCACAGTCACGGGGCCCTTGCGGGGGGCGTTCCGAGGGTGCGAGCCCCTCCTCCGATGACACACTCCCCCCGACGCTCATTCGGAGTCCCCCGGCGGCGGAGGCATGCCACCGCCCTGCCCCCCCCCCCCCCCCCGTCCCAGCGGTACCACAAGGGGATGTGGGGTGTGTGCCCACGGGGGCTGTGGGACGCAACCAGCGGTACACCGCACACAACGAGTGGGCAGTGGTCCGTAGGCGGTCGGCAACAGAACAGTACGTGGGCCGCCGCCAACAACGGACGGTGGGGGGGGGGGGGGGGGGGCACGAGGCCATGGTGTTGGTTTGTTTGCCTTTGGCGGCGCCTATCGGCCTCTCGCCACTGCTCCTTCTGACCCTCTGAGGGGGGGGGGGGGGGTTGGCACAAGGCCTCGGTATCTGATCGTTTGCCTTTGGCGGCGCCTATTGGCCTCTCGCCACTGCTCATCCAGACCCTCTGTGGGCCCGAACGTGTTTTGGTTGTGTCAACAGAGCCCCCGGATGACTTGTCCTGTTTGACTACTCCGGGGGTCGGCTGTCCTGGAGACGGGGCTGTTGCCCGTGCCATTGACCAGGTGCAGGGGGGGGGGGGGGGTATGGGAAACGTGCTGTCTAGAAAATCTGAGTGTGGGCAATTGAGACGCCATTTTCCCGGTACATTGGGGGGGGGGGGATTTTGCCGGAGAAATGGTTTTATTTTCGGAGCGGTGCCGGGACGCCCGACCTCAGGAAACACGACCCTAATCACGCCTTTACCTCAGGTTGCCCCCCCCCCCCCCCCCCGGCACTACAGAGAGCCGGACTTGGGGTTTGCCGCACGCCGGAGGGAGAAGCGCAAGTGGGCGGCAGACATGGGGATGCAGTGGGTGGCAGGAGGTGGGCGGCCGGGCACAGTCTCCGAACGGGGGCCGCGGTGCTGCACGGGGCCATCCCCCGCCCCATCGGCGCGCCGCCTGTTCTGCTGCCCCATGCCCCATCCCGTCCCTCTGTGCACTCGGAGGACAGAGAGGCAGCAGCGCCCCCCATCCGGGCATTTGGTGAAACCTAGTATGCACGTAGCAAAACCTAGTAAAATGTAGGTAAAAAAAGCAAAATTTTGAAAAGAAAAATTTCCTTACTAGGTCAATTCCCGGGGGGGGGGGGATTGCAAAGGGGGACAAAATCAGAATTGGCTGCCTAACCCCTGCCTTCTGGAGGGCCCACAAGTGGGCGGAAATGCTACGTCACCCCTGCATTCTCGATGATCCCCAACAAAGGGGACAAAATCAAAACACAAAAAAAACAAAAACAAAGATTCCCCCATGATGTCTATGACTCAGCCACAAGGTCAACAAGTTACCCCCAATGGGATTTGAACCCAGGACCTTCCACTTACAAAGGCACTGCTTTGCCTCCTAGGGTATGAGTCATTTCTGTTGTTTCTATGCACAAGGGTGGTATTGATATTTGGGCCAATTTGGTTTTCATCCATTATTTGGTTCTCCTGAAAAAACTGAGTATTTTGAGTATAGACACATGGGTGAAAACCCATTTTTTCGCCCTCTACCAGTTCAAGCAAAATTCCCAGCTGTGGATTGTGAGTCCCTAACCCCAACTCGAGGGGCCACGCAACAAAGCGTGGGGATCAAAAGAAAAAGGAAAGAAGGTGGGAAGGGGAGCAAAAGCAGAAGTGTTCCCCAACAAAGGGGAACAAAATCAGAAGTGGCTGCCTCACCCCTACCTTCTCGGGGGCCCAAAAGAGGGCGGAAGTGCTACGTCACCCCCGCGTTCTCGGGGTGCACTACAGAAGGGGAGGGAAACAAAAGTGGCCCGCGCCGGGCTCCTGGAAAAAATCCCATGGTGGGGGTCCTTAACAAAAAAAAATTGGTCCTAAAGGATCACCCTGCCTCACCAGGCCAGTGGAGCTGCCCAGAACCTTTTGGCCCCAGTCGCTGCCTACTCTCCTGTGAAAAAGGCCAAACCATCCCCCGAGGGCTCCCCCCCATCTGATGTGTAATACTTGGGGGCTCGGCCACCCCTTGGTCCCTTGACCCCCGGTTGGTACGTCCAGTCTAACGCACATGGCTTTGTGTTTTTTTTTAATTTTCCTTACTCCAAATTCCCCCCAAATGTCCGCTGAGCGCTCACAAAGTAGGTCAAGGGTAAGTGACAGGCCCGGGTTTGGGTTTAAGGCCAGGTTGCCCTATCCTCTTCGCTGTCCGGGTACAGCGCGGTGGCAGGGGAACAAGTCCCACGCCTTACCCCTCTCCTACCTCACAGTAGAATGGGCGCTTTGTGTTGTGGAGGCGTGCCTCCAGGATGTGGATTCCCAGCGGTGCGGTGTTTGGTATATGGGGGGGGGGGATGAAGGGCGGGGATGCCATAAAGGCTGTGTACGTGTGCCGGGTGGTACTTCCAGGTGTACACACCGGTTTGAGTTTCCACGAAGATCTTGTCCACATTGCGTTTCCACAGACAGTGGGAAGTGGGTGAGAGTGGAATAGTTGTACCTCTGCCCAGGAGTACTGCTTCTGCCCTCTGCATTCACAAGAAACCTTTCCCAAGACCGTGAAGCTTGGAAGTTGCTCACCAGCACCGATGTGGGACAACCCCCCCCCCCCCCCCAAGTAGCCTTGTCTCCATGCTCCCGTTTCGAACCTTGAAATTCCATTTCCATTCTTCGATTTCCATGGAGCGTGTGGATGTATTGAAGATAATAAATCTACCGCCCTCCGAAAACGGCGAAAATGGCCGAAAATAACAAATCTACCGCCCTCCGTAAGTGGCCAAAGTAGCCAAAAACAATAAATCCACCGCCCTCCGAAAATGAAAAGCCCCTCAGAGCGGGGGACAAGATCAGAAGTGGCCAACAAGTGGCCCGAGAGTTCTACAGCCTAGTTCTTTTGTTTTTGGCGGTTTTGGGACCTAGTAAGAAAAAAAACTTTTTTTGTACTCGGTTGTGAAACCTAGTAAAAAAAAAAACTTTTTTTTTACTAGGTTCTGAAACCTAGTAAAAAAAATATTTTTTTTACTAGGTTCCCGATACCTAGTAAAAAACTAGTGAACCTAGTAAACTGTTACCTAGTAAAAAAAAAAACTTTTTTTAAAAAACTTTTTTTTACTAGGTTTAACTACAGACCCCGCCCATCCACGGGCTTTGGAGCCCCCCCCCCCCCCCCCCACAACGCGGCCCTCCTGCCCAAGCCCCTCCCGCAGTCCCACACCCCCGCCCCCCCCGGGAACAGAACAGAGACGGGGCCAGACCTTCCGTGGGTCCCGGGCCACTCCGCTGGTGGCGGAGCGCCCTGGGCCGAGCGCGGACAGCTTGGGCACCTCCTGCAGCGGGGGGAAGCCCTCCGGCGGGGGGAGCTCTTGAGGGTACCCCTCTTTGGGGGCTGGCGGGCTGCCCTCGAGGCTGTTGGCGCGGCTCCCTGCACGGCAGTGGGGCAGTGGGGCAGTGGGGCAAGGGGGGGGGGGGGGGCGACAGAGGAGGGGCATGAGGAGAGGGGCGAACATGGGAGCAGGGGTGTGTCCCCAGCGATGCATTAGAAGAGGGGGAGGTTTGCCCCCCCCCCCCCCCTTCAGGGCGCCCAGCCTGCGCCCAGCCACTGTCTCCCTGACGCCAAGTGCCAGCTTCAACGGCGTTTGTAACCGACAGTAACCGCCCCCAACCGCTTTGGCAACCTCCTCCAACCGCCTGCCTAACTGCCTCTGGAGCCGCCTCTGAGGTCCCCTCCTGCTTAATGCATCCCTGGGGAGGGCAGAGGAGGGGCATGAGGAGAGGGGTGAGCACTGGAGCAGAGGGGCGTCCCCTGCATCCCCCGCCGCAACTGCGTTGGTGATGCATGAGGAGAGGCTGCTGTGGTGATGCACAACGGGGGGATTGGTGTGGCGCGTCGTGACATGGGATGGGGTGGGGTGGGGTGGGGTGGGTTGGCGCGCCGCAGGTGTTAATACCACAATGGCAATCGTTGGGATGTCTTGCACACGGGAAATGCAAAATGAGCTGGCCCTAATACCGAATCCTAATCTAAGTCTTATCCCTGGTGCCAATGCCACATTGCCACCCTGCAAATGGTAGGGGGCAGCGGGCAGTGTGGATCGCTCCATTCACTTCTGCACTGCCGAGGGTAGTGGGCGTTGGTGATCCTTTTGCACACTGTGACACCGGGGAGGGCGGTGGGCACTGGGCACCCTTCTATTCACCGCCACAGTGCTAGAGGCAGTAGGTAGTGGGGATCCTTCAGCTCACTGCCTCACTACGGAGGGCAGTGGGCAGTGGGGATCCTTGAGTTCACTCTTACCACAATACACAAGGCAATGGGCATTGAAACTTCTTTGGCACACAGCATGGGCAGTGGGTAATGCTGCAATGAACTGCTACCACCCACTGCCCCCTGTTGTGTGGTGGTGCATTGCAGGATACCCCCTGCCCGCCACCACCGCACTACCGGGGGGCAGTGGGTAGTGGGTATCCTTCAGTGCACCGCTGCTCTGCAGTGGGCAGCGCGCCTCCAGTACGCAATGGGGATATCCATGGGGACATCAATGGGGACATCCATGGGGACATCAATGGGGACATCCATGGGGACATCAATGGGGACATCCATGGGGACATCCATGGGGACATCCATGGGGACATCCATGGGGACATCCATGGGGACATCCATGGGGACATCAATGGGGACATCCATGGGGACATCCATGGGGACATCAATGGGGACATCAATGGGGACATCCATGGGGACATCAATGGGGACATCCATGGGGACATCCATGGGGACATCCATGGGGACATCCATGGGGACATCAATGGGGACATCCATGGGGACATCAATGGGGACATCCATGGGGACATCAATGGGGACATCAATGGGGACATCCATGGGGATATCCATGGGGACATCAATGGGGACATCAATGGGGACATCCATGGGGACATCCATGGGGACATCCATGGGGACATCCATGGGGACATCCATGGGGACATCCATGGGGACATCCATGGGGACATCCATGGGGACATCCATGGGGACATCCATGGGGACATCCATGGGGACATCAATGGGGACATCCATGGGGACATCAATGGGGACATCCATGGGGACATCAATGGGGACATCAATGGGGACATCCATGGGGATATCCATGGGGACATCAATGGGGACATCAATGGGGACATCCATGGGGACATCCATGGGGACATCCATGGGGACATCCATGGGGACATCCATGGGGACATCCATGGGGACATCCATGGGGACATCCATGGGGACATCCATGGGGACATCAATGGGGACATCAATGGGGACATCCATGGGGACATCCATGGGGACTTCCATGGGGACATCCATGGGGACATCCATGGGGACATCCATGGGGACATCAATGGGGACATCCATGGGGACATCCATGGGGACATCCATGGGGACATCCATGGGGACATCCATGGGGACATCCATGGGGACATCCATGGGGACATCCATGGGGACATCCATGGGGACATCCATGGGGACATCCATGGGGACATCAATGGGGACTTCCATGGGGACATCAATGGGGACATCAATGGGGACATCCATGGGACATCAATGGGGACATCAATGGGGACATCCATGGGGACATCCATGGGGACATCCATGGGGACATCCATGGGGACATCCATGGGGACATCCATGGGGACATCCATGGGGACATCCATGGGGACATCCATGGGGACATCCATGGGGACATCCATGGGGACATCCATGGGGACATCCATGGGGACATCCATGGGGACATCCATGGGGACATCCATGGGGACATCCATGGGGACATCAATGGGGACTTC
This sequence comes from Eutreptiella sp. 'Long Island Sound 2002', assembly GCA_964036045.1. Lineage (NCBI taxonomy): Eukaryota > Euglenozoa > Euglenophyceae > Eutreptiales > Eutreptiaceae > Eutreptiella > Eutreptiella sp. 'Long Island Sound 2002'. The sequence goes on from OZ038396.1 coordinate 18,125,866, forward strand.
CATGGGGACATCAATGGGGACATCAATGGGGACATCCATGGGACATCAATGGGGACATCAATGGGGACATCCATGGGGACATCCATGGGGACATCCATGGGGACATCCATGGGGACATCCATGGGGACATCCATGGGGACATCCATGGGGACATCCATGGGGACATCCATGGGGACATCCATGGGGACATCCATGGGGACATCCATGGGGACATCCATGGGGACATCCATGGGGACATCCATGGGGACATCCATGGGGACATCCATGGGGACATCCATGGGGACATCCATGGGGACATCCATGGGGACATCAATGGGGACATCCATGGGGACATCCATGGGGACATCCATGGGGACATCCATGGGGACATCAATGGGGACATCCATGGGGACATCCATGGGGACATCCATGGGGACATCAATGGGGACATCCATGGGGACATCCATGGGGACATCCATGGGGACATCCATGGGGACATCCATGGGGACATCCATGGGGACATCCATGGGGACATCCATGGGGACATCCATGGGGACATCCATGGGGACATCCATGGGGACATCCATGGGGACATCAATGGGGACATCCATGGGGACATCCATGGGGACATCCATGGGGACATCCATGGGGACATCAATGGGGACATCAATGGGGACATCCATGGGGACATCCATGGGGACATCCATGGGGACATCCATGGGGACATCCATGGGGACATCCATGGGGACATCCATGGGGACATCCATGGGGACATCCATGGGGACATCAATGGGGACATCCATGGGGACATCCATGGGGACATCCATGGGGACATCCATGGGGACATCCATGGGGACATCCATGGGGACATCCATGGGGACATCCATGGGGACATCAATGGGGACATCAATGGGGACATCCATGGGGACATCCATGGGGACATCCATGGGGACATCCATGGGGACATCCATGGGGACATCCATGGGGACATCCATGGGGACATCCATGGGGACATCCATGGGGACATCAATGGGGACATCCATGGGGACATCCATGGGGACATCCATGGGGACATCCATGGGGACATCCATGGGGACATCCATGGGGACATCCATGGGGACATCAATGGGGACATCCATGGGGACATCCATGGGGACATCCATGGGGACATCCATGGGGACATCCATGGGGACATCCATGGGGACATCCATGGGGACATCCATGGGGACATCAATGGGGACATCAATGGGGACATCCATGGGGACATCCATGGGGACATCCATGGGGACATCCATGGGGACATCCATGGGGACATCCATGGGGACATCCATGGGGACATCCATGGGGACATCCATGGGGACATCAATGGGGACATCCATGGGGACATCCATGGGGACATCCATGGGGACATCCATGGGGACATCAATGGGGACATCCATGGGGACATCCATGGGGACATCCATGGGGACATCCATGGGGACATCCATGGGGACATCCATGGGGACATCCATGGGGACATCCATGGGGACATCCATGGGGACATCCATGGGGACATCCATGGGGACATCCATGGGGACATCCATGGGGACATCCATGGGGACATCCATGGGGACATCCATGGGGACATCCATGGGGACATCCATGGGGACATCCATGGGGACATCCATGGGGACATCCATGGGGACATCCATGGGGACATCCATGGGGACATCCATGGGGACATCCATGGGGACATCCATGGGGACATCCATGGGGACATCCATGGGGACATCCATGGGGACATCCATGGGGACATCCATGGGGACATCCATGGGGACATCCATGGGGACATCCATGGGGACATCCATGGGGACATCCATGGGGACATCCATGGGGACATCCATGGGGACATCCATGGGGACATCCATGGGGACATCCATGGGGACATCAATGGGGACATCCATGGGGACATCCATGGGGACATCCATGGGGACATCCATGGGGACATCCATGGGGACATCCATGGGGACATCCATGGGGACATCCATGGGGACATCCATGGGGACATCCATGGGGACTTCCATGGGGACATCAATGGGGACATCCATGGGGACATCCATGGGGACATCCATGGGGACATCAATGGGGACATCCATGGGGACATCCATGGGGACATCCATGGGGACATCCATGGGGACATCCATGGGGACATCCATGGGGACATCCATGGGGACATCCATGGGGACATCCATGGGGACATCAATGGGGACATCCATGGGGACATCCATGGGGACATCCATGGGGACATCAATGGGGACATCCATGGGGACATCCATGGGGACATCCATGGGGACATCAATGGGGACATCCATGGGGACATCCATGGGGACATCAATGGGGACATCAATGGGGACATCCATGGGGACATCAATGGGGACATCAATGGTGACATCCATGGGGACATCCATGGGGACATCCATGGGGACATCCATGGGGACATCAATGGGGACATCAATGGGGACATCCATGGGGACATCGATGGGGACATCGATGGGGACATCCATGGGGACATCCATGGGGACATCCATGGGGACATCCATGGGGACATCCATGGGGACATCTATGGGGACATCTATGGGGACACCCATGGGGACATCCATGGGGACATCCATGGGGACATCCATGGGGACATCCATGGGGACATCCATGGGGACATCCATGGGGACATCAATGGGGACATGGGGACATCCATGGGGACATCCATGGGGACATCCATGGGGACATCAATGGGGACATCCATGGGGACATCCATGGGGACATCCATGGGGACATCAATGGGGACATCCATGGGGACATCCATGGGGACATCCATGGGGACATCAATGGGGACATCCATGGGGACATCCATGGGGACATCAATGGGGACATCAATGGGGACATCCATGGGGACATCAATGGGGACATCAATGGTGACATCCATGGGGACATCCATGGGGACATCCATGGGGACATCCATGGGGACATCAATGGGGACATCAATGGGGACATCCATGGGGACATCGATGGGGACATCGATGGGGACATCCATGGGGACATCCATGGGGACATCCATGGGGACATCCATGGGGACATCCATGGGGACATCTATGGGGACATCTATGGGGACATCCATGGGGACATCCATGGGGACATCCATGGGGACATCCATGGGGACATCAATGGGGACATCAATGGGGACATCCATGGGGACATCCATGGGGACATCCATGGGGACATCCATGGGGACATCCATGGGGACATCCATGGGGACATCCATGGGGACATCCATGGGGACATCCATGGGGACATCCATGGGGACATCCATGGGGACATCCATGGGGACATCCATGGGGACATCCATGGGGACATCCATGGGGACATCCATGGGGACATCCATGGGGACATCCATGGGGACATCCATGGGGACATCCATGGGGACATCCATGGGGACATCCATGGGGACATCCATGGGGACATCCATGGGGACATCCATGGGGACATCCATGGGGACATCCATGGGGACATCAATGGGGACATCCATGGGGACATCCATGGGGACATCCATGGGGACATCCATGGGGACATCCATGGGGACATCCATGGGGACATCCATGGGGACATCAATGGGGACATCCATGGGGACATCCATGGGGACATCCATGGGGACATCCATGGGGACATCCATGGGGACATCCATGGGGACATCCATGGGGACATCCATGGGGACATCCATGGGGACATCCATGGGGACATCCATGGGGACATCCATGGGGACATCCATGGGGACATCCATGGGGACATCCATGGGGACATCCATGGGGACATCCATGGGGACATCCATGGGGACATCCATGGGGACATCAATGGGGACATCAATGGTGACATCCATGGGGACATCCATGGGGACATCCATGGGGACATCCATGGGGACATCCATGGGGACATCCATGGGGACATCGATGGGGACATCGATGGGGACATCCATGGGGACATCCATGGGGACATCCATGGGGACATCCATGGGGACATCCATGGGGACATCCATGGGGACATCCATGGGGACATCCATGGGGACATCCATGGGGACATCCATGGGGACATCCATGGGGACATCCATGGGGACATCCATGGGGACATCCATGGGGACATCCATGGGGACATCCATGGGGACATCCATGGGAATCCATGTGGACATCCATGGGGACATCCATGGGGACATCCATGGGGACATCCATGGGGACATCCATGGGGACATCCATGGGGACATCCATGGGGACATCCATGGGGACATCCATGGGGACATCCATGGGGACATCCATGGGGACATCCATGGGGACATCCATGGGGACATCCATGGGGACATCCATGGGGACATCCATGGGGACATCCATGGGGACATCCATGGGGACATCCATGGGGACATCCATGGGGACATCCATGGGGACATCCATGGGGACATCCATGGGGACATCCATGGGGACATCAATGGGGACATCCATGGGGACATCCATGGGGACATCCATGGGGACATCCATGGGGACATCCATGGGGACATCCATGGGGACATCCATGGGGACATCCATGGGGACATCCATGGGGACATCCATGGGGACATCCATGGGGACATCCATGTGGGGACATCCATGGGGACATCAATGGGGACATCAATGGGGACATCCATGGGGACATCCATGGGGACATCCATGGGGACATCCATGGGGACATCCATGGGGACATCCATGGGGACATCCATGGGGACATCCATGGGGACATCCATGGGGACATCAATGGGGACATCCATGGGGACATCCATGGGGACATCCATGGGGACATCCATGGGGACATCCATGGGGACATCCATGGGGACATCCATGGGGACATCCATGGGGACATCCATGGGGACATCCATGGGGACATCCATGGGGACATCCATGGGGACATCCATGGGGACATCCATGGGGACATCCATGGGGACATCCATGGGGACATCCATGGGGACATCCATGGGGACATCCATGGGGACTTCCATGGGGACATCAATGGGGACATCCATGGGGACATCCATGGGGACATCCATGGGGACATCCATGGGGACATCAATGGGGACATCCATGGGGACATCCATGGGGACATCAATGGGGACATCCATGGGGACATCAATGGGGACATCAATGGGGACATCCATGGGGACATCAATGGGGACATCCATGGGGAGTTCCATGGGGACATCCATGGGGACATCCATGGGGACATCCATGGGGACATCCATGGGGACATCCATGGGGACATCCATGGGGACATCCATGGGGACATCAATGGGGACATCCATGGGGACATCCATGGGGACATCCATGGGGACATCCATGGGGACATCCATGGGGACATCAATGGGGACATCCATGGGGACATCCATGGGGACATCCATGGGGACATCCATGGGGACATCCATGGGGACATCCATGGGGACATCCATGGGGACATCCATGGGGACATCCATGGGGACATCCATGGGGACATCCATGGGGACATCCATGGGGACATCCATGGGGACATCCATGGGGACATCCATGGGGACATCCATGGGGACATCATGGGGACATCAATGGGGACATCCATGGGGACATCCATGGGGACATCCATGGGGACATCCATGGGGACATCCATGGGGACATCCATGGGGACATCCATGGGGACATCCATGGGGACATCCATGGGGACATCCATGGGGACATCCATGGGGACATCCATGGGGACATCCATGGGGACATCCATGGGGACATCCATGGGGACATCCATGGGGACATCCATGGGGACATCCATGGGGACATCCATGGGGACATCCATGGGGACATCCATGGGGACATCCATGGGGACATCCATGGGGACATCCATGGGGACATCCATGGGGACATCCATGGGGACATCCATGGGGACATCCATGGGGACATCCATGGGGACATCCATGGGGACATCCATGGGGACATCCATGGGGACATCCATGGGGACATCCATGGGGACATCCATGGGGACATCAATGGGGACATCAATGGGGACATCCATGGGGACATCCATGGGGACATCCATGGGGACATCCATGGGGACATCGATGGGGACATCGATGGGGACATCGATGGGGACATCCATGGGGACATCCATGGGGACATCCATGGGGACATCCATGGGGACATCTATGGGGACATCCATGGGGACATCCATGGGGACATCCATGGGGACATCCATGGGGACATCCATGGGGACATCCATGGGGACATCCATGGGGACATCCATGGGGACATCCATGGGGACATCCATGGGGACATCCATGGGGACATCCATGGGGACATCCATGGGGACATCCATGGGGACATCCATGGGGACATCCATGGGGACATCCATGGGGACATCCATGGGGACATCCATGGGGACATCCATGGGGACATCCATGGGGACATCCATGGGGACATCCATGGGGACATCCATGGGGACATCCATGGGGACATCCATGGGGACATCCATGGGGACATCCATGGGGACATCCATGGGGACATCCATGGGGACATCCATGGGGACATCCATGGGGACATCCATGGGGACATCCATGGGGACATCCATGGGGACATCCATGGGGACATCCATGGGGACATCCATGGGGACATCCATGGGGACATCCATGGGGACATCCATGGGGACATCAATGGGGACATCCATGGGGACATCAATGGGGACATCCATGGGGACATCCATGGGGACATCAATGGGGACATCCATGGGGACATCAATGGGGACATCAATGGGGACATCCATGGGGACATCCATGGGGACATCCATGGGGACATCCATGGGGACATCCATGGGGACATCCATGGGGACATCCATGGGGACATCCATGGGGACATCCATGGGGACATCAATGGGGACATCCATGGGGACATCCATGGGGACATCCATGGGGACATCCATGGGGACATCCATGGGGACATCCATGGGGACATCCATGGGGACATCCATGGGGACATCCATGGGGACATCCATGGGGACATCCATGGGGACATCCATGGGGACATCCATGGGGACATCCATGGGGACATCCATGGGGACATCCATGGGGACATCCATGGGGACATCCATGGGGACATCCATGGGGACATCCATGGGGACATCCATGGGGACATCCATGGGGACATCCATGGGGACATCCATGGGGACATCCATGGGGACATCCATGGGGACATCCATGGGGACATCAATGGGGACATCCATGGGGACATCCATGGGGACATCCATGGGGACATCCATGGGGACATCCATGGGGACATCCATGGGGACATCAATGGGGACATCCATGGGGACATCAATGGGGACATCAATGGGGACATCCATGGGGACATCCATGGGGACATCCATGGGGAGTTCCATGGGGACATCCATGGGGACATCCATGGGGACATCCATGGGGACATCCATGGGGACATCCATGGGGACATCCATGGGGACATCCATGGGGACATCCATGGGGACATCAATGGGGACATCCATGGGGACATCCATGGGGACATCCATGGGGACATCAATGGGGACATCCATGGGGACATCCATGGGGACATCCATGGGGACATCAATGGGGACATCAATGGGGACATCCATGGGGACATCCATGGGGACATCCATGGGGACATCCATGGGGACATCCATGGGGACATCCATGGGGACATCCATGGGGACATCCATGGGGACATCCATGGGGACATCCATGGGGACATCCATGGGGACATCCATGGGGACATCCATGGGGACATCCATGGGGACATCCATGGGGACATCCATGGGGACATCCATGGGGACATCCATGGGGACATCCATGGGGACATCCATGGGGACATCCATGGGGACATCCATGGGGACATCCATGGGGACATCCATGGGGACATCCATGGGGACATCCATGGGGACATCCATGGGGACATCCATGGGGACATCCATGGGGACATCCATGGGGACATCCATGGGGACATCCATGGGGACATCCATGGGGACATCCATGGGGACATCAATGGGGACATCCATGGGGACATCCATGGGGACATCCATGGGGACATCCATGGGGACATCCATGGGGACATCCATGGGGACATCCATGGGGACATCCATGGGGACATCCATGGGGACATCAATGGGGACATCAATGGGGACATCCATGGGGACATCCATGGGGACATCCATGGGGACATCCATGGGGACATCGATGGGGACATCGATGGGGACATCGATGGGGACATCCATGGGGACATCCATGGGGACATCCATGGGGACATCCATGGGGACATCTATGGGGACATCTATGGGGACATCCATGGGGACATCCATGGGGACATCCATGGGGACATCCATGGGGACATCCATGGGGACATCCATGGGGACATCCATGGGGACATCCATGGGGACATCCATGGGGACATCCATGGGGACATCCATGGGGACATCCATGGGGACATCCATGGGGACATCCATGGGGACATCCATGGGGACATCCATGGGGACATCCATGGGGACATCCATGGGGACATCCATGGGGACATCCATGGGGACATCCATGGGGACATCCATGGGGACATCCATGGGGACATCCATGGGGACATCCATGGGGACATCCATGGGGACATCCATGGGGACATCCATGGGGACATCCATGGGGACATCCATGGGGACATCCATGGGGACATCCATGGGGACATCCATGGGGACATCCATGGGGACATCCATGGGGACATCCATGGGGACATCCATGGGGACATCCATGGGGACATCCATGGGGACATCCATGGGGACATCCATGGGGACATCCATGGGGACATCAATGGGGACATCCATGGGGACATCAATGGGGACATCCATGGGGACATCCATGGGGACATCAATGGGGACATCCATGGGGACATCAATGGGGACATCAATGGGGACATCCATGGGGACATCCATGGGGACATCCATGGGGACATCCATGGGGACATCCATGGGGACATCCATGGGGACATCCATGGGGACATCCATGGGGACATCCATGGGGACATCAATGGGGACATCCATGGGGACATCCATGGGGACATCCATGGGGACATCCATGGGGACATCCATGGGGACATCCATGGGGACATCCATGGGGACATCCATGGGGACATCCATGGGGACATCCATGGGGACATCCATGGGGACATCCATGGGGACATCCATGGGGACATCCATGGGGACATCCATGGGGACATCCATGGGGACATCCATGGGGACATCCATGGGGACATCCATGGGGACATCCATGGGGACATCCATGGGGACATCCATGGGGACATCCATGGGGACATCCATGGGGACATCCATGGGGACATCCATGGGGACATCCATGGGGACATCCATGGGGACTTCCATGGGGACATCAATGGGGACATCCATGGGGACATCCATGGGGACATCCATGGGGACATCCATGGGGACATCCATGGGGACATCCATGGGGACATCAATGGGGACATCCATGGGGACATCAATGGGGACATCAATGGGGACATCCATGGGGACATCAATGGGGACATCCATGGGGAGTTCCATGGGGACATCCATGGGGACATCCATGGGGACATCCATGGGGACATCCATGGGGACATCCATGGGGACATCCATGGGGACATCCATGGGGACATCAATGGGGACATCAATGGGGACATCCATGGGGACATCCATGGGGACATCCATGGGGACATCCATGGGGACATCCATGGGGACATCCATGGGGACATCCATGGGGACATCAATGGGGACATCCATGGGGACATCCATGGGGACATCCATGGGGACATCCATGGGGACATCCATGGGGACATCCATGGGGACATCCATGGGGACATCCATGGGGACATCCATGGGGACATCCATGGGGACATCCATGGGGACATCCATGGGGACATCCATGGGGACATCCATGGGGACATCAATGGGGACATCCATGGGGACATCCATGGGGACATCCATGGGGACATCCATGGGGACATCCATGGGGACATCCATGGGGACATCCATGGGGACATCCATGGGGACATCCATGGGGACATCCATGGGGACATCCATGGGGACATCCATGGGGACATCCATGGGGACATCCATGGGGACATCCATGGGGACATCCATGGGGACATCCATGGGGACATCCATGGGGACATCCATGGGGACATCCATGGGGACATCCATGGGGACATCCATGGGGACATCCATGGGGACATCCATGGGGACATCCATGGGGACATCCATGGGGACATCCATGGGGACATCCATGGGGACATCCATGGGGACATCAATGGGGACATCCATGGGGACATCCATGGGGACATCAATGGGGACATCCATGGGGACATCAATGGGGACATCAATGGGGACATCCATGGGGACATCAATGGGGACATCAATGGGGACATCCATGGGGAGTTCCATGGGGACATCCATGGGGACATCCATGGGGACATCCATGGGGACATCCATGGGGACATCCATGGGGACATCCATGGGGACATCCATGGGGACATCCATGGGGACATCAATGGGGACATCCATGGGGACATCCATGGGGACATCCATGGGGACATCCATGGGGACATCCATGGGGACATCCATGGGGACATCCATGGGGACATCCATGGGGACATCCATGGGGACATCCATGGGGACATCCATGGGGACATCCATGGGGACATCCATGGGGACATCCATGGGGACATCCATGGGGACATCCATGGGGACATCCATGGGGACATCCATGGGGACATCCATGGGGACATCCATGGGGACATCCATGGGGACATCCATGGGGACATCCATGGGGACATCCATGGGGACATCCATGGGGACATCCATGGGGACATCCATGGGGACATCCATGGGGACATCCATGGGGACATCAATGGGGACATCAATGGGGACATCCATGGGGACATCCATGGGGACATCCATGGGGACATCCATGGGGACATCCATGGGGACATCCATGGGGACATCCATGGGGACATCCATGGGGACATCCATGGGGACATCCATGAGGACATCCATGGGGACATCCATGGGGACATCCATGGGGACATCCATGGGGACATCCATGGGGACATCCATGGGGACATCCATGGGGACATCCATGGGGACATCCATGGGGACATCCATGGGGACATCCATGGGGACATCCATGGGGACATCCATGGGGACATCCATGGGGACATCCATGGGAACATCCATGGGGACATCCATGGGGACATCCATGGGGACATCCATGGGGACATCCATGGGGACATCCATGGGGACATCCATGGGGACATCCATGGGGACATCCATGGGGACATCCATGGGGACATCAATGGGGACATCCATGGGGACATCCATGGGGAGTTCCATGGGGACATCCATGGGGACATCAATGGGGACATCCATGGGGACATCAATGGGGACATCCATGGGGACATCCATGGGGACATCCATGGGGACATCCATGGGGACATCCATGGGGACATCCATGGGGACATCCATGGGGACATCCATGGGGACATCAATGGGGACATCCATGGGGACATCCATGGGGACATCCATGGGGACATCAACGGGGACATCCATGGGGACATCCATGGGGACATCCATGGGGACATCCATGGGGACATCCATGGGGACATCCATGGGGACATCCATGGGGACATCCATGGGGACATCCATGGGGACATCCATGGGGACATCCATGGGGACATCCATGGGGACATCCATGGGGACATCAATGGGGACATCCATGGGGACATCCATGGGGACATCCATGGGGACATCCATGGGGACATCCATGGGGACATCCATGGGGACATCAATGGGGACATCCATGGGGACATCCATGGG
>OZ038396.1:18137969-18245003 GCA_964036045.1 Eutreptiella sp. 'Long Island Sound 2002'
AAGCCAGGCAGGCGTATATAGGGGAAAATGCCACATACCCCCCCATTTTGGCCTTTTGGGGCCTATTCGCGTACCCTACCCCAAGGGGTTGAATTGTTAGTTTAACCCCTTGTAAAATCATTATTTTGTCCAATAAACGCATCCCCCAATGAGTTTTTGGTCCGGACCCCCCCAGACCCCACGGGGGGCTCGCCGGCACCGGACCCTTTACGCCGACTCCCCCCCCCTCCCCCCCCCCCCTCCCTTGAAATTGGCCCGAAAGTGCTGGACCATGGGCGCCGAAGGCGCCCGAAGCAAATTTTGCTTGAATTAGTAGAGGGTGAAAAAATGGGTTTTCACCCCATGTGTCTATACTCAAATTGCTCAGTTTTTTAGGGAGAACCCAAAAGTGGAAAACCAAATTGGACCAAATATCAATACCACCCCTGTGCATAGGTATGTCAGAGTTGGGCCATACCCTAGTGGTAAAGCAGTGCCTCTGCAACTGGAGGTCCTGGGTTCAAACCCCAGTGGGGGTAACTACTGGGTCACAGGTATGGTCAAGGACACCATGGGAAATTTTTTGTTTTTGTTTTTTTTGTTTTTTTAGTGCTTTGTTTTTGTCCCCTTTGATGGGAATCGCTGAGAAAGCAGGGTTGAGGTAGCATTTCCGCCCACTTATGGGTCCGCCAGAAGGCAGGGTTTAGGCAGCCAATTCTGATTTTGTCCCCATTTGTTTGGGGACCCCCGAGAATGCAGGGGTGATGTAGCATTTCTGCCCTCTTTTGGGCCCACTTTGATCTTGTCCCATTTGTTGGGGACCCCCGAGACGGCAGGGGTGAGGTAGCCACTTCTGATTTTGTCCCCGCGCTTGGCGTTGGGGACCCCCGAGAATGCAGGGTGATGTAGCATTTCCGCCCTCTGTTGGGCCCACTTTGATCTTGTCCCCTTTGTTGGGGACCCCCGAGACGGCAGGGCTGAGGTAGCCACTTCTGATTTTGTCCCCGCGCTTGGCGTTGGGGACCCCCGAGAATGCAGGGTGATGTAGCATTTCCGCCCTCTTTTGGGCCCACTTTGATTTTGTCCCCTTTGTTGGGGACCCCCAAGACGGCAGGGGTGAGGTAGCCACTTCTGATTTTGTCCCCGCGCTTGGCGTTGGGGAAGAGCGGCAAGGAGAAGCAAAAAGTGGCCGGTGATATGCCTACTCCTTCCATCACCCTTTTTACCAACACCTCTACCAACCCCTCCTCCTCCTCCTCTTCCTCCTCCTCCTCCTCCTCCTCCTCCACAACTCCCCCGATGCCACCAACAACATCTCATACTTCATCCATGCCACCCTCTGAATCGGAGGCCACTACGGAGGGGGATTGTCGGACGCGTCCGTTGAAGTCCACCGGCAAGCGAGCAAGGGACAAGAAGCGGCTAGACGCTCTTCTCGAAGCCGGAAGGAAAAGAGCGCATCCGACAAGCGATGAGTCGAGCGATGATGAGGACTACTTTGATCGTCCCTTGGACAAGCGCTCTTAGGCCTCCTTTCTTCACCTCAATCCTCTCCACCACTTCCATCACCCATGTTTTGGGACCCCGAGGAGGAGCACCCCACGAAGGGCACGCGACGCGTTCCTGCACACGATGTGCCACTGATGTACGTGCGCTCGTTTCGGGCACGTAGTGCGCGGAGAGAGCCTTTTTTTTTTGGGAAAAGCGTAGTGCGCGCGGTGCAAACAGGCCCCTCCCCTCTCCCCCTTGCTCCTCCAACGGGTTTCGGAACATACATCAACTCTCTGCATGGTTCGGCCTGGGTGGGGCGCCACTAGCAATAGTGGCCGGGAATTGACTCGGGGGTGCTATGCCCTTAAACAAAAGTACCACCTACCATGCCCCCCCCCCCCCTTTTTCAAAAAATTTTCCCCAGCATACATGCTTCGAAGTGATTAGCGCAATGCGGGACCCAATGCGGCGGTCATCTTATGCCATATTTGTGAGGGTATGAAGCCCCCCCCCCCCCCCCGTTCTTGGCAGCCCCCCTTCCCCCCCAGACCCATTCCCCCCCCCCTCCCCACCCCCGCCCTGAAAGTGGTCCGAGAGTGGGGGGGAGTCGGCCTATGGCCCGTTGCTACACCCCCCACGTGCCAGACCCCCCCCACTGGAAACCCGGTTTTTTGAGGTTTTGAGGGAGGTGGGTGGGGGGGGGGTGGGGGGGGTGGGGGGGGGTCAAAAATGTCGAAAAAAAATGACCCCCCCTTTTTTTGGGTCGAAAATCATGGGTCTTTTGGTTTTTTTCGATTTTGAGCCGAAAAGGTGTTTCTGGGTCCCGACTCTATGCGGTTTGTATGGGGCGGAGTGGGACGAGCGCTTCTGTAGTTTATGCACTTTTTCAGCCATTTTTGGTATGTTGGCGGTTTTAGCGACCTCGGTGACCCCGTGCTACCCACTCCGAGGGGTGTGAGTGGGGATGTTGTGACAATATATGCCTACTAGAAGACGGAAGGACTTTTCTTGCAGTCTCTAGCCTTGCTTTGGGCCGTTTACAACGCGTGCCAAAGACGGGAAATGACTGTTTCCACCAATAATGGCCTAGTGAATGGGCCAGTACACAACTTGCTTATGCAGTTTATCACGCTTGGCAGCTCAAAAATGGAAGTTTTCGAAACTTGTTTTTTTGATGTTGTGAACACCCAAAATGACCATCCAAGGTATATAAAGCATGTTTTAGGCTGTATTTGCGTGTTTTTCATCCTATTTGGGTATTAGGTCCGGAGGGGGGGGGGTCTCCCAAGGGATTAGTACACAACCTGCTTATGCAGTTTTTGACATTGGACATCTAAAAAATCGAAGTTTTCGAAACGTGTTTTTTTGATATTGTGACCACCTAGAATGATAATCCAAGGTATGTAAAGCATGTTTTAGCTCGTATTTACATGTTTTTCACCCAACTTTGGGTATTTGGGTATTACCTCCGGGGGGGGGGGGTCTCCCAAGGGATTGGTACACAACCTGCCTATGCAGCTTTTCACCCTGGACAGCTCAAAAATCGAAGTTTTCGAAACTTGTTTTTTTTGATATTGTCATCACGTAAAATGACCATCCAAGCTATGTAAAGCAAGTTTTAGGCTGTATTTACGTGTTTTTCACCTTATTTGGGTATTTGGTTGGGGGGGGGGGGGGGGGCTCCCAAGGGATCGGTACACAACCTGCTTATGCAATTTTTCACCTTGGACAGCTCAAAAATCGAAGTTTTCGAAACTTGTTTTTTCGATATTGTGATCACCTAAAATGACCATCCAAGGTATGTAAAGCATGTTTTAGGCCGTATTTAAGATGTTTTTCACCCAATTTCGGGTATTTGGGTATTACCTCCGGGGGGGGGGGGGGGGCTCCCAAGGGATTGGTACACATCTTGCTTATGCAGCTTTTCACCCTTGACAGCTCAAAAATCGAAGTTTTCGAAACTTGTTTTTTTTGATATTGTCATCACCTAAAATGACCATCCAAGGTATGTACAGCATGTTTTGGGCTGTATTTACGTGTTTGTCACCTTATTTGGGTTTTTGGTCTGGGGGGGGGGGGGGGGGGGCTCCCAAGGGATTGGTACACAACCTGCTTATGCAGTTTTTCACTCTGGACAGCCCAAAAATCGAAGTTTTCGAAACTGATTTTTTTGATATTGTGACCACTTAAAATGACCATCCAAGGTATGTAAAGCATGTTTCAGGCTCTATTTACGTGTTACGTCGAAGACTGTTTCAGTCATAACTTCAAGAGAAATCGTATTACAGAATAATCTAATGCAGTCCACGGAACAGGCGACGACAGGCGGCGCGACTGCGGCAATTTCACGACAATTGGAAATCGCGGTAGAAATCGGGTATTTCACCGATTTCCGACCGAAAATCGCCTAAGACAATAAAGTTATGGTAAATCTACATTGATTCAGTGATACACTGATTCAATGGCTAGGGATCGGATTCCAGATCCCGCAGATTAGAGAACAGGGATATCCCGCTGACAGCCGGTGTCAACGGCTTCCGCACGGGTGTGCCGGCTCACAGGCCTCCGGGCCATGGGCCATAGGTTCTGGGTACCGCTTCACCCCCCTCCTTAGAGCAAACCCTGGGGCGGGCTCGATGACACCCTAGCATGGCAGCGGGTACCCAGGACCATCCCCTGAAGGGGGGGGGGTGGCACATCCTCACTTCAGGCTGATTCGCAGGTTAGGCTGCCCAAATCCCACAGTAAGACAGGTACGGTGCTGTAGCTGTTAGTAACTGTAAGTATAGTATCAAGTATCAAGTCCCGGGTCCTGGCGGCGATTGTTCGGCATCCAAAGGACCCGTTAACCCATACCAGGCGCACCGGGTGCCGGCTGCGACGGTCACTACCACAGTGGCGGTGGCATACACGGCCAACATAGGCGTCACACGACGACCGAGGTGGTCCCACAGGTCGAGAGCGACCACAAAGATCCATCAGGCTACCCCAAGCTTCCCAAGGCCCGCCGGCTGGGGGAGAGTCCCCACGGGTCCTTCCTCGGGCGCAACATGTCCATATCCATACGACGTGAGTCCAGAGTGGTACAGCCGAACGAGCTCCTCCTTAAGGGATCGGGCATCAAGGCCGTCTTTTCCCTCGCCCTATTACCACGAAGGCCATACATGAGGGAGTCCTCATGCAGTGTGGGCGGAGGCGTCGACTCCTCAAACCACCAGTTTCCCAGGCAGACTGACCGAGGTCAGGAGCACCGGAGGCCGCCACCCGACTGCAAGTGCGTCTGCGAGTCGGTAGGCTCACACTGGGACTGACAGTGGTGAACCGCTGGGAGTGTAGTCAGGCAACTGGGCTTCCCGCCTGGCGCCATCAGGATCTCCACATAACAGCGAATAGGGCACACGGTATCACGGGCACTCAAACAGAAGAATATGTACTTAGGTACTGGTCCAGGCTGGACCTTAAGTAAAAGCATGTAAATGGCGACTCAGGGCGCCTTCGTATGCCGAATCGCAGGGAAAAACAGTGCACACTCGATGATGGGCTGATAAATCCAACATACAGATGCACACATCCCGGGGGGGGGCAGAA
The DNA here is from genome assembly GCA_964036045.1 of Eutreptiella sp. 'Long Island Sound 2002'. Taxonomy (NCBI): domain Eukaryota; phylum Euglenozoa; class Euglenophyceae; order Eutreptiales; family Eutreptiaceae; genus Eutreptiella; species Eutreptiella sp. 'Long Island Sound 2002'. Next base: position 18,143,028 of record OZ038396.1, read on the forward strand.
AGACAAGCAATAAGCGGGGTAATAGGCGTGTAAACACACTCTGGATAGAGCGCCAAACCACGCCCCGGTTAGGATAAGGCATATGCAGGAGGGTAGATAGGAAAACGCCTGAGTTCAGGCCATATATAGTCGCGACACACGTAGACTGGTCCGGATCCCGCAAGTGCCATGGGACCACATCACACACCCAAAAATCGCAATGCCGATGACAGCGGCATCCGTTGCGCAACGACGTATGGGCTTCAAGGCCCTAAGAGTTCAGAAATATGAAGGTCAGTCGCCCTACCTGGTTTCCCAAGGATTCAGCAGGGGGGGGAGTGACGAATGGAAGAAGAGAGGGGCCATCCTCCCCTGGATTCAGCAGGGGGGGGTATATGGCCACTCTGATGGCAGGTCACCGAAAGATGGAAGAGAGCCAGCAAGTAAGGGACGATCCGTCGACCTCACAGGCGCTCAAAATGCATCAGGGGAGAGCTCAGGGCGCTGATCAGGCACCCCTGGCTGCAATCGCCCGGCTGAGCGCTGCCAAGTCCGAGACATGGATCTTGGTCTTGTGCCTGCGGATGTAGTCCATGAAGGGGGTATTGATCCGCGGCACGAACGAGGAGACGGGTTCCCAGGTGTCGTGGGACGGCCCATAGCCTCGCCAACGAACCTTGAACTCCAGGCCTCCGGGTGCCGAGGCGTTCGGACGCTGAGCCAGGATCTTCTCGACAGTATAGTCGTCCTGCTCAGCATAATCGTCGTCCGAATCAGCCTCATGTGCGGCGTAGTCCAGGGACACATGTTGGCCACGGAGGTTGGAGTCCCGCACACGGAGTTGACTCTCGTGGCGCTCCCGGAACTGTCCGTGACCCACCTTGATGCGGTAGGTGTCCTCACCAATCCTGCGGACCACCTCTCCGGGTGTGAACCAGGTTTTGGTGCGGTGGGTGCCCATAGGGCGGGGTCTGATCACCCACACCGGGTCTCCCACCCTGAACTTCTGCGCTGTCGAGCTCGGGGCGGACTTCTGACGCTCAGCATGCTCCTTCTCGAGCTGCTGGCGGATGTCCCGCGCTGTTTGCTCTTGCCGCGCGAAGAATTCCTTGGCGTCCATGGCCATGCCATCACCAGACAAGGGAAGTCCCCGACCCAGGGGGTCCCTGCCGAACAGAATCTGGTGAGGGGACAAACCACCCGGAGTGGGGGTGTCATGATGGGCTTTCAGAGCGCGCCACATCTCCTCAAACCAGTTCCGACGTGGATTGGTGATGTGAATCTTGCGCAGCTTCTCGAACAGCTGCCGTCCAGCCACTTCAGCCCGGCCGTTAGACCGGCTGAGATAGGCGACGCTCTTGGCATGACGTATTCCCATAAGGGAACACATAGCCTTGAACCAGCCACCAGTAAACTGGGGCCCTCGGTCACTGCAAATGGTGCGGGGGATGTCAAAGACGGTCAGCCAATGACGAATCATCATGACTGCCACTTCCTTGGCAAGCAACCCCTTTTTGCGTGCTGGAACGGCTACTACGTAGCCACTGTGGCGATCCACACAAAGAACCACACAGTCAAAGGTCTCCTTGCCAATGTGCACTTCGGGCATGGAGAAGACGTCCATGGCCACGCTCTCCATGGGCTGGTCAGGAACCGGGGTCCATTGGGCTTCCCCCTTGACGTTCCGGTTATCGGGATTGCAGGCCTGACAGACCGAGCAACCCTTCCAGAAAAGTTTATAGTGTTTTCAGCACTGTGTTTTTGCTTCTCCTGCTGCTTGTTGTTGCTGTAGGGTGTCCTGCTGCTTGTTTTGGATGATGAAAAGCTTTTGTTTGTTGAAATTCAGTAAAGCCAAGTCAATCCAGGATAGCCCAAGCCAATAGTATGCAAGGAGAAGGTAATTCAGGATCAAAGCATGAAGGGCTGCAGTGTGAACAGTGAAAGATGATTGGATATTCACAGAAACTACAGCTCAGGTCACAAATGAATGCATATTCACAAAGATAGCTGAAATGTTTTAGGAAAAGAGTTAGAAAACTGCCTCAGGATCACTCTCTCTCCATAGTGCCATCTTAGGAGATGTGCACTCTTTGTTTTGGGTCCCATATGTGCTGAGGTGGCATGGTATGTGGCGATGAGGTCACTGCCATGTCACATGGGATCTTCCTACTTAGCTAGGCTGACCAGGAATTGAACCCAGGACCTCTCAAAAAGAGGTGCCTAGCCCCCTATGGTGCATACCACTAGGGCAGATAAGTATTCATGGAAAAACATAGATAAATTCATAGGCTCTACCCTAGGTATGTCAGTGCTCAGTCAACTCAGGAAAAGATGTTTTACTTCACATTGAAAGGGGATTAAGGGGTCCACTCCATATCCTGATTGGGTGTTTGGTTCCATAGGTCAAAATGTGTTATCACCAGTTTTGGTTGGACCAATACTAAGATTGAAATGCATGGATGCTCAGTGCATCTCTAATACAACTAGAGTATGCCTCAAAGCAAAGGAAAAGCACTTTTTCTTACTCCCCCCTTGTGCTGTGGTGGCCACCACTGTCGCATTTTAGGAAAAAGGGAATTTTTCTTGGCCTTTCCTTGGTTTCCACATCTACTTTAAAATACCTACAGTCTCCCTCACACTGTAAAATGGGCGCTCACCATGGCTGGCGTCCTTTTGCTGCTCTGATTGTACAGTTTCCTACAGAAGACTCAGCGCTCATGGCGCTGCCGGGGCTCCTGTGGCTTGGTTGGGTTAGTATGGGAGCATGCCAAACATGTGCATATGCATCCCTCCCTCCAAGACGCAGCGTCGACACAACCCAAACGCAAGACACATTATACACACTCGCATGGGTTCTCTTAAACCTGCTGGCGACCTGTGACCTGTCTTAGGGCGAAGGGAGTCGAAAGAAAATTAAAATTGCCCCTTGGTGGGGTCTTGGTTCTGCTCAGTCTCTCCAGGCACCTGCGTTTCAGCCCGAACACGGCCTACTCAGCGAGGCTGCGCGTGGGTATCTGCAGAGGCAGGAATGGGAGAATTATGGACGAATCCACGCAAAAACGAAGCGACGACACCAAAATCCGTCAAATGACGGCGTAGAATTTTTCTGAAACGACACACCGGAGCAGAATCCAATTGTGCATCAGAAGCACAGTTTTATAGAAATTATAGTCATCTCTGGATTTTTTAAATCCAGAAATTCATACGCATAAAATGGCGGCGCGCAGGAGCGGCTCCTAGCGAAGCGCCGGAAAATGGAGAAATAATGGAATTATAAACGTAGGTATCGCGTAGTCTTGAAAATGACGAGACACACATTAATAAATAAACATACAGATTCCACCCACACTAATACAAGCTTCAAAAATTCAAGAATTCGAAAACCAATCGAAAAGACTTCAATGAATCAGGTATAAACTACAGGTATGCTCGTCTTGCACGCCGCATACACATTGCTCGTCTCGTGTCTCCGTGAACGAGTCTTGTAGCAGCGCCAACAACGATAACAACGATAGGACGCGATAGAGGGATGGATTAGAAAGATTGCAGATGATTAGCGGTCAGATCAGGGTGATTAGTCATACACACAGGTGCATAGCAACGTTCTTCGCGTGCGCCCCTTTTGTCCTCTCACCTTGCTTCACTTCCCAGCGGTAGGTAAGGTAGGTACGCCCAGGCGGGGCCACCCCCTGGTGGAGTCAAGATTGACGTGCAGATGGGCAGGTTTGCCCAAGATCTCGTCGCATACTCGTGCATGCACACACGCATTAAAGGGTAGGCCACGCGAAGTGCGCACGGTAAACCTTGTTTAGGCTACCCAGGGGCTCCTCGGTACGTTCCTTAAGAGAACCTGAGGAGTCCCTTAACGCTTGCTTGCTTGATAAGGGTAGCTGCTCCATGCAGCGTGTTTGCGGACAGCGTATTATAGGGCACACTGAGAAGGGTATAATACCTGGAGTGTGCCTTGGTTCCTCCGCCGCAAACGCCCTTTCATCTGCCTTTGTTTTACAGGTGGGCAGGTAGGGTGATTGGTGCAGCAGCATTTTTTTTTATGCCCTGCTAAACAAGGGCGCAGATCACACAAACAAGTAACTCCGAGAAAAGTTTATAGTGTTTTCAGCACTGTGTTTTTGCTTCTCCTGCTGCTTGTTGTTGCTGTAGGGTGTCCTGCTGCTGGTTTTGGATGATGAAAAGCTTTTGTTTGTTGAAATACAGTAAAGCCAACTCAATCCAGGATAGCCCAAGCCAACAGTATGCAAAGAGAAGGTAATTCAGGATCAAAGCATGAAGGGCTGCAGTGTAAACAGTGAAAGATGATTAGATATTCACAGTAACTGCAACTCAGGATACAAATGAATGCATATTCACAGAGATAGCTGAAATGTTTTGGGAAAAGAGTTAGAAAACTGCCTCAGGATCACTCTCTCTCCATAGTGCCATCTTAGGAGATGTGCACTCTTTGTTTTGGGTCCCATATGTGCTGAGGTGGCATGGTATGTGGCGATGAGGTCACTGCCATGTCACATGGGATCTTCCTACTCACATGGGATCTTCCTACTTAGTTAGGCTGACCAGGAATTGAACCCAGGACCTCTCAAAAAGAGGTGCCTAACCCCCTATGGTGCATACCACTAGGGCAGATAAGTATTCATGGAAAAACATAGATAAATTCATAGGCTCTACCTTAGGTATGTCAGTGCTCAGTCAACTCAGGAAAAGATGTTTTGCTTCTGATTGAAAGGGGATTAAGGGGTCCAGTCAATATCCTGATTGGGTGTTTGGTTCCATAGGTCAAAATGTGTTCTCACCACTTTTGGCTGGACCAATACTAAGATAAAAATGCATGGATGCTCAGTGCATCTCTAATACAACTAGAGTATGTCCCAAAGCAATGGAAAAGCACTTTTTCTTACTCCCCCCTTGTGCTGTGGTGGCCACCACTGTCGCATTTTAGGAAAAAGGGAATTTTTCTTGGCCTTTCCTTGGTTTCCACATCTACTTTAAAATACCTACAGTCTCCCTCACACTGAAAAATGGGCGCTCACCATGGCTGGCGTCCTTTTGCTGCTCTGATTGTACAGTTTCCTACAGAAGACTCAGCGCTCTTGGCGCTGCCGGGGCTCCTGTGGCTTGGTTGGGTTAGATTGGGAGCATGCCAAACATGTGCATATGCATCCTTTCCTCCAATACGCAGCGTCGACACAACCCAAACGCAAGACACATTATACACACTCGCATGGGTTCTCGTAAACCTGCTGGCGACCTGTGACCTGTCTTAGGGCGTAGGGAGTCGAAAAGAAATTAATTTGCCCCTTGGTGGGGTCTTGGTTCTGCTCAGTCTCTCCAGGCACCTGCGTTTCGGCCCGAACACGGCCTACTCAGCGAGGCTGCGCGTGGGTATCTGCAGAGGCAGGAATGGGAGAATTATGGACGAATCCACGCAAAAACGAAGCGACGACACCAAAATCCGTCAAATGACGGCGCAGAATTTTTCTGAAACGACACACCTGAGCAGAATCCAATTGTGCATCTTCAGCACATTTTTATAGAAATTATAGTCATCTCTGGATTTTTTAAATCCAGAAATTCATACGTACAAAATGGCGGCGCGCAGGAGCGGCTCCTAGCGAAGCGCCGGAAAATGGAAAAATAATGGAATTATAAACGTAGGTATCGCGTAGTCTTGAAAATGACGAGACACACATTAATAAACAAACATACAGATTCCACCCACACTAATAGAAGCTTCAAAAATTCAAGAATTCGAAAATCAATTGAAAAGACTTCAATGAATCAGGTATAAACTACAGGTATGCTCGTCTTGCATGCCGCATACACATTGCTCGTCTCGTGTCTCCGTGAACGAGTCGTGTAGCAGCGTTAACAACGATAACCACGATAGGACGCGGTAGAGGGATTGATTAGAAAGATTGCAGATGATTAGCGGTCAGATCAGGGTGATTAGTCATACACACAAGTGCATAGCATTGTTCTTCGCGTGCGCCCCTTTTGTTTCCTCTCCTTGCTTCACTTCCCAGCGGTAGGTAAGGTAGGTACGCCCAGGCGGGGCCACCCCCTGGTGGAGTCAAGATTGTTGTGGAGATGGGCAGGTTTGCCCAACGTGATTGTGCATAGTCGTGCATGCACACACGCATTAAAGGGTAGGCCACGCGAAGTGCGCACGGTAAACCTTGTTTAGGCTACCCAGGGGCTCCTCGGTACGTTCTTTAAGAGAACCTGAGGAGTCCCTTAACGCTTGCTTGCTTGATAAGGGTAGCTGCTCCATGCAGCGTGTTTGCGGACAGCGTATTATAGGGCACACTGAGAAGGGTATAATACCTGGAGTGTGCCTTGGTTCCTCCGCCGCAAACGCCCTTTCATTTGCCTTTGTTTTACAGGTGGGCAGGTAGGGTGAGTGGTGCAGCAGCATTTTTTTATGCCCTGCTAAACAGGGGCGCAGATCACACAAACAAGTAACTCCGCTCCGCCTGTGGCAGAGCAGGGAGTCCGACTTCATCGACATCTGCGCCTTGCACACGAGAGCACTCCTTCCCTCCAAGCCCTTGCAGGGGAAACGCGTTGTGGCGTCCCCTGTGAGGCCACAGTTGCTTAGTAGCGCTGTGTTCTCTTGTCATTTCACAGGTGGGTCGCTAGGACCCTCGAGAACTTCCTCTTCGCAACGCCAAGTAGAGTGTGCGTGTAGGAGTGGTAGTCCTGCGTGGGGGCTAGAGCCAGTTGCCCAGCGCTCGCCCACCAGGATGGTGCCACTGTAGGGTGTGTAGGACCTGTAGGGGGCGTGTCACTGTCCCACCCTTTTCCTGCAATTTTAGCTGGGTTGGTGGGCTGTGACAGTGGGTTAGGTTAGTGTTTTTGGCCACATAGCAAACAGGCGTTTTGCATGCCTTCATAGCTTTTGGCCACCCCTCCCTGTAGTAGACAGGTAGGTAGGGAAAACAATACCTGGATTAACACTCTGGGTATTCCCCCAAGGTTTTGCGCCAGCACAGAAATTGGGCGCATAGGGGAGGGGAGACCCGGGGCGTACCCCGTGGCATCAATAAGCCAACCCTCCAGGTTCAGCAAGGGCGCAGACTTGGGTATAATTAGGACACCACTTCTGCGGCTTGCTCTCAGGACCTTAGGACTAGCACACTCACACATACGCTTTGGCAGGTAAGGGTAAGGTTCAGTCCCTAGCTTTATTCTTGGAGGCAAGCGTCTCGGCGAGCCTCAACAACTCACCAAGGTTGTTCTGGGACAAGTAGTCAACCAGAACTGAGTTTAGGCGTCCCTCAGGTAGAACAAATGCTGAGAAGGGCTCCCAGGTGGCCTCTTCGACTCCAAACCCTTCCCAGAGGGTGAGGAAGCGCCAACCCTGGCGATAGCGGTGGCGTAGGACAGACTTCACCAGGTAGAAGCCCTCCTTAGCCATCTCCTCGGCGTTCATGTCGGGGAGTTCACCTTCACCTTCCATAGGGCTGGCAGCCCCTTGTAGGTCCAGAGCGGCGATTTCCTCGTCGTTCAGCTCCCACTCCTCCCCACAGAGGTCTTCAGGATCATGGTAGCGCTTCAGGTGTTGAGCGGCGCAAACCAGGGTCCCCCCTAGACGGGGGGAACACCGCACGGTGATACGGTGTCCATCCACAGATAGGATCTTGTACGGCCCGAAGTATGGGTCATCGCTGGTAGAGCGTGGCCAGGCGGGTAGTCGACTGTGGTGCACCAGCACCCAGTCCCCTTCTTGGTAGGTGGCCGGTACACGGTGTTTGTTCTTCTTGTTCCACTGACGCTCCCTCACTCTCTGGAGCATAGCCTTGGCCTTGTCCACCTTCGCTTGTTGCTCTTGGACCCATTCACCCACAGAAGAATGGGTGTCCTCTGGATAGGGGGCATGTAGGAACCACGCCGGGCGCCCCATGAATAGCTCATGTGGCGAGTAGCCAGTAGCTGAACTCTCTTGGGAGTTCATCATCAAGGATATGACGGGGAGTAGTCTCACCCAGTCTCTGGTGCGTTCAGTTTTGCACCATATCCTGACGTTCTCCTTCAGGACACGAATCTGTCGCTCACATAGGGGGTTGCTCGTGTGAGAGTAGGGAATCCCCGTAGACACCTGGACATTGAGGGACCTCAGGACCCTCTTGTACCAGCCAGTATCTGAGCGTACTCGTACGTCCTCATCGGAGTTGATCTCCTTGGGCGCCCCATAGACACAAAACCACTCCTCCAGGAGTATCTTGATAGTCTCCTCTCCGGTAATGTGTTTGGTACATGGGAACACCCTGGTAAACCTGGTCAACCCACAGGTTACCACGAGGGCGAAGTCATAGCCCCCGAACTTCGGCATTTCCGTGTAGTCCACGTATAGAACACTGTTGGGTAGAGTAGAGACCTCTGTCCCTGATATCCCCTGGTTTACAGGACCTGCACGGGCACTTGTCCACGATAGGCAGGAGCGTCTTCCGCAGCTGGTCGTCAGTCCACGTAGTGTGGAACCACTGCTTGAACAGCCGCAGGGTACGGTCAGCACCCACATGACCACTGGACTCATGGGTCCACTTCAGCAGCGCTGGGACTCGGTCACTAGGCACCACGATGCGGTCCTCGTGCCAGAGGTAGCTCTTGTCCCGCTTCCACTGGTCTTGGTTGACCAGGAGGGGTTCAAGGCGTTTCTCCAGGCGCCGGTAGATATCCCCAAACTCCTGTAGGTACTCCGATTGTTGGAGTCCATCCAGCGGGCGTATCATGGTCATGTTCAGGTCCAGGTGTACGTCCATACGGCTGAACGCTTCCTTAGCCAGCGCTTCAGACCGGGCACCAATCAGGGCGTCGAAGTTGTTGCGGCTGATGTAGTCGGCACACTCGTTCTTCACTCCCTGGATATGGTGTACCGTTAGCCGTAGTTGACTGAGGTAGGTCCACCAGCGACGTAGCTTGGCCTTCTCAGGTGGGGGGCCCTTCTGGAAACTGCGGACCGGTTCTTGGTCGCATAGCCAGACCACAGGGTTACTCCCCAACAGTCGTGCTTGTGAGGATAGCACCAGCATACCCGCGAGCAGTTCCTGCTCATAGGTGGAGTAGTTCCCCCTGGCCTGGTTCCACTTCCAGTTCCAGTGGCCCAGAGGTACTAGGACCCACTTGTCGTCAGGGTAGCTGTGCTTGAGGGTTCCATCTCGGTTGAGACCTTCCGTCCCCCATTGGGAAATGGCCGAGTCGAACTCCTCCTTCTCTAGTGCTTGCCACTGGAACAACGTTCCACCACCGCCCACATTGCTGGCGTCGGTCACCAGGATAATCTCCCCTTGTGCCCTAGGCACGCCCAAGCACTTAGCGTTGGCTACCTTGTCTTTGAGCTCGTCAAACGCTTGTTGCTCTTGTGGGCCCCAGCGCCAAGTAGTACTCTTCTTGATCAAGTCAGTCAGTACCGCGCTGGTGTAGGTGAAGTTTTTGATGTGGCGGCGATAGAAGTTACACGCCCCAATGAAACTGCGTACATCATGAAGTCCTTTCTTGGGGTCTTCGTGTCGTACCTTGGCATCCATCAGGGGTTTGGCCTTAGAGGCCGCTGGGGTCCACCACCCATAGCCAACGTCAAACCCCAGGTACTGCATGGTCTCCTGCATGAACTCACACTTCTCCAGCTTGAGTCGTGTGTGGTTCTCCTGGCAGACCGCAAAGAACTCACCCAAGAGGATTAGGTGATCCTCCTGGGTATTGGTCCCGAGGCATACATCGTCGATGTGAGCCTCCATCTGGGCCCCACGGGATATGAGCTCCTGCACCTTAGGTCTCCGTCGTAGGATGGACAGGATCTTGTTCATCAGCTCTTGGAACAGAGCGGGGGCGTTAGCCACGCCGAATGGCATGACCTTCCACTTGAATACCCTCCCCTGAGGGGTGATGAAGGCCAGTAGTTCCTGCGCGTTGGGCGTCAGGTCCACTTGCCAGAATCCACTTCGCTTGTCCATCTTGGTCTTGTAGCGACAGGAGGCTATCTTCTCCAGGGTAGACTCCATATTGGGAATGGACCCTGAGTGGTTCAGCGTCTTCTTGTTCAGCTCTCCATAGTCCACTACCAGCCGTTTGGCTGTAGACCCAGGTTTAGCCACCAGGAAACAGGGGCTGCAGTGTAGGGGGTAGTCCCCATCCTTGTACTCCAGGACTAGGCCAGCGTCGATACATTCTTGTATCTGGCGCTCAATCTCGTCGGCCTGCTCTTTAGGAGCTGGATAGGGTCTCCTCCGGATCTTGTGACCCACGAACTCGGGTTTCAGCTTGAGGTCCATCTGTACCAGCTTGTCGCATGAGGCTGGAGGGGGTAGTTCTCCGAACACCTCCAGATAGGTCCTTATCAGCTTTTGCACCCGCGGGTCCAGTACCTTGATCTTGTCCTCCATGTCCTCGTCGGAGTGTAAGTTGCTTGCCCCTTGAATAGACGTCGGGAGGTGGTCCTCCACCGACTCTTCGCCCGCGGTAGCATCCTTCAGCCCTTGGTAGGCATACAGAAGGTCTTGCTCAACCATCTCCGGTGGACGATGGCAACATAGGCACGCTTTAGGGGGTTCACATACACATTCCTCCGAGAGGTCGTCCTCATCTGGGGTCCTCACATGGGCACCCCATACGCTCTTCATGAGCTTGAGATCTACCTCCCTTTGCCAGGTGGTGATCTTCTGTTCGAGGTCCTCCTTCAGTTGGGATAGGTCTCCCATACGTCCTTGCTTCAGTGGCCACGAGCTGCGGGTAGGCTTCGCGTAGCATAGCTTTTTCGCCACCAACTTCCTCTTGGAATCCACATACTCCCTGAGCCTGGATCGAGGGTCCAGCTCTTCATCCACGGGGTCTTCCACCCTCATGGAGAGTAGGGGTTTTAGTGGGGCGACGTACTCGGCGTTCTCCACTTCTTCCACCGCAGTCTGCACGAAGAAGGCGTCGTGCTCAGTTTCGTCGTCTGAGTGGATAGAGCTAGGTAGCTCAGATAGTCCACACTCAGAGACTCTCCATCAGGAACAGGTACATGACAGGGAGAGTTGGGGGCGTTGGTGTCAGTCACGACGTACTCATCTCCTCCGGGTGTAGTTTCAACAGCATCTTGAGGTCGTAGACGATCCTTCAAGTCACCCAAGGCGAGTCCATCGCTTTCTCGTTGTATAGCCTGGACCAGAGTAGGGTCCAGGTCTTCCCAGGGGATGGTGGTAAGACTTCCGTCCACCACGCTGAGCATACTCCCCCATCCGGGCTTCCCAATGGGCGTCTTGCGTCCCAGAGGCACGTAGATGGCCTCATCAGGTAACCGCACAGAGCTGATAGTCAGCTTGTCAAGGAGGGTTCGCCAGTACTCGTTGCCCCCATGGGCTCCCCAATCGGGGGAACACAGGACCATACGGGAACGTTCCAAGGCCACCTTGGTCAGCACCTTCCCCAGTTCACTGAATCTGGGGTTCCCGTAGGCCATCCCGAAAGAGGGCCAGTAAAATTTGTAGCTGCAGTTCTTCCCCTTGCTGCAGTATAGGTCCAGTACATGCTGCTTGTCGCTGGCGAACAGTTCCACACTTAGGTCTTCTCGAGAGTAACCCAACTCCTTCAGACCTTGGTCTAGGACTTCCCCCAATAGTTGATAGTCCTCAGTTTTGGAGGCCGCCATCATGTTCGAGGGCTCCTCCTTCGATAGTCTCAGGTAACTCGAGGTATGTTCCGACTGCTCCAGTGGCACAGACTCTCTGCCACTGCCGTGGTCCACGTACAGGAGGTAGGGCGCTTGCAGCGTCAGGGATTGTATCTGGGAGTGCTGCACGAAGAAGTCAGTACCCAGTACAAAGTCGAAGACATCAGTGTCCATCACATAGAACCGATGGGCGATAGTCCTGGAGCCCATAGGTACCTCCACTTCGCAGTCCCCGCAGCTGTGCACCACATGTCCATCCCCCATCCGTATAGCGGCGGTGGTCATGGTGTTCTTCAGGCTCCCACAAGGTAAAATTTTCTTGGCCACTATCGATATTGTGGCTCCAGTATCCAGTACCCCCAGGTATTCACGTCCCCCTAGTCGGATACGTACCCAAAACACCAGGTCTTGGGTGCCACCAGAGCGTCCCCGTCAGAACTCCGCGGGACAGGTCACCTCGAACCCCTTGTTCCGCAATTTGCGGGCCATCCTCATGAAACGGCTTCTCTTCTTGGCGTTGCCGTCGTCACCACCTTCATGTTCACGCTTGGCTCCTTGTTCTTGCTGGGCCTGCGTCTGTGAGCGTGTGGTAGGTCCAGACTGCCCTCCAGAGGGCTCGGAGTTCCCCCCTGGATTAGGGTTGGGGTTACCTCCGTTCTTGTCCTTGTTCTTGTTGTCGTTCTGGCGATTAGCGCCTCCTCCTCGTCCGCCTTGACCCTTGTCTTGACCACCTTGACCACGTCCTTTCGACTTGCCCTTGCCGGAGTCGTTGCCTTTGGCCTTGCCTCCACCTTTGCCTGAGCTTTTGCCAGGATCTTCCCCCTTAAGCTTCGCCGATAGGCGTTGCTTATGGTAGCACTCGTCCTCATAGTGCTTCCGCTTACCGCAGAATGCACACGTGATGGTGCAGCGGTAATGATCCGGCATCTTCACCTTGGCGCCGGTGATCTTTTCCTGCTGCTTCCCCTGGACAACAAAGCAGTCTCGCTGCTCGCAGTCGGAGGCATGCTGCAGGTGGCCCTGTTCATTTCTGGCATCACACCAGAATAGCTCCTTCACGTTCTCCATTAGGCGGGCGTGGGCGTGTTTGGGGGTAGTCCCCTGCCCAGGTCGGGACCCTTGGTACCCTTTGCCTCCAGAACCTCCACCACCAGGACGGTAGTGGTTCAGGTGTTGGTCGCTCTCCTTCTCCAGCGCCATCTCCAGGAGCAGCACGCATAGATCCTCGTAGCGGAGGGATCTGGCCTTGCGCTCAGCCGTCAGACGGCACTCGTCCCATAGCTCACGGGGGAGCTTGGAGCACAACCAAAACAGCAAGTCGTCGCTGCTGTAGGAACCGGGCGTCAGTCGTCCAGCCCAGTGGTCCAGGTCCGCCAACAGCTCGGAGACCCTGCCGGGTTTGGGGTTGTTGGGCAGGACGGGCAGGTTCTGGATCTCGGCCCTGATGGAGAGGTCGGTCTCGTAGGTTGGGTACTGCCTCTCCAGGGCAACCAACACTTCGGCAAAGGTGGCGGAGTTGGTGACGATCTGCCTGACCTGCTTCTCCAGGTACTTCGTCTTGCAGCACTGCAGGAGCAGGTCGCACTTCACTCGCCCACTCGCGTGGGTTTGGCCGGTCAGTCGTAGGAACCGGCCAAAGTTCTCAGCGAACTCGCTGAGGTCCTTGCCTGTGAATTCAGGCAGGTTCACCACTATCTTGGAGGTGGCAAGAGCCTTCGCCTCCTGAGCTCGGCGTCCTTCAGGGCGTCGGGTCTTCTTCTTCTTCTTCTTCTTCTTCTTCTTACCCTTGGAGTCCTCGGGGTCCTCAGGGTCTTCGTCATCCGATGGCGAAGAAGAAGTCATCGAAGGCGGCCCATCATCGGAGGGGTCTCCGCCTAGATCACTGGAGCCATAAGGCTCCACGTCCACCATAGCCCTTAGGGCTGTCAGCCCCAGCTGGTCCAGCTCGGCCCTCGTCGAGTTCGTCACGTGACTGTAGGGCGGCTGGGCTGTCCTCGGGACGAATGGGCTTCTTGGTACTGCTGCAGGAGTCGGCATCGGTCGGCTCCTCAGGCTCCCCAGGGTATTCGTCAACCCTGCCGCCAGGTGGTTAGCCTGTACTCGGTGGGGTGACATCCCCACTGTCGTAGGTGACGCATGGGACGGGATCATCAGGGGCTGCAGTTTCTCCCTGATCTCTTGCGTGAGGTCGCTCACGATTTTCGAAGTGGCTCCTTGGAGCACCTCGTTGATCTCCGACCGCGTCAGGGACCTGTTGGAGGATCTTCCCGATCCTCTACTCCTGCCTCCCAGAGACTCTGGTCCTCTCCTCAACCCACTCAGGGGTGCATACCCAGGTGTACACCCAGGAGCATACCCAGGAACTTCCATGTAGGTTCCCGTGGCGTGGAGTGGATGGGGATGGTCAGCCGCATACCAACGCGGCGCAGAGCTGGAAGCCACCGGCTCACTGGCAGTAGTTGCCTCAAGGAGTGCAGTGGTAGGTGGGCCCATGCCATAGGCGGGGTAGTGAGGCATGCCAGTAAGGCCTGTGCCCTCTGCCATAGGCTGGTTGGTTGTGGAAGTGGATGTAGCGGCGGCTGGGAGTGTGGTGGTTATGGGAGAGGGTGATGCATGGAAGCCAGAAGCGCTTGGTGCGCCTTCGAAGGTAGGGACATCCGTCGGGTCTTGCCCTTGCTCCTCTCCTTCGTCTGCTCCTTCTCCAGCATCCTTCTCGCTCTCGTTTCCTCTCTTCCTCTTCACAGGCTGAGGCTGAGAGACCATTTCCTTCACCGACAGGGCCCCAAAGGCCGTCTGGAGGCCATCCAAGGAGTCCTCCGCCGTATCCATTGGCCCATGTAAGGGCTCCACCGAAGGTACAGCGTCAGGCGCCGGCCTTGCCGGTGTCTCTGGCGCTGGCGCTGTGTTCACCTCGGCGTCCACTCTTCCTGGATCCATCTTAATCCACCCTTCTGCTTATGTTTGCCTGCTCGGAGCACTGGTTGTACGGCGCGGGGTCGCTGCCGGTGCACAGAGACAGGCTGCCTCTTGCTACCAGAAAAGTTTATAGTGTTTTCAGCACTGTGTTTTTGCTTCTCCTGCTGCTTGTTGTTGCTGTAGGGTGTCCTGCTGCTGGTTTTGGATGATGAAAAGCTTTTGTTTGTTGAAATACAGTAAAGCCAACTCAATCCAGGATAGCCCAAGCCAACAGTATGCAAAGAGAAGGTAATTCAGGATCAAAGCATGAAGGGCTGCAGTGTAAACAGTGAAAGATGATTAGATATTCACAGTAACTGCAACTCAGGATACAAATGAATGCATATTCACAGAGATAGCTGAAATGTTTTGGGAAAAGAGTTAGAAAACTGCCTCAGGATCACTCTCTCTCCATAGTGCCATCTTAGGAGATGTGCACTCTTTGTTTTGGGTCCCATATGTGCTGAGGTGGCATGGTATGTGGCGATGAGGTCACTGCCATGTCACATGGGATCTTCCTACTCACATGGGATCTTCCTACTTAGTTAGGCTGACCAGGAATTGAACCCAGGACCTCTCAAAAAGAGGTGCCTAACCCCCTATGGTGCATACCACTAGGGCAGATAAGTATTCATGGAAAAACATAGATAAATTCATAGGCTCTACCTTAGGTATGTCAGTGCTCAGTCAACTCAGGAAAAGATGTTTTGCTTCTGATTGAAAGGGGATTAAGGGGTCCACTCAATATCCTGATTGGGTGTTTGGTTCCATAGGTCAAAATGTGTTCTCACCACTTTTGGCTGGACCAATACTAAGATAAAAATGCATGGATGCTCAGTGCATCTCTAATACAACTAGAGTATGTCCCAAAGCAATGGAAAAGCACTTTTTCTTACTCTCCGCTCCGCCTGTGGCAGAGCAGGGAGTCCGACTTCATCGACATCTGCGCCTTGCACGCAAGAGCACTCCTTCCCTCCAAGCCCTAGCAGGGGAAACGCGTTGTGGCGTCCCCTGTTAGGCCACAGTTGCTTAGTAGCGCTGTGTTCTCTTGTCATTTCACAGGAGGGTCGCTAGGACCCATGAGACCTTCACCTTCGCAACGCCCAGTAGAGTGTGCGTGTAGGAGTGGTAGTCCTGCGTGGGGGCTAGAGCCAGTTGCCCAGTGCTCGCCCACCAGGATGGTGCCACTGTAGGGTGTGTAGGACCTGTAGGGGGTGTGTCACTGTCCCACCCTTTTCCTGCAATTTTAGCGGGGTTGGTGGGCTGTGGCAGTGGTTAGGTCAGTGTTTTGGCCACATAGCAAACAGGCGTTTTGCATGCCTTCATAGCTTTTGGCCACCCCTCCCTGTAGTAGACAGATAGGTAGGGAAAACAATACCTGGATTAGCACGCTGGGTATTCCCCCAAGGTTTTGCGCCAGCACAGAAGTTGGGCGCATAGGGGAGGGGAGACCCGGGGCGTACCCCGTGGCATCAATAAGCCAACCCTCCAGGTTTAGCAAGGGCGCAGACTTGGGTATAATTAGGACACCACTTCTGCGGCTTGCTTTCAGGACCTTAGGACTAGCATACTCACACATACGCTTTGGCAGGTAAGGGTAAGGTTCAGTCCCTAGCTTTAGCCTTGGAGGCAAGCGTCTCAGCGAGCCTCAGCAGCTCACCAAGGTTGTTCTGGGACAAGTAGTCAACCAGAACTGAGTTTAGGCGTCCCTCAGGTAGAACAAATGCAGAGAAAGGCTCCCAGGTGGCCTCTTCGACTCCAAACCCTTCCCAGAGGGTGAGGAAGCGCCAACCCTGGCGATAGCGGTGGCGTAGGACAGACTTCACCAGGTAGAAGCCCTCCTTAGCCATCTCCTCGGCGTTCATGTCGGGGAGTTCACCTTCGACTTCCATAGGGCTGGCAGCCCCTTGTAGGTCCAGAGCGGCGATTTCCTCGTCGTTCAGCTCCCACTCCTCCCCACAGAGGTCTTCAGGATCATGGTAGCGCTTCAGGTGTTGAGCAGCGCACACCAGGGTCCCCCCTAGACGGGGAGAACACCGCACAGTGATACGGTGTCCATCCACAGATAGGATCTTGTACGGCCCGAAGTATGGGTCATCGCTGGTAGAGCGTGGCCAGGCGGGTAGTCGACTGTGGTGCACCAGCACCCAGTCCCCCTCTTGGTAGGTGGCCGGTACACGGTGCTTGTTCTTCTTGTTCCACTGACGCTCCCTCACTCTCGCGAGCATAGCCTTGGCCTTGTCCACCTTCGCCTGTTGCTCTTAAACCCATTCACCCACAGAAGAATGGGTGTCCTCTGGATAGGGGGCATGTAGGAACCACGCCGGGCGCCCCATGAATAGCTCATGTGGCGAGTAGCCAGTAGCTGAACTCTCTTGGGAGTTCATCATCAAGGATATGACGGGGAGTAGTCTCACCCAGTCTCTGGTGCGTTCAGTTTTGCACCATATCCTGACGTTCTCCTTCAGGACACGAATCTGTCGCTCACATAGGGGGTTGCTCGTGTGAGAGTAGGGAATCCCCGTAGACACCTGGACATTGAGGGATCTCAGGACCCTCTTGTACCAGCCAGTATCTGAGCGTACTCGTACGTCCTCATCGGAGTTGATCTCCTTGGGCGCCCCATAGACACAAAACCACTCCTCCAGGAGTATCTTGATAGTCTCCTCTCCGGTAATGTGCTTGGTACATGGGAACACCCTGGTAAACCTGGTCAACCCACAGGTTACCACGAGGGCGAAGTCATAGCCCCCGAACTTCGGCATTTCCGTGTAGTCCACGTATAGAACACTGTTGGCACAGTGTGGGATGGGCAGGGTCGAGTAGAGACCTCTGTCCCTGATATCCCCTGGTTTACAGGACCTGCACGGGCACTTGTCCACGATAGGCTGGAGTGTCTTCCGCAGTTGGTCGTCAGTCCACGTAGTGTGGAACCACTGCTTGAACAGCCTCAGGGTACGGTCAGCACCCACATGACCACTGGACTCATGGGTCCACTTCAGCAGCGCTGGGACTCGGTCACTAGGCACCACGATGCGGTCCTCGTGCCAGAGGTAGCTCTTGTCCCGCTTCCACTGGTCTTGGTTGACCAGGAGGGGTTCAAGGCGTTTCTCCAGGCGCCGGTAGATATCCCCAAACTCCTGTAGGTACTCCGATTGCTGGAGTCCATCCAGGGGGCGTATCATGGTCATGTTCAGGTCCAGATGTACGTCCATACGGCTGAACGCCTCCTTAGCCAGCGCTTCAGACCGGGCACCAATCAGGGCGTCGAAGTTGTTGCGGCTGATGTAGTCGGCACACTCGTTCTTCACTCCCTGGATATGGTGTACCGTCAGCCGTAGTTGACTGAGGTAGGTCCACCAGCGCCGTAGCTTGGCCTTCTCAGGTGGGGGACCCTTCTGGAAACTGCGGACCGGTTCTTGGTCGCATAGCCAGACCACAGGGTTACTCCCCAACAGTCGTGCTTGTGAGGATAGCACCAGCATACCCGCGAGCAATTCCTGCTCATAGGTGGAGTAGTTCCCCCTGGCCTGGTTCCACTTCCAGTTCCAGTGGCCCAGAGGTACAAGGACCCACTTGTCGTCAGGGTAGCTGTGCTTGAGGGTTCCGTCTCGGTTGAGACCTTCCGTCCCCCATTGGGAAATGGCCGAGTCGAACTCCTCCTTCTCTAGTGCTTGCCATTGGAACAACGTTCCACCACCGCCCACATTGCTGGCGTCGGTCACCAGGATAATCTCCCCTTGTGCCCCAGGCACGCCCAAGCACTTAGCGTTGGCTACCTTGTCTTTGAGCTCGTCAAACGCTTGTTGCTCTTGTGGGCCCCAGCGCCAAGTAGTACTCTTCTTGATCAAGTCCGTCAGAACGGCGCTGGTATAGGTGAAGTTCTTGATCTGGCGGCGATAGAAGTTGCACGCCCCAATGAAACTGCGTACATCATGAAGTCCTTTCTTGGGGTCTTCGTGTCGTACCTTGGCATCCATCAGGGGTTTGGCCTTAGAGGCCGCTGGGGTCCACCACCCATAGCCAACGTCAAACCCCAGGTACTGCATGGTCTCCTGCATGAACTCACACTTCTCCAGCTTGAGTTGTGTGTGGTTCTCCTGGCAGACCGCAAAGAACTCACCCAAGAGGATTAGGTGATCCTCCTGGGTATTGGTCCCAAGGCATACATCGTCGATGTGAGCCTCCATCTGGGCACCACGGGATATGAGCTCCTGCACCTTAGGTCTCCTTCGTAGGATGGACAAGATCTTGTTGATCAGCTCATGGAACAGAGCGGGTGCGTTAGCCACACCGAATGGCATGACCTTCCACTTGAATACCCTCCCCTGAGGGGTGATGAAGGCCAGTAGTTTCTTGCGCGTTGGGCGTCAGGTCCACTTGCCAGAATCCACTTCGCTTGTCCATCTTGGTCTTGTAGCGACAGGAGGCTATCTTCTCCAGGGTAGACTCCATATTGGGAATGGACCCTGAGTGGTTCAACGTCTTCTTGTTCAGCTCTCCATAGTCCACTACCAGCCGTTTGGCTGTAGACCCAGGTTTAGCCACCAGGAAACAGGGGCTGCAGTGTAGGGGGTAGTCCCCGTCCTTGTACTCCAGGACTAGGCTAGCGTCGATACATTCTTGTATCTGGCGCTCAATCTCGTCGGCCTGCTCTTTAGGAGCTGGATAGGGTCTCCTCCGGATCTTGTGACCCACGAACTCGGGTTTCAGCTTGAGATCCATCTGTACCAGCTTGTCACATGACGCTGGAGGGGGTAGTTCTCGGAACACCTCCAGATAGGTCCTTATCAGCTTCTGTACCCGCGGGTCCAATATCTTGTTCTTGTCCTCCATGTCCTCGTCGGAGTGTAAGTTGCTTGCCCCTTGAATAGACGTCGGGAGGTGGTCCTCCACCGACTCTTCGCCCGCAGTAGCATCCTTCAGCCCTTGGTAGGCATATAGAAGGTCTTGCTCGACCATCTCCGGTGGACGATGGCAACATAGGCACGCTCGAGGGGGTTCACATACACATTCCTCCGAGAGGTCGTCCTCCTCTGGGGTCCTCACATGGGCGCCCCACACGCTCTTCATGAGCTTGAGATCTACCTCCCTTTGCCAGGTGGTGATCTTCTGTTCGAGGTCCTCCTTCAATTGGGATAGGTCTCCCATACGTCCTTGCTTCAGTGGCCACGAGCTGCGGGTAGGCTTCGCGTAGCATAGCTTTTTCGCCACCAACTTCCTCTTGGAATCCACATACTCCCTGAGCCTGGATCGAGGGTCCAGCTCTTCATCCACGGGGTCTTCCACCCTCATGGAGAGTAGGGGTTTTAGTGGGGCGACGTACTCGGCGTTCTCCACTTCCTCCACCGCGGTCTGCACGAAGAAGGCGTCGTGCTCAGTTTCGTCGTCTGAGTGGATAGAGCTAGGTAGCTCTGATAGTCCACACTCAGAGACTCTCCATCAGGAACAGGTACATGACAGGGAGAGTTGGGGGCGTTGGTGTCAGTCACGACGTACTCATCTCCTCCGGGTGTAGTTTCAACAGCATCTTGAGGTCGTAGACGATCCTTCAAGTCACCCAAGGCGAGTCCATCGCTTTCACGTTGTATAGCCTGGACCAGAGTCGGGTCCAGGTCCTCCCAGGGAATGGTGGTAAGACTTCCGTCCACCACGCTGAGCATACTCCCCCATCCGGGCTTCCCAATAAGCGTCTTGCGTCCCAGAGGCACGTAGATGGCCTCATCAGGTAACCGCACAGAGCTGATAGTCAGCTTGTCAAGGAGGGTTCGCCAGTACTCGTTGCCCCCATGGGCTCCCCAATCGGGGGAACACAGGACCATACGGGAACGTTCCAAGGCCACCTTGGTCAGCACCTTCCCCAGTTCACTGAATCTGGGGTTCCCGTAGGCCATCCCGAAAGAGGGCCAGTAAAATTTGTAGCTGCAGTTCTTCCCCTTGCTGCAGTATAGGTCCAGTACATGCTGCTTGTCGCTGGCGAACAGCTCCACACTTAGGTCTTCTCGAGAGTAACCCAACTCCTTCAGACCTTGGTCTAGGACTTCCCCCAATAGTTGATAGTCCTCAGTTTTGGAGGCCGCCATCATGTTCGAGGGCTCCTCCTTCGATAGTCTCAGGTAACTCGAGGTATGTTCCGACTGCTCCAGTGGCACAGACTCTCTGTCACTGCCGTGGTCCACGTACAGGAGGTAGGGCGCTTGCAGCGTCAGGGATTGTATCTGGGAGTGCTGCACGAAGAAGTCAGTACCCAGTACAAAGTCGAAGGCCTCAGTGTCCATCACATAGAACCGATGGGCGATAGTTCGAGAGCCCATTGGTACCTCCACTTCATAGTCCCCGCAGCTGTGCACCACATGTCCATCCCCCATGCGTATAGCGGCGATGGTCATGGTGTTCTTCAGGCTCCCACAAGGTAAAATTTTCTTGGCCACTATAGATATTGTGGCGCCAGTATCCAGTACCCCCAGGTATTCACGTCCCCCTAGTCGGATACGTACCCAAAACACCAGGTCTTGGGTGCCACCAGAGCGTCCCCGTCAGAATTCCGCGGGACAGGTCACCTCGAACCCCTTGTTCCGCAATTTGCGGGCCATCCTCAGGAAACGGCTTCTCTTCTTGGCGTTGCCGTCATCACCACCTTCATGCTCACGCTTGGCTCCTTGTTCTTGCTGGGCCTGCGTCTGTGAGCGTGTGGTAGGACCAGTCTGCCCTCCAGAGGGCTCGGAGTTCCCCCCTTGATTAGGGTTGGGGTTGCCTCCGTTCTTGTCCTTGTTCTTGTTGTCGTGCTGGCGGTTAGCACCTCCTCCTCGTCCACCTTGACCCTTGTCTTGACCACCTTGACCACGTCCTTTCGACTTGCCCTTGCCAGAGTCGTTGCCTTTGGCCTTGCCTCCACCTTTGCCTGAGCTTTTGCCAGGATCTTCCCCCTTAAGCTTCGCCGATAGGCGTTGCTTATGGTAGCACTCATCCTCGTAGTGCTTCCGCTTACCGCAGAATGCACACGTGATGGTGCAGCGGTAATGATCCGGCAGCTTCACTTTGGCGCCGGTGACCTTCTCCTGCTGCTTCCCCTGGACGACGAAGCAGTCTCGCTGCTCGCAGTCAGAGGCGTGCTGCAGGTGGCCCTGCTCATCTCTGGCATCACACCAGAATAGCTCCTTCACGTTCTCCATTAGGCGGGCGTGGGCGTGTTTGGGGGTAGTCCCCTGCCCAGGTCGGGACCCTTGGTACCCTTTGCCTCCAGAACCTCCACCACCAGGACGGTAGTTGTTCAGGTGCTGGTCGCTCTCCTTCTCCAGCGCCATCTCCAGGAGCAGCATGCATAGATCCTCGTAGCGGAGGGATCTAGCCTTGCGCTCAGCCGTCAAACGGCACTCGTCCCATAGCTCTCGGGGGAGCTTGGCGCACAACCAGAACAGCAGGTCGTCGCTGCTGTAGGAACCGGGCGTCAGTCGTCCAGCCCAGTGATCCAAGTCCGCCAACAGCTCGGAGACCCTGCCAGGTTTGGGGTTGTTGGGCAGCACGGGCAGGTTCTGGATCTCGGCCCTGATGGAGAGGTCGGTCTCGTAGGTTGGGTACTGCCTCTCCAGGGCAACCAACACATCGGCAAAGGTGGCGGAGTTAGTGACGATCTGCCTGACCTGCTTCTCCAGGTACTTGGTCTTGCAGCACTGCAGGAGCAGGTCGCACTTCACTCGCCCACTCGCGTGGGTTTGGCCGGTCAGTCGTAGGAACCGGCCAAAGTTCTCAGCGAACTCGCTGAGGTCCTTGCCTGTGAACTCAGGCAGGTTCACCACTATCTTGGAGGTGGCAATAGCCTTCGCCTCCTGAGCTCGGCGTCCTTCAGGGCGTCGGGTCTTCTTCTTCTTCTTCTTCTTCTTCTTACCCTTGGGGTCCTCGGGGTCCTCAGGGTCCTCGTCGTCTGAGGGCGAAGAAGAGTCCATCGACGGCGGCTCGTCGTCGGAGGGGTCTCCGCCAAGATCACTGGAGCCATAAGGCTCCACGTCCACCATTGCCCTTAGGGCTGTCAGCCCCAGCCGGTCCAGCTCGGCCCTCGTCGAGTTCGTCACGTGGCTGTAGGGCGGCTGGGCCGTTCTCGGGACGAATGGACTTCTCGGTACTGCTGCAGGAGTCGGCATCGGTCGGCTCCTCAGGCTCCCCAGAGTATTTGTGAACCCTGCCGCCAGGTGGTTAGCATGTACTCGGTGGGGTGACATTCCCACCGTCGTAGGTGACGCATGGGACGGGATCATCAGGGGCTCCAGTTTCTCCCTGATCTCTTGCGTGAGGTCGCTCACGATTTGCGAAGTGGCTCCTCGGAGCACCTCGTTGATCTCCGACCGCGTCAACGACCTGTTGGAGGATCTTCCCGATCCTCTACTCCTGCCTCCCAGAGACTCTGGTCCTCTCCTCAACCCACTCAGGGGTGCATACCCAGGTGCACACCCAGGAGCATACCCAGGAACTTCCATGTAGGTTCCAGTGGCGTGGAGCGGATGGGGATGGTCAGCCGCATACCATCGCGGCGCAGAGCTGGAAGCCACCGGCTCACTGGCAGTAGTTGCCTCAAGGAGCGCAGTGGTAGGTGGGCCCATGCCACAGGCGGGGTAGTGAGGCATGCCAGTAAAGCCTGTGCCCTCTGCCATAGGCGGGTTGGTTGTGGAAGTGGATGTTGCGGCGGCTGGGAGTGTGGTGGTTATGGGAGAGGGTGATGCAGGGAGGCCAGAAGCGCTTGGTGCGCCTTCGAAGGTAGGGATACTCGTCAGGTCTTGCCCTTGTTCCTCTCCTTCGTCTGCTTCTCCTCCAGCATCCTTCTCCCTCTCGTTCTCTCTCTTCCTCTTCACAGGCTGAGGCTGAGAGACCACTTCCTCCACCGACAGGGCCCCGAAGGCCGTCTGGAGGCCATCCAGGGAGTCCTCCGCCGTATCCACTGGCCCATGTAAGGGCTCCACCGAAGGTACAGCGTCAGGCGCCGGCCTTGCCGGTGCCTCAGGCGCTGGCGCTGTGTTCACATCGGCGTCCACTCTTCCTGGGTCCATCTTAATCCGCCCTTCTGCTTATATTTGCCTGCTCGGAGCACTGGTTGTACGGCGCGGGGTCGCTGCCGGTGCAGAGAGACAGGCTGCCTCTTGCTACCAGAAAAGTTTATAGTGTTTTCAGCACTGTGTTTTTGCTTCTCCTGCTGCTTGTTGTTGCTGTAGGGTGTCCTGCTGCTTGTTTTGGATGATGAAAAGCTTTTGTTTGTTGAAATTCAGTAAAGCCAAGTCAATCCAGGATAGCCCAAGCCAATAGTATGCAAGGAGAAGGTAATTCAGGATCAAAGCATGAAGGGCTGCAGTGTAAACAGTGAAAGATGATTGGATATTCACAGAAACTACAGCTCAGGATACAAATGAATGCATATTCACAAAGATAGCTGAAATGTTTTAGGAAAAGAGTGAGAAAACTGCCTCAGGATCACTCTCTCTCCATAGTGCCATCTTAGGAGATGTGCACTCTTTGTTTTGGGTCCCATATGTGCTGAGGTGGCAGGGCATGTGGCGATGAGGTCACTGCCATGTCACATGGGATCTTCCTACTTAGCTAGGCTGACCAGAAATTGAACCCAGGACCTCTCAAAAAGAGGTGCCTAGCCCCCTATGGTGCATACCACTAGGGCAGATAAGTGTTCATGGAAAAACATAGATAAATTCATAGGCTCTACCCTAGGTATGTCAGTGCTCAGTCAACTGGGGAAAAGATGTTTTACTTCACATTGAAAGGGGATTAAGGGGTCCACTCCATATCCTGATTGGGTGTTTGGTTCCATAGGTCAAAATGTGTTATCACCAGTTTTGGTTGGACCAATACTAAGATTAAAATGCATGGATGCTCAGTGCATCTCTAATACAACTAGAGTATGCCTCAAAGCAAAGGAAAAGCACTTTTTCTTACTCTTCCTGACCTTCTTGATGGCGGTGTAGAGATTGATCTGGTCGATCTCGAACCGGCGCTGCATGTCGAAGGCTTGCTTCTTGACCCCTGGGTGCAACATGTGGTGGTGCCAAGCTTCACATAGCTCGAGCACCCGGGACTCCGGTACTAGCAGCTTACCATTCCGGTAGAGCTTGCCATCTTCCTCAGTCAGCCCCTTTGGCCACTTCTGCCCGTCATCAGGGTCGGTCACAGCCCTGTACTCGGCCGCAAAGGCCTCAGACTTGGCGTAGTCGTCGGTCCAGTCGTCCTGGAGGCAAGACTCCGGGAAGAGGTGCTTGTCGGACTCAGCTCCATCAGGGGCGAGTACTCTGACCGCTCTGCCCATCCTCGTTCCGAGGGGGGCATTCGCAGCCATGACGACGAAGCACTTAACACCCTTCTCCTCCATCAGGCGCTCCATTTCAATGATCTTCTTGGCTTCAGCGGTCTCATCCTCATCGCCATGGGCAGAGATATCCGTCATACCCTTGCTGGCGGGATAGGCCCACCTGCTGAGACAGTCCGCCACGGTGTTATTCTTTCCAGGAATATACACAACCGTGAGGTCGAACTTGGCCAAGGTCTCATGCCATCTTGCCCGTCGGGAGGCGGGACCTGAGGGGGTGTCCACGTGCTCCTTGTGCCACGACTGCAGACTCTGATGGTCGGTGCAGACGGTGACGGGATGGAGGGCTATGTACTCAGCCCATTTCCTGCGAGCCATGACAATGGCATACGCCTCCTTTTCTCGGGGCGTCCACGTCCGTCTCTGGCCTTCCGCCAGGACTCGGCTCCAGAAGGCCACGGGCACGTGCCTCCCATCGTCAAGCACTTGCTCCAACACAGCGCCAACGGCGTAGTCGGAAGCGTCGGTGCGCAGGACGAACCCTCGGTCAGGATCCACGAGGTGCAGACCCACTGCGGATAGCAGCGCCTGCTTCATCCCCTCAAAGGCACGGTCGGACTCTTCAGTCCAGACCAGAGCCTTCTTGGACCCCTTCTTGGTCTCCTCTCGGTTACCCTTGAGCATGGTCGTCATTGGGGCTGCATACTCGGCATACATCTTGATATACCCCGAGTAGTAGTTGCAGAACCCCAGATACGCCCGTAGCTCAGAGACCGTTTTGGGCTTTTCCCAGTGCTCGATCGCAGCCACCTTGCCAGGTATGGGCTTTCGCTGCCCGTTCCCGACTACGTGGCCAGCGAAGACCACCTCGCTTACCGCAATGGTGGCCTTGTCACTGCTGCCCGTGAGTTTGTGCCGAACCAGAAGGTCTAGCACTCGAGTGACGTCCCTCTCATGTGCCCCCAAGAGCTCCTCAAAGCTCATACTGGGGTCCCCGGACGGGATGATCACGTCGTCCACGAAGGGGTCCGCACAGTCACGCACCGGCTCAAGCAGGTTCTCCAGCATCCGCTGAAAAGCCGCATTGCCGTTGGTAACGCCCATGAGCATCACCTTCCACTGGAGAGGTCCAAGTAGGGTGCTCATGGCTGTGCAGGCACGGGACTCCTCGGCGAGAGGCTTCTGATGATAACCATGTTTCAGGTCAATCACCGTGAAGATCGTCCGCCGGTGTTGTCTTTGCAGCATGTCCTCAATGAGGGGCAGCGTATAGCTGTCGTGCTGCGTTTGGGCGTTTAGGCCGCGGTAGTCGACCACGAGCCGCCACTCACCGGCAACCTTCTTGGGGACGACGAAGCACGGAGAGGCCCATTCGGAGTGGCACGGCTCAAGCCAGCCTCTCTCGATGAAGTCACGGAGGATCTTCTCCATGGCCTCTTTACTCTCGCCCCTCAGGGCAAACTCCCGGTGCCGATACACACGGAGGTCCTGCTTCAGTCGTATCTTGGCCTCGCCATACGGTCCACGCACCGGTGGGGGAAACACAGGCTTTCCGCTGAAGAAGGTATCACCATACTTCTGCTTCAGCCTGGCCCTCAATGCCTGGATCTTGGGGCAGTCATCGGACTCCGCCTTGGCTTTTCCGGGCACCTGGACCACTGAGCTTACTTGAGGGTTAGCGACCCCGCTCGGCTTCGGCTCAGGCGGTCTTCCCAGGTGGCCTAAAGGGCCATCTCTGGTCTTGCCTCGGAATAGGTCGCCGTAGGTGGGTGGGTTACCCCCGATTGGCTCGTCCTGGCTGGACATGTGGTCCAGTACCCTCTGCACGAAGGTGTTCCCATCATAGGAACCAGAGACAATCGAGTCCACTTCCCACCGGGCTTTGTCCTGGCCCTTGCCCTCACGCTGGCTTCCCCAGTCGTGAAAGGGCTGATCCATATACCGCTGAACCAGATCCAGCTCCTCGTCAGTGAGGGGGTCTTCCGATTCTCCGATGTCAACAGGGGGAACCGCAAAGCATTGTTGCCATGGCTCTGCTATGATGCGGTTGACACACACGAGGTCCGTGGTGTCGGCCTGATCAAGGCCCCCATCCACATAGTGGAATTCCGTTGGCCATCCCTGGGGTGGCATGGGCTGTCCCTTAGCGTCCTGATAGACACTCTCTCGAGCCGGTAGGACGACCTTGTTTAAGGTCATGTTGGTCAATGAGACTGCCCAATGTCGGGTACTTTTCTCCTCGGTGCATCCCATAGGAACAACCAGCACTGCCTTGGAGCGGTCCTTGCGAATCTTCGCTATCGCCCTTGGAATGTCGCAACGGGGGCAATGGATCCACATCAAGCCCTGATGCGGACCCCAGTGCTTCTTCCACGCGGAGTTCTGCACGCTCCAGTACTTCTCACACACCCGAAGATGGACGGAGGTTCCTGAAGAGAACACATCCAGGGCCAGATCCGAAGCTCCCAGGTCCGCAACCACTCGGCTCGCCACTTCCGGCATTACGCGGTACTCCTGGTTTGCTGGCCCAGTGGGCTCAGTGTCCAGCGCGGCCACTTCGAGCTGATTGCGTTCCGGGTGGATCCATTGGCATTCCACATGGTGCTCAGGTGACGAAAGCCACGAGAGCTGGTCGTCCTGGTACAGGGTCATCGAGGCCTGGGCCGGGAGGACGCCGGAGTCCGTCTCCATCATGAAGTCGTACCCAACGATCATGTCCCAGTCCATCTCGGCCTCGTAGAAGCGACCTTGCAGGAGGATTTCCTTGCCGAGGTCTGGGCGGCTCAGCTCACGATGGTTCACGAACTGCAGCCCGATGGCCGCTTCCTTCGTGCCTCCCACCATGCACTGGCCGTTCGCCACCTTCAGCCTGACAGGTTTCCGACTGTCGGTCAAACACTCTGGTGGAAGTAGGCCAGCCTTGACCAAGCTGACCTGTGCTCCCGTGTCGACCAACACGTCGAAGACCTTTTCCACTTCCCCGCATAAGGCACGGACCTTAAGGTGCAACTGCCGCTCACGCCCAACTCGGCGCACGGCGTGCAAGCTCAGGATCTCCGGCCGTTCCAGAAGCTCAACAAGCGACTGGTGCAGGTCGTGGACAATGGGCTCAGGCTGCCCATCTGCAGCATCCAGCTGCGGTCCGGGTGACCCTCCGATACTCTCGGATAGATCTTGAAGTACATCAAACACATTCTTGGTCGCGAAGGATGGACGGGTGCAAGGGTTCGTGCCTTCACTTGCCCTCACCCCGCCACCGCGACTGGGCGCCGGACCGGGCCTACCGCCCGCGGCAATCCCTTTGTGCTTACCGACTCCCGATTGGGATGGTGTGGCGCTTCCCACGACACCATCCTGCGACCGCCCTAGCTGGGGCCCTTGGCTGCAGGGGCTCCGCTAGGGGGCGTCGGTTGTGGTGGAAGTAGGGGTATTCTCCTCCGCGTCAACCTCGTTGACACCCTTCTTCCTCCTATTCCTAGGCTTCTTGTCCTTGTCCTTGTTCTCGTCGTTCTGGTTGTTCTCCTTGTTCTTGTTGTCCGACCTGGTGACCCAGTTCCTCTTGATCTCCTGGATCTCCTTGGCCAACTCGGTCCCCTGCGACATCAGCTTGGAGAGCTCGTCCTTGTCCACCTCCACTTTGGCCTCCCGGATACCCGCGGCTGTACGCTTCTTCGACCCGTGCGCCTTCTTGTAGGCCTCCGTGTCGGCCTGTCCGGTGGGGCATGTTCGGTGGTCATGGTTGAAGCCTTTCTTCCTCCCATAACACACGAAACAGCCCTGAGGGTGAGCTCGTATGAACTCCCCAAAGGACAGCGGAGGGTCGCCAATGCGGCGGGGGTCCCTCTTCTCCTTCTTCTTCCGACCCGGCTGCAGGGGCTTCCAGCTTCCCCGGTTGCTCCCCGCGCTGTTGTGAGCCACGAAGGCACAAACGGTCATCTCGGCGGGCTCATCGTCGTCGTCATCGTCGACGAGAGCTTCATCGCCGTCGGCTCCCGCTGGGTCCATGGCAGCTTCCCCGCCAGGTCCCTCGCCAACGTAGTTGACGTCACGGTCGCCGGGCCTCAACCCGCGGGTGTGGTGGAGGTTCCGGTACTCCTTGAGTACCTCCTCTCCAACCCACTCCAGAATCTCGTCGCAGCTCATCCGCGCCGGGATAGCCTGCAGACGGATGGTCTGGCCGCTCACGTCACACTCGTCAAGGCGCCACATCGCGGTCTTCTCGCGATCGCCCGAGACGGTGATGAGGAGAGCAATCCGCAGGGAGTGCCGCTTGACATCCCGGGCCACGTTCCTCCTCGTCCAAGCCACCACGTTCGTATGATACTCTTTGGGGAGCATCATCTTGACCGTGTGGTTGGACTTGGCCCTCTTGGCTTCCTCCTTGGTGACCCTCTTGATCCATGCTTCCGGCAGCATGTAGAGCAGGCGAGCCTTCTTGTCAACCTCGTTCCAGTCCTCCACGTTGCGGCAGAAGAGGGTGTATTGCCCCCGGAAGTCCCGCCAATCTCGTAGGCGGAACTCCCGTCCATCATGCTGAAGCTTGATGGACTTCCACCGCTTGGCAGCCACCTGCGGAGTGTCCACCTGCTCCTGCTCGTTGAGCCACTTCTTGGCTTCCTTGAGGGTCTTGATCTTCCCCTCCTTGGTTGCCACGAAGTATAGCTCTTGGAGCACTTCCGGCAGGCGGTACCTGAACCGTCTGAAGACATATTTCTCCGCATCTGCGGGATCCATGTCTTCAGTGACGGTCAGCCCCCAATCGTCCAGCTTCTCCAAGAAGCGGTCGAGGTTGAGGGGGTTGCCGTCGTACATGGGGGGCTTGATGTTCTTCAAGTCTTCCCACACAGCGGCATCCGCGGCCTTAGAGACCATGAACGCCGGCCGCGAGGTCGCCCGAGGTTCCCATCGGCCTCTCCCACAGACTCCCACGGCTGCCACTTCCATCTCCTCCCCGGAATCCCTGTGGCTACGCCGCGGTTCCTCCATGTACGCTGAACCTAGATGTTCACGCCGTACACCTTCCATGTATGCCTCCTCATCACGGCGCCGGCGGCTGCGTTCAGCGGCCTCCCGTCGTACACCACGCGGCGTGGAGATGTCGAACTCCTCCAGGTCCAGGTGCAGGTCCTCACCTCCGCCGACGTCCCACTCCACGTCTCCTCCGGGGACCTCATCCCTGAGTCCACCATAACGTCCGCCAGCCATTGGGATTGGCTCCGGGGCTGGTGCGGGGCGTCGGGGGCGTACCGGTGTCCGCGGTGGGGCACGGCGGTTGTGGTAGTCAGCCTTGAGCCACTCATCACGCCACTCCTCACTGCCACTGCCGGGCGGCACGCGCTCGTTGCGGCGGCCCGCGCTGTCGTGGGAGGGGGCGCAGAGAGAGGGGGCACTGGCGCTGACGCGACCCCTGGGGGCTCCGCCGGGGGCGTGGGGTCTGCCTGGATCTGGTCCAGGTCCCCAGCCGTCGTCCAACGAGCCAGACTCCAGGGGTGGGTGGTCGCTGCCGACGCTCCCACGGGCTTCCAGCGCGTCCAACCTCTGCTGCAGGCCGCTGATGACCTTGTTCAGCGACCTGGTCTCACCCCTGGCGATGTCCAGCAGCCTCTGGGTGGCAGTGGCGACGCTGGCGCTCTTGACCATCTCGATCTTGGCGATCTCCAGCTCTCTCTGCGCGCGCGTGGCGACCCTGGCGATGCGAGTCATCTCGCCCTTGCCCGTGTCTACCTCGCGCTCGAGGAACTGGACCCTCCTGCGGAGGTAGACAATCCACCGCCAGGTGGTATCCGGGTCGCCGTTCCCTGGTGGATCGTCGGGGTCCCCAGGGGGTCCTCCAGGAGGGCCTCCGCCGGGTTCGCCCGGTCCAGGGGGTCCTCCCCCGCCCGGTGGTCCGCCTCCAGGGGGTCCACTTGGTGGGCGTCCTCCAGGGGGTCCTGATGGTCCTCCGCCAGGGGGTCCCGGTGGGTCTCCGCCGGGTCGCCTCGGTGGGTCCGAGGATGGGCGCTTCTTCGTGATGTCGAGTTCCATGTCGTCATCCTCGTCCATGTCACCCCACCTGGGCGTCTCGGTCTCGGAAGACTCCAAGCTCCGGTAGGGAGGAGGGGGATCCTCATCCTCACCTTCCGGCTGCATGGGGACGTCTCCGCCTCCTCCGCCAGCCACTCCTCGGCGATGTCGGCGGCCTCGTTCATCCCCGTCGCTGGCGGTGAAGAAGGGGTCGCTGTCGTGGGGGTGTCCGCCCGCTGGCCTCCGTGGCCTCTCGGGGGTCTTCCCCTTACCCTTCCTCCGTCGGTAGGCAGTGGGGCCACTGCTCCCACTGCTGCCCGTGTGGGCCTCGTCCAGCATCATCTTGGAGGAGGCGTCCCCTTCGAAAAGCTTTCGAAGGGTCTCCACTCGTGATCCCCCCGGGGGAGTCTCGCGGCGGAGTTTGGCCTCTGCCTCCTCCATTGCGGCGGCGGTGGCTGCGGCAGCTCGCCCTTCGGCTTCCTCCCGGGCACGAGCCCCTTCGGCTTCCCGGGCCTGCTGCAGCCGAGCCTTCTCCGCTTCCAACGCCGCCAACTCCGCCTTCGTCTTGGCCCTCTCCTCAGCGACCTTCCGTCGCGCGGCCTCGATGGCGTCCTTCTTGGCGGCGTCCGCCTGGGCCTTAGCCGTTGCCTCGGCGTGGGCCCTTTCCTCCGCCTCCTTCTTTGCCCTCTCTTGGGCAAGCGCCTCTTCCAGCGCCTTCACCTCGGCCTCCTTGCAGGCAATGGCCTCCTGCGTCAGGCGGGCTTCCTCGGCGGTTGCCGCCACCTCACCCCTGATCCGGGCAGCCACTGCCTCATGGGCGGCCGCAGCCGTGAGACTGGCCGCGATGGCTGCCACGGTCGAGGCGTGGTAGTCCATGCCTCTGCCCCACTCGGTGACCTCCTCATGGGCGATGCCGACGGCGCCCACCACGGCAGCGTTCTGCTGCGTGGCCCGTTGCCGGGCAACCCGAAGGTTGCAGGGCACCCCACAGGTGCGCTCGCAGGCGCGCGCCACATCCCTTTGGTGGGCAGCAACGCTGCCGCTGGAGCTGGCCTGGTCGGCCGGCATCCTCCCACGGTGGGCCGACTCCACGTCGCTGCTGGGGCCTGACTTCCTCAGGAGCAGCGTACGGGGCTTGGCCTTGGTCTGCTTGGCGACTTCCAGGAAGTCACCAAGGGTGGTGTGGCCGGGGTGGTGACCGCCATTGGCCCGTTGGGGGCTGTGGGCTGGGGTTCCACCCCTGGCGCCTTGGGCGGCTTCGGCGGCCAGGGATTCCTGGTACTCCCGCCACTTCCTGTCCCGCCTCCTGTCCCCGGCGGAACGCTTCTCCTTCCCAGGAGACGCGCTGCTGCCCTGCAGCCTGCGCTCGTTCCCCAGCTCCGGGAACTCCTTCTCGATCATGTCCCACATTGAGACGTTGATCGAGGCGCCCGACGGGTACTCGTTGGGCTTCTCTTCCTCCTCGATCCCGTCGGGGCGCAGCCCTTCGCCGGGCCTGTCCGGGCGGGTCCAGGTCCTCCAGCGCTTGCGGCGGAAGCGGTACTCATACCCTTCCGCCCGCAGCCACTCCTCCACTGCCCGCAGGCGGTCCTCGCCCATGTCCTCGCGGAGCTCGAAGCTCCCGGGCATGCCGCCTTCGCACTGGGGATTGCGGTGGCGGTACTGCTGCCCCCACAGCAACCCACGCAGTAGGCGCGCCGCATGGGACTGGGGCTGCGGCCAGGTCTTGCCCGCCCCGTCCCAGTTCACCATCGGTGCTCTCGATGGCATGGTCCTGGGGTAGTTGTTGAGGTGGGTGATGTAGCACTGGACTGGGAGGGCGGCCGGTGCTGGTCGGCCGGTGGTTGCGGAAGTGGTTGACACGAATGGGTGTGCGGCCTTGCTGGTCGGCCGATAGGACTCGCTGATGAGGGAGTCCTGGTCAGTCCACCTCCTTCACGGTCGCGGCGCTTCCGTGGTCGCTCAGGGCGATGCTCTGGGCGGCGCTGCGGACCGCTGCGCTGCGCTGCGAGCTGCGAGCTGCGAGCTGCTGCGCCGCGCTGCTCGGGGTTCGTGGCCCCGAGTAGCACGCGAGAGATGGGTAACCCCGCTGCGGTGAAACGCTTTTGACGCGTTCCCGTGGGGGGCCTGGCCACGGGACGCTGCGGTGACACGCACAGGCAAGCAGGCAGGCAAAGCACTGCGCTCACAGGGGCATCAATTACGCTCGTGTCATGAGACAAAGCGTTTCAGGATCCTTGCCACTCTGAAACAAGGGAACAAAAGTATGTACAGCAACACATCAGGATATGTACACATGGGGTTAAGACTGGACTGGGGTAAGGGCATCACAGGACAATAGACACTCAGTCCCAACTCATATCCCAATCCCAGGTCCGACCCTCCCAGTGGCTGGTGAGGGGGGGTGCTCAAACACAACCCATGTTCTGCTCAGTCCGGACCCTGAAACCCTGCCAATAGGGGAGGTGTCCCGCCCAGCCACAGGCGAGTTCCTGGGAACCAAGGCGCTCCAAGGCCCACAGACAATAGCTCCCCATGCTCCCTTAACAGCAGGTCCCAACTCTCCTCTGAGCCGGAGATATGGCCCCGCCATTATCCCCTAGGAGTTGGTAGCTGAAAATGGGCTGTTTCAGCCCAAACTGATATTAGCTCAAAAATCTCCAAAATTGACCCCTCGTCCGGACCCGCCAGAGGTAGGGACGAGGCAACTGACCCTATGCTCTTTGAGTACGAACTTCCTGGAGCCCCCACCCAACCTGGTTCCCTCTGAGGTCCCGGCATCAGGGCACCACGGGTTCGTCAAGTGGGGTCATGATGCCAAAATCACCAAAACTGGCATCATTCTCACGCGTGGCTCGCCCGGCCAGGGCAAGGCCAATGACTCACAGGATAGGAGATGGGGCCTAGGACTCATATCTGAGTGTACAACTCTGAATTAGGTCCGGGCTCCCCGTGGGCAGAGAGATATGGGGCCGCCAATTGACCACACGGGGGGGTGAAATTGGGTTCCCAAAAGGGGGTCTTTTTGGCTGCTCGAAATGAGCCAAAATTCGGGGGTGCTCCCAATAGTATATCTCCACGCCGGCTTGGAGATCGGATCCGCCATTCAATACGCGATCCACTGAGAGTACAATGAAGACTCCCATGCCCTTGGCTCTCAAAGATCTCCATGCCACTCGGCGTGGCGACAATCTCAATTGGGTCCACAAATGCCAAAATGGCAAAATTGTCCACACTCACTTTTCGGCTAGCACCCTAACGAAGGTTGCTCCGCTTCGCCCACGTGGTGTGTGAACCATGGGGACCAATGTCCGTAGCACCCATGTCATACCTGGTCCATTGGTCCATGAGTCCGGCGTGCACAAGGTGGCTGAACATGGTGCACGGCGGGCGGAAAATGGGGAAAATTGCTCAAAATGGCCGAAAATGCGCACACTCATGGTTGGGGCAAATGAGGCACATGCCCGGCTTGGACCGGAGTGTGCCATAGTGTAAGTGGCAGCAGCTCAGAGCTAGGATTTGGCAATAAGGCAGTAGGATCGGCCTGACGATTCGGCAATATTTAATAGTCAAGAAGTGTTGAGTAACACCGATTTCCGTTGTAGAATTACGAATTGCGATCTGTGAAGTGTGCAGTTATTTTGGTTATCCCTCTGAATTACAATGATCACTGCACAGGGTCCTTTGGAACAATGATTTAATGACCGTTCAACGTTTTTGGTGATTGTGCTGCTGCATGGGGTGAGATCCTGTTGGAGTCCATTACATCTCTGCATTTTGGGTATCTTGGCATTTCCGAAACATCTTGCATTTTGGAGATAGTTGCAATAAAGGATATTTGAGCCTTGAAGACCCATAGCATGGTAGCATCGTCTAGTTCATCCCATGCGACAATGGCTTTACAACTCGGTAGTATTCCATGTCAACAAGTAGCACGTCTACATGATCCGCCGTGTTCACCGGTTCGTGAATTTTTCGCCGGCGAGCATCCTCAACTTGAGGGCATGGACCTTGACATTCAAGCCGACCGGCGAGTACACATTGAACGTGAACGGTGGGTTGATTCCGCGGGGTTACCTCATGAATTTGTGTCATTCACATCCGAACCTGCGGCACAACTTGCTCAATTTCAACAATTAGTTCATGAAGTTCAATTGCAAGGTCGCATTAATTCGGTTTTAGACGGCGGTATTCAAAACATTTATGGGAACTTGGAGACCATCACACGAGGATTGCATGATGCATATCAAGATGACTTGGCTACTCGTCACAATTTGAATATCTTGAGCTCTAATTTTAATGACCATGTCCGTGGTTTTGATGAAGTGTTGCGCCCATACCTTGCGGGCTTGGAACATTCAATACAATCTCGCGTTCATCTTGACGACTATAATGCTCGCATTGCTTCCGTTGAGTCACGCTTGGGTCATTTTGATTTAGTTGATCGCCAAATTTCATGGGTTCGCCGTCATATTTATGGGATGCTTGGGGATGATCCTCCACCGTCCACGCCGTTAATTAATGACGCGAATTTTGTTCCTCTTACTCGTTCGCTTACCAACCGTCTTGATGCGTTGGAGATTGGTTCTTCACAACTTCGTGCATCCCAATCTCTAATGGATGAGTCCTTGGAGTTGCGGTTAAACGAGTTGCGGCTCGAGTTTAGGGAACAAGTTGCATCGGTGCGCACCCAAATTTCTTCCCATCTTCCCACACCCGCTTCGTGCCCAACGGGTGATTCTAATGAGTGGCGTACATGCTTCGAGCAATTTCGTTCACAACTTCTTGGTGACTATGAGTCTTTTAAACAACATGTGAATCAAGGCAAGAGGACACACGTCTCTTCGGTGTGTCCCGACACTTGTTCATGTTTTGCGGTCATTAGTGCTCTGCGAGAGCAAGTTCCGGATGTAAAGGTAGAAGTCACCAAGCTCCAAGAGGCGTCACGTCATGGGAGTGCCCATGCATGTTCGTGCTCGTGTGATGCGCGCGTTCGTGAACTCTCTGATCGCCTCTCTCAGGGAGATGAGGCATTAAAGAAGTTACAATTGGGGCTTTCCTCTTTGCGGTCGACGCGCACACCTTCGGGTGTGTGTGTTTCATGTTCGGATACTTGTGCATGTTATGTGGCTTTTGCTACATGTTTTGATGAATGCACACGCAAAATAGATACTCAAACTACGGATTATGTAGCTTTTCAGGCTTCGGTGTTGCAAAAAGTAGCCGCTTTGGAGGCTTTGGAGTCTTCTCCATCGAGGAGTGGTGCATCTTTTGATGCACGTTTGATGTGTGATCGTCTCTCGGCGTTGCAAACTATTGTGGACGAAATAGGCACACGCTTATCCGATACTCAGGATGCGGACCATTTGCAAGAGCGAGTGGCTGCACTTGAGATTGCGATGAGCGAATGGGATGTCCACGATGGGAGCAATGCCGATTTGGAGTGTGCATCGCAGGTTTTTCCCACACTCATGGGCTCTTCATCGCATGCTCAAGTGTTTCATCGTGATTGTGGGTTGAACAAGGAGCGCCTTCGCTCCCATTCTGTTGATTCTAAGTTGCGGGCGTTTGAACCGAGGGAGCGCGCTTCTTCACGGCGCTCCCGCTCTCAACCGGTCCGCTTTGGCGGTAATGTGCAAGCATTACATTCAACAGGGTGTAAGGATGATTTTGATTGGGGAGATGGGACATTGAGGGCCCCTAAGGCTAGCTTGCTTCCCATGGCGTTCTCCTCGTCTGACGGAGGGGTTCGCCTGCAAACTTTGAATGTGCAAGCCCCTTCTATCTTTGGAGGACAAGGTGGGCAAGGGGATTTTGAAGATGTGCCCCCTTTGCTACCTATGTACGAGGATGAGGAGGAGAGTCTCCATGAGATTTCTTTGGCGGGTGTGGGTATCTCTGCAGATTTTCCGGAGGTTGAGGATTTTTTTGGTGCGGTGCCGGTAGCCCGCCATGACTACGACCCTAAGCTTCACACCAAAGGACCCGATAAGGCGAAGCTTAGGCGAGTTTTCGGTAGAACGGGTAATGAACGACCCGACATGGAGGCACTGGATGACGACACTAGGCGAGAAGTCACGAAAATATTGAAGTGCCCAAAGTGGAGTGGAGATTATAATCATTGGGTTGCTTTTGAACTGCAATGGCGCAATTTTCATAATTATTGGTATCGGCGGTGTGGCGCGGATATAATGGCGAAAATATTGCTCACTACATTGCCCGAGGCTAAAAGGGCTTTGTACACCCAACTACACATGTCACTAGGGTGGACTTACCAGAAAATTTGGCTTGATTTGGCGGGCCGTGGGCGGGGATTGCAGTCCCGAAAAGTGCTGCGTAAGCAGTGGGAAGCCAGTACCCCCCCGAAGGAGAAATCATTGGCTGCTTATGGCCTTTGGGTTCTCCAATGGTGCTTGCTGGCCCAGAAGGCCGCACCGGTTACGGCGCTGCAGGCTAAGGATGCGTACATTGAAGCCCTCCACAGACATGGTGGTTATGAGGCTGAGCTAGATGAGATATATAAATATGAACGTGTTCATCACGTTGAGCTCAGTCATGAGGGTGCGCATGAGCTGGTGGTGTACGAAATGGGTTGGCGTGAGGACAGAGATGCGGTCAAGCGTGCTGAAGAGGCCTCGCTCCGCGTGTTGCGTGGGCAAGGTCAGAAATTTCAGGGTGCGTGCAATTATTGTGGCATCAAAGGTCACAAGGAGGGTGAGTGCCGCAAGAAGAAAGAAGATGTTGCGGCAGGAACCCCAAACAAGAGACGTGTCCGACCCTCTGGTGGGCGAACTGGGGGGGGGGCAGGACGCGACAGGCAAGATGGCGATACAAATCGGAAGCTGGGAGATAACGTCGATCAGCAGGGTAAAGGCGCGTCCCTGTTGACAAATGCTCAGCGTCAGGTGGAGCAGTGGCGTAAGGAAGGAGCCTGTGTTCGCTGTGGCTCCAAAGACCATTGGGCCAATGACTGCCCGAAGAGTAAGGGCAAGGGCAAAGGCAAGGGTGGAGATGGAAAAGGCAGGGGCCGAGGCGGTGACCGAAACAGGAATCGTAGACATCGCCAGGTAAAAGAGGAAGAGCCTGCCCAGGGGAATGCAGATCCCAACCCGTCTCCAGATGCGACTCCTGAACCTTCAGGTGGTTCGCCTTAGAGAGGTCGGAGACACAGGAAAAAGCGAACACGAGGTCCGATGAGAGTGAGTCGAAAGACGGGAGCCCCTGCTCCGCCTACCACTGTGGGTGTGTCCTCCTCCCTCCAGTCAGAACCTGTGCCTACTGCTCCGGTGGCCTTGTCTCCTGCAATGGTGCCGCCGGGGCGTTCTGAATTGCCTTTTACGGATGAATTGAGATTGCCAGTCACGGTGAGTCTCAGGGCTATTTCTAGCTCCCCTGAGCGCATGCCCTTTGAGCCTCAGCGCACTGTGCGGCGGCAGAAAGTTGAACGGGTGTGTCGGCGTCGCGCTGAATTGCCGGAAGACGCAAAAACAGAACTTCTGGTTGCAGCCAGTGTGAGGTATCGTGACTGCCAGGCCTGTGATCGACAGGCTCCCATGTTAGTGGATTTAGGTTCCATGTGTTTTGCCATTGCTCCCCGATCTTTTTTTCCGGAGGGGACATTGGTGCCTGCCACTCGTCCGCTGCGAATTTCTGCAGTGAATGGAACGCGGTTGGAGGGTGGTACCCAGGGTGCTGTGGTTGACCTGGGGATCGCAATCGAGGGTTGCGATGGCAGTGTTGTGGAGGTGGTCTGCGAGGGTGCGTTCGTGTACATGGCCGAGGTACAGGAACAGCTAATCGTAGGCTATCCTTTCTGCAAGGCCTATGGCCTTATTGTGGACCCTGTCCGCGATTGTCTTATGGACGCTCTCTGTGCGTCTGAGTGTGGTTGTCCGGCACAGGTCAGGACATTGCTACAGGTGTCTGGCGCTGGTTCAGCACCACAGAGCTCCAGTGGGTCTGTGAGTGTTGTACACTCTGGTGGTCGTCAGCGGCGCACAAAGAATTACTGTCGCCGCCTGATTGACCTTGCTTCTGATTCTGATAGCGAAGGGGAAACCGCTTCTGGTGTGCCACGCATGGCCGGGGCACCAGAGTTGATTCTTTCCTTCTCTCGTTTGATGCCAGCAGTCACTGCGGTCACAGCCGCTTCGTTGGCTGCATCTCTCATTTCTGTGGTTAGCATGATCCCTACCCTATCCTCCCTGTCTTCTCCTGCCTCTCAGGATTCATCAGGTGCGATGCCGTGCAATGCTGAGATACCGACTTCGTCAGAGCAACAGTGCCATAATTCTGACAGGTTGTGTACGTGTGCTAAGGACTGCTTCTGTGTTAAAGAGTGTATGGCAAGGCGTATCAGACCCACTTGGCGTATTCCCTTGGCGCCTGGACGCACCAATTCATTTGAGTTTATCAACCATGCTGACGAGGGCCATTGCTGCCCCTGTAAATTGCCATACGAGGACACTGATTCGGAGCAGGGCATCAGCGATGCAAACTCTGAGGAGGATACCCCGACACCGGCAGTGCGAACCCCTCGGGAGGCGGAGCTACCTCCTGATAGTTTTGCTGGTGACTGGGGTCGTTTCAAGCAACATACTGGGGTCTGGGATTCACAAGCAAAGGATGGGGAGTGGCGCCGCTCAGAGGGGCCCCCCCAGGTACACACTTCAGCATCCCCCGTATGTTCGTGTGTGGTGGATGAAGTCTGCCAGCGGTGTATATCTGTGGAATCTGAATCTGAATTGACTTCCGACCCTCTGTTGGAGGCAGGGCTATGTCCCACGCCTTTGTTCTCACGCCGGATTCGTCAGCAATATGATAAGACTTTTCGCAAGGTTATGGCTTTTCCTCGGCATGAGCGAAAGGCCTGGATGTCTCAACGTGTTCGTCAGTCAGCTAAGTCTGTATATAACAGGGGCAAGCAGATCCTTTTGCCCAAGGTGCGCGATGCTGTCCTGAAGTGGGCAGGTCTGCAGCATCAGCCTTTTGTTGACGCCTTCTCGTCCAGAAAATCCCGCCTATTTCATAGCTACTGGGATGCTGAAGACAACGCCTTGCAGCAAAACTGGTCCTATGATCCTAGTTCCAAACGGAATGACAAAATGCTGTGGCTGCACCCTCCCCAGCATCTGCTTTCTGAGGTCGTGCAGAAAATTCTGCTTGATGAGGCCTGCGGCATTTTGGTTGTTCCAGTGCAAAAACAATTTTCGTGGTTTTGGAGTTTGGGGGAAACAGCACTGGACTGGTGGGACCTGGACCCCTCCGTTCCTATTTACAAAAATGAGCAAGGGGTTGTCTATAAGCAGCCCAACTGGACCACTCGGGTTGTTTTGTTTGACGCGCAGGGTTCAGCATCCCGGGCTTCAGGGGGCAGGACTTGGGGAGACGTGGATGAGGTGAAGGGTTACTGTGATCCGGATAATAGGGAATGGGAGGACGAGGATCAGCCTGTTCGGCTGGACAATTCGCCCTCTACACATTACCCGCTTTCTGACGATCAGTATGAAGCTGATGATGAGCGTGCGGGGCGGCGGTCTCGCTGTGTGACCTGCCCTGCGCCTTTTTCTTTGCGTGAAGCACGGCTGCGCATGTTGTCTGAGGGGTCACCACAATACAGGGCGCTGCAAGAGAGAAGTGTTCGTTCGGTGGTCGAGGGTGACAATGCCGACCCTCGATGTCAGCCCATTCGTGTCCGGTTACAAGAGGAATTTTCGAAAGTTTTTACTTTTCCTGATGATATACGCACAGTGAATCCCAGTACACGGGGTAAGTATGGGGTGGCCTCTATTTCACTGAAATCTGGGGCTAAGCCTCAGCGGGTCACACCATATCGGGCGGTGGGGCTACGTGATGCGGCCTTTCGTGAGCTCATCACCAAATTTTCACAACGGGGTATGCTGGAGCCCTCCAGCTCAGTTTGGGCAGCCAGAGCTTTTTGTGTGCCCAAACCGGGAGGCAAGTGGCGGCTAGTCATCGACTACCGCTACTTAAATTCACAGATTGATGACGAGCAGTTTCCACTGCCCGTCATCGATGATATGTTTTTGAAGCAGTCCAAAAATGCCATTTGGTCCATCTTCGATTTAGAAGATGGTTTTCACCAGATGCATTTGGACGAGGCCTCCCGCCCCCTGACTGCTTTTGTCACCCCATGGGGCCTGTTCCAGTGGACAGTGCTCCCCATGGGGCTGAAGACGGCCCCCCAAATGTATCAGCGTATGGTCTCTGATTGCCTTAGTTCTTTGGGCCTAGAGCCATACATTGATGATTTATTATTGGGCACCCCTGATACTGAGGATAATCCTGATTTGGACGCACTTGTTACTGATTCCTGCCTTCGGCAGCATGAGTCTGAGCTGCGCAGATTTCTGCAGCGTATGGATGACTGTGATTTGACCATTAAGCCGTCCAAGATGCTGCTTTTTGTGCAGCGGGTGCGTTTTTGTGGTCAAATTCTGTGCAGGGGTCGGAGATGTCCTGATCCTGAAAAAACTGCATCGGTTCAGCGATGGCGTTGGCAGGACATCCACACGCCGACCCAGCTTAAGGCATTTTTAGGATTTGCACAGTGGTATGCACTTTATATAGACAAATTCGCGGACCTTGCTGCACCTTTGACGGATGCACTCCGTGGCCTGGACTTAACAAAAAAAGGCAAGAGTAAGTCGGCGCATCCGCCACTTTCTGCGAGGGCCAAGAGGGAGTTACAGGACAGACTGAGGCAGCAACATCCTGGTTTGTCTGCTGCCCAGAGAGAGCGTTTGCTGCGTCAACATGTGTGCCAGCGGGAGAACCGCATCCATTGGAGTGACCACATGGTTCGATGCTTCGAGCAACTGAAAAAAAGTCTCTGTCAGGATGCTGTGTTACACTTGCCGGATACCACCAGGCAGTTCTGGATCCGGTGCGATTCCTCCGAGTATGCAGTGGGGGGGGTATTGGAGCAGAAGGGCTGCTCCTGTGCTGAAGCTGATTGCAGTTGCCCGTTACGCCCAGTCGCATTTTTTTCCCGCAAACTGCAAGGCACGCCTGGCAAGGGCCAAAGGGCCTGGCACATCCGCGACAAGGAAACCTACGCAATTGTGGCCACTCTCTTCAAATTTCGTAGTTGGCTACAGTCAGCACAGGTCAATTTGCGTTATCCGGTCACAGTTTTGACCGACCACCGAAGCCTGGAAAGTTGGACCCGGGAGGATTTCGACACTGTGTCTGGTCCAATCGGGAGGCGAGGCCGGTGGCATCAATTTTTTGCCCGCTTCAAAATTGAAGTGGTATACACAAAGGGGGAAAATCAGGAAGTTCCTGATGTTTTGTCGCGGTGGGCCTACCCCGCCATGCATTATGCGCCAGATGTGTCGCTGCATGGTTCTGAGCAGGACCAAAGGGGATGGGACAACGATGACCAGGAGGTGCGGCAGTGGGCAGATCAGCTAGCAGAGCTGCGCTCTGTGTGCGTTAATGTGCGCTCCATTTTTTCTGATTGGTGCGCCAAGCAGCCTTCCCTGCAAGGCTGCCCTGATTCGTGGCGTCATGTCAGCGATTGTGTTTGCATGTCTCCTTGTTTGCAGGATTCAATCAGTGCTGTGGAGGAAGATGATGTACAGTTTTCACTTGCTGAACGCCGATTGAGACAGGTTTACAGCACTTCCTCACCCCTTTCCTGGTCTCTTAGGAATAAAAAGTTTAGGACAGTCAGGCGTAACATCCGTCAGCAGAACTGGTCTCCTGCAGCGATGGTGGCTGCCATGCAGTGTGCCCCTGCAGCCAATGTGGCTGAGGGTGCTGATGGTGTTTCAGATCTGACGTGGGCCAGTGTCCGTGCGAACACTGTCCCGCCTGATGTTTCAGTTTTGTTTGCTGATTGGGAGCCTGAGTATCGGCAAGATCCTGAGTGGCAAGGGATTTTGGCGTCCCTGCAACAGGATGACCCGCATCTCAGGGCTCCAGGGTGCTGCATATACCGTCCCAGTCCTGGGACTTTGCGTATTCGTAGGGACGGGAAGCATGTTGTCCCTCGGAGTCTGATTACCAAGGTTATTGCAGCATGCCATACGTATATACATGGGGGGGTGGATAAGACGTATCATATCTGCCGCCGCAAGTTCTCCTTTTCTGGGTTGACGGATCGCCAGCTCTGGTTGGAGGTTAAATCTTTCTGTGACTCCTGTGAGGTCTGTCAACAGACCAAGCCCAGAACGGGGATTCAACCGGGAGAGGTGGAGTTCTATCCTGTACCAGATGAAATTTTCAGTAGCCTGGCAATCGATTTTGTCGATTTGCCTACGACAAAGGTCAGTGACGTGGTCTTCGACTACGCGATGGTGGTGGTCTGCAGGTTTACAGGCTACGTGCTGGCCATCCCCACTACCAAATTGGGGATGGACAGCAGGAAAGCAGCCACACTGTTTTTAGAAAGGGTTGTCTTTTTTATGGGATTACCCAAAGAGGTATCCAGTGATAATGCCTCTGTTATTAATTCTGATTTTTTGAATGACTTGTTCGATTTGAGCGGGATAGAACACCACACGAGTGTGGTTTACAAACCATCCACAAACGGCAGGGCGGAGGCCGCGGTCAAGAGTGTGGTCATGGCCCTCCGCAAATTTTTAAACCAGCGGCCACGTAGCTGGTACCATGCACTGCCGCTGGCACTGTGGGGGTTGAATGACCTCCCTGGGCTGGTGGCCCCCTATTCCCCCCACAGATTGGTTTTTGGGAGGGATCCTGTGGGATTTGGGGAGTGTCCGCCCATTGTCCCTGGCGAGGGGGCACAAGAGGCGCAGGATTTTTTTGA
This sequence comes from Eutreptiella sp. 'Long Island Sound 2002', assembly GCA_964036045.1. Lineage (NCBI taxonomy): Eukaryota > Euglenozoa > Euglenophyceae > Eutreptiales > Eutreptiaceae > Eutreptiella > Eutreptiella sp. 'Long Island Sound 2002'. The sequence continues at coordinate 18,186,726 of OZ038396.1, forward strand.
TCGCCTGGCCTCTGAGCGCAAGCAGGTGCATGACCATCTGGTCAAGTTACACCACGACGCTTCAGCCAAATTGACTGCCAAATTCAGGGACATACCCTTCCGGGAGGGGGATAGGGTGTGGGTTCGTGACCTGCCGCGCAAGGACCAGCCCGATTTCAACAAGTTGAAACGAATTTGGCAAGGTCCCTACGAAATTTTAAGGTGGATGGGGGGGGGCAGATATTTGGTACAGACCAACAGTGGACCCACAGGTCAGCAGGTGTTGCAGCGTGAGAGGCTGAAGTATTACAGGTCCCCTGATCCCAAAACCAAGGTGCCTCTCAGCTACTACTCTGACCGACAGCTTCCACCGAGTGATGACACTTATAATGTTGAGCAGGTTTTGGACCACAGGGGTTCTGGCCCCAAGAAAAATTATCGAAAGGTGGAGCTGTGTATAGCATGGATGGGACATCCTGATCGGACCTGGGAGGATATCAGGAAGTTTGTTGGTCGCAATAATGACAGGGTTGAGGATTACTGTCGCCGTCATGGCTTGATGAAATATTTGCAGTAATTATCCTGTGTTCTCCTCCTGTATGTCTGTGTGTTAGGTTTGCTGTGCTGGTTCGAGTATATGCTTCGGTTTCCCGATCTGTTTCAATTTTTTCTTGTGTGTTTGGACGGTCATTGATTGCTGAGTAGTCATTTCTTGCTGCTTTCCTTCTCAGGTTCTCGCCAAGCCGACAGCCAATCCACAGGGACAATCGTACGAGCTCAGTCTTTTCTGGGTGTCTTCTGCCATTAGTTGCTTTTAATTAATGGGCCTGTCACAACCACATGGTTTGCATGCAGGGCAGTGCTGGGTGGTGCTCTCTTTGAGAGCACACTGACTCCTCTTTCGCTGGGCTGCCACTGCAGTCCTGGATTTTTGGCCTGTACAACCAATTTTCAGACGCTCATCACTTCCACTGATGTGCTGAGAGTCTTGGGAGGGGAGTGTAAGTGGCAGCAGCTCAGAGCTAGGATTTGGCAATAAGGCAGTAGGATCGGCCTGACGATTCGGCAATATTCAATAGTCAAGAAGTGTTGAGTAACACCGATTTCCGTTGTAGAATTACGAATTGCGATCTGTGAAGTGTACAGTTATTTTGGTTATCCCTCTGAATTACAATGATCACTGCACAGGGTCCTTTGGAACAATGATTTAATGACCGTTCAACGTTTTTGGTGATTGTGCTGCTGCATGGGGTGAGATCCTGTTGGAGTCCATTACATCTCTGCATTTTGGGTATCTTGGCATTTCCGAAACATCTTGCATTTTGGAGATAGTTGCAATAAAGGATATTTGAGCCTTGAAGACCCATAGCACATAGGATTGGTATCAAGTCATATGTGTCCAACATATCTTTTGGGCGTCACCCAACTCCTCCGGTTTTGGGAATGGCAGGGTCGCCAAGTGAGCCCATGATTTGGGATAGTCCCAAATCGCCAACATGGCGGCCACGGTATGCCAAGCCCAAGAGGAGTTATTCGCCGGATCCAAGATATGTTGGGCACCGAAGTATGTACCCTCATAACATACTTGGGTCATGATGTCAATTGAGCGCAACGTTGAGATACACGGTCGCCACTTGACATCATGACGGGCAAAAAACAGCAATATTGGCGAAAAAACACCCAAAAGTGCCTTGAAAGGCGCACAGATATATTATAATATCTTTCGCCTGGATTGAGTGATCGACTTATCCTTCTAAACACAATGACTTGACACCAATGACCTTCGATTCCACCTATGTGCTCCACTTGGGACGCTTTGGAAGGTCGCGCGCGCCGCCTCCCAAGTGGGCACATGCAAAAATGGAATATTGCAAAAAACACACCTTGCTCCCAACGCATCGCTTCGGGAGCGCTCCACAAGCGTCCCTTCACGAAGGTTAGGCTTGCGACTGTTGGTCGGGAGTACAATGAAGGGCCTCGCGCGATATGGGGTCTATTGGCGGGTTAGTCTTGGCATGGTGCACCCGCCAAATGGGCACACGATATGACACCAAATATGGCATACAACCCTACCCACGCCTTCTACACCCAACCTAGTGGCCTAGAATCAAAGTATGCCTATATTCTAATGTGACTTTGGTCCCTTAACACGCATGCAAGTGCTTTGGTCGAAAATCGACCTCCTTTCGGAAAGCCGAATTATAGCATGCACACAAAATATATTGCCAATATATATATGGAGATCATATATGCACTATCCGGGGAAGGCAAGTGATATGCCCCGGATGTAGAGGCAAGCAAGGGTGGGACAAACGCCAACTGAACATACTTCTACACGTACTTGGACGCCAAGTACGCGAAAAAGTGCATTTCTTGGAGAACACTCAAACTAAATAACCCTTTGGGCCTATTGAGTTGGGATCCTTTGGCCTCATCCTATGCCTATGGGGGGCAAAACCTCATACACAGTGCCTATGAGGCACGTTAGTTCGTCCTTGGGCGCTTGAACGCTCGTAACCCTTGTTATTCCACTTGGGGGTTCGAAGCGCCTTCGGTAGCCCAGATTTTCTGGGAAAAATCTGGGACGCGATCCGTTATATCAAGGAAAAAATTGCGGATCACTCGAAGACTGTTTCAGTCATAACTTCAAGGGAAATCGTATTACAGAATAATCTAATGCAGTCCACGGGACAGGCGACGACAGGCGGCGCGACTGCGGCAATTTCACGACAATTGGAAATCGCGGTAGAAATCGGGTATTTCACCGATTTCCGACCGAAAATCGCCTAAGACAATAAAGTTATGGTAAATCTCCATTGATTCAATGGTTAGGGAGCGGATTCCAGATCCCGCGGATTAGAGAACAGGGATATCCCGCTGACAGCCGGTGTCAACGGCTTCCGCACGGGTGTGCCGGCTCACAGGCCTCCGGGCCATGGGCCATAGGTTCTGGGTACCGCTTCAGTATGTACAGCATGTTTTGGGCTGTATTTACGTGTTTGTCACCTTATTTGGGTTTTTGGTTGGGGGGGGGGGGGGGGGGCTCCCAAGGGATTGGTACACAACCTGCTTATGCAGTTTTTCACTCTGGACAGCCCAAAAATCGAAGTTTTCGAAACTGATTTTTTTGATGTTGTGACCACTTAAAATGACCATCCAAGGTATGTAAAGCATGTTTCAGGCTGCATTTACGTGTTTTTCACCTTATTTGGGTATTGGATGGGGGGGGGGGGGGGGTGCTCCCAAGGGATTGGTAGACAACCTGCTTATGCTCAAACAGCACAGGCACATGGCATCATTGGATCACTGTGGAATCTATACATGAATCTAAATGTGCACAAAGTGGATTATTGAATATGCACAAATAGTAACAAATATGCAGCAATTACTACATTTATGTATCCGCGATGTGAACGCGCGCGCTTGTCTGGTTACACCCCCCCCACTAGGACACAACCCAGGGGGGCACACCATGGGGCCGTGCCCGAAAAACCACAACAAGACAAGCGAGTGCCAAAAAAAAAAGGAAAATGTGGGTTAAGAGCAACCCCAAGGGGGAAGAGAATGGGGTTACGCCACTACGGCATACTCCGGCCCAACCTAGGAGGGAGATAGGGGGACTCCTGCAGCCTAGGCCGTGTAGACTTAACTACTTCCCCAAGGCGAGAGATACCAAGGGGTGAAGGCCGCCTAGGAGCCTCACATGGCTTCTCTCCCCAGCAAAACACAAGAACATGGGAAGAGAAGCCTACAGCTAGTATTGGCTCCACTACCCACGCAAAGGCACAACACTGAGCAACCCCCCCACTAAGCTGAAACTCAGGGGGTTGGCTGAAAATCAGAATTGATTTCTGATAAAAAAAGAATGGGAGGTTCAGAAATGCATGCTGAGATGATGCTAATCATGGGCTGTGGAGGGGGGTGTTTTCTGATGTCCCCACCCACCCAGCTCAGAGCTGCCCAAAATCTCTGATTAGGGTGTCCGTTGATAGTTTTGGAGCCAAAAAACAAGGCTGAGCTCCAAACTCCACAAAACAGTGGATTTAGCTTTTGCAACCCCAAAGTGGGTTTTGATTGGCAGGATTGACCTGCTTTGTGGGCCAAAAACAGAGAAATGGCCCTGCCAAAAGGCAGAAAAACTGCTACCAGGCACCTGTAACCCTGGGCCAGGGGCACTAAACTGAAGTCCCTGGATCTAAAATTTTCCGATTCCACTGGGGTTGGGGCTGTGAGTGGCAGCAGGGCTCTGCCAGCCCCAGATGGCCCTGACGCAGGCCATTACTGTACAAGCAGCTGGAAAAGACCTGAGATGGTCAGTGTAAAAGTAGAGGGCAGTGGCGACGCCAAGTGGCAAACCTGTACTGAGAAATGGGCACTGAAGGGAGGGAAGGACAGACAAGTGTGGACGACAGAAAGTCTGTGTTGACTGGATAGACAGTGCAGTGGATCAAAGATGCGCAGTGATGTTCTGACAGTGTGGCTGACTGACAGCAAAGCAAAGGAACAAACAAGGGCAGGGCAAACTGATTGTCCCACAGCCCCAAACAATGACTCTTTCTCTCTCTCTCTCTCTCTCCTCCTTTCTCTCTCTCTCTCTCTCTCCTTTGGCAACCGAACAAGGCCAGTGCCCAAAACTCGGTGCACTGCAGCAGGGAAAGTTGCAGTGAGCACACTGTTCCCAAAAGTTAATACCACCAGATGATTAAAGTTAGGCACCAGAGTTTAGGAACTAAGTTAGTTTCTACCCACAAGTCTAGGAGGGTTCCCATAACCCACAAGCCTGGGAGGGGTCCTACTAAACATCCCGCTTGGCTAGGGTGCTGACTACCCACAAGCTGGGACGGTTCTTGTTACACCCACAAGCTGGGAGGGTTCCTTCGCAGCACACTAACCTACTAGACCCAACTTCCCACAAAATTACTTAGATGTGGTTTGGACTTTGGGTTCAAGTCGAAGTGCCTCGTGCACGTCTGCACCAAACCCAACTCTCACTGGGTGCACTGCCACCTACAGTGCTGCACCATCAGTGGTGCTTTTCCCAGCAGGTTATTAGTTGGTCCTGCCTCTCCCCACCTCCCTCTTTTGTGGGGAAGTTTTTTAACACAGTTTTTTACACCCCCCAGGATTGGTTACCTAGGCTGGAAACTGGGTGGGGATGATCAAAGCAATGAATAACCTGTTGCTCCCTGGGAGGAGGCCAAACAGGAGCCTCAGCACTTGGCCTAAGGCTATCTCAGTCAAATCCCCAGCCTCAGCCGTAGGCTGAAGGCTTCTCGTATTTTCTCCTAGGGTCATTGTGATCATAGTTGCTCTAGTGCAACTTACGTTAGATGTTGGTGTGAGGAGGGTTTCCCAGCCCCCCCCCCACCCAAAAGAAAAGGTGGTTAGTTGTCACTGCCTCACTCCCTGTGCTCCCAAACACTCACGGCGAGCACAAACAAACACCAACAAGCGCTAACAAGTGCAAAATCCGTTCCTTGGTGGGGTGGGGGGTACCCAGCTAACCACCTCAAGGCAATGACAACCAATGACCCAAGTTTCACACGAGGCTTATCTCAAGCTCCAAAGGGAGCACAATTCCAACCAACTCGAAGAAAAAAGAGTGAAAATGAGTCGACGGACGTCGACTCAACCAAAAACGAACTCGGTGAATTCGATCATAATGCAGCCCCGACGACTGCAGTGGTCTGGGAGGAGGGTGAAGGTGAGGGTGAAAAACCTCAGGTATCCCAATAAACTCCCAAGTTGAAGGTAGGGGCACCAGTAGCCCCAAAACCCAAATAAGGCCGTAATGGCCATAGCCCTGGCCAGCCTGCTGCAGAGTAGCGCAGCAGCAGGACCGTAATCAGCAAAAAAGAATTTGCTGTGGCCTCTGCACCATGAAACAGGCACAGGCACAAAGCATCATTGGATCATTGTGGAATCTATACATGAATCTAAATGTGCACAAAGTGGAGTATTGAATATGCACAAAGAGTAACAAATATGCAGCAATTACTACATTTATGTATCCGCGATGTGAACGCGCGCGCTTGTCTGGTTACAGAAACCAGAGTGCAGAGCATGAATTAAATCGAATCATGTTGAATACTTGAAATCGTGAATAAGGTAATCATAATCACAGAAATCATTAATTACAAATCACAGATGCATGCGCATGCGCCAGTCTTGTTACATCCCCCCACTGAGGCCAAAGCCAGGGGCAGTGGCCAAAAGGGGCACTGTGGGCGCATGGGCTGAAAAACCCTCAAGACAAAGGCGCAAGCACAAATAGATGGTCTGCTACCAGGAACTGAGACTGCAGAACCACAGGCACTGACTGAGCATGACCCCTGGTCTACTTAAATTCGGCATCATTGGGACAAAATGTACAGATTGGGAAGAGGTAGGGGGCTTTCCACCTCCTGGTTGTGCAGCTCAGCGGCCCCTACAAACCGGCTGACACTGTGCTGGTGCACAGAAACACGTGCAGCGTCACAACACAGGTGCACCCACTCAACTGGTGCACTCAATCAAGATGCAGCACAGATCCCTAGGCCAATTTGGGGCCCCAAACTCGTGCAAAATACAGCCTGCAGTGGAAGAGGAGGGAAAGAGACAGGCAGGGACAGGCAGCAGCATGGCGACACTGCTGAAGCAAATGTACACAGCTGCACAGCTGATTCACCACAAATGACCTGAATTATTGCACAAACCTGAAAATGGCAAATATGCCTGATTTGACCCAAAGGGCCAAGATGGAGCCAAAAAACAGGACTGCAAAGGCTGCAGGACGCACTGGGCGCCCACAGCAAAGGCGCTCGTCGCTGTTGACGCGTTGACGGCGCCGCCACTCTCCGATTTGGCTAGATTTGCCAAAACTGGGCAAAAACCTACGTTTTGAACAAAATAAGCCCCAAAGAGCATAATGGGGCAAGATGACCCCAGAATGTACATAAACAAACACCCAGGACGCCGTCGACGACACACCCAGACAGCTTCGAACGCGTCGAACGCGTCGACAGCCCTGGATGCTGTACGATTGGCCAAAAAAAGGCCAAAACCAACCAAAAAGTGCAAAAACAAGGCACAGAGACTCATTGGAGAGAAATGAAGCCAGAAAAACACTGAGTACGAAAAAGTGCTTTTCCAATGCTTTAGGGTATACTTTAGTTGTATTAGAGGTGCTCTAAGCACTCTTGCATTTTTATCTTAGTATTGGCCTAACCAAAATGGGTGATAACACATTTTGACCTATGGAACCAAACACTAAATCAGGATGTTGTGTCCACCCCTTTATCCCCAAGCTATAGGCATTAAAACATCTTTTCCTGGGTTGCTGAGGCACTGATATACTTAAGGCAGAGCCTATGAATTTATCTATGTTTTCTCATGAACTCTTAGCTATCCTAGTGCAATGCCTTCTAGGGGGCTGGGGCACCTCTTTTTGAGAGGTCCTGGGTTCAATCCCCAGTCAGCCTAGCTAAGTAGGATTATCCCATGTGACATGGCAGTGACCTCAGCGCCACAAGCCATGCCACCTCAGCACCTATGAGACCCAAAAACAAAGAGTGCACATCTCAAGATGGCACTGTGGATGAGAGTGAGCCCTTGGGGCAGTTTTCCAATCAGTTTTTCTCAAACATGTAAAATATTTCATCCTGAGTTGCAATGTATGCTAATTGCTGTGGTCTATTGTTGATAGTTGTCTTTATCTAACTCTTTGTGACTGCAGCCCTTCATGCTTTGATCCTGTTTATCTTCTACTTGCTTATCTCTGCTTGGGTTATCCTGGATTGGTTGTATTTTAACAATAAAACATTTTCCTCATCAAAAACAAGCAGCAGGAACCCTACACCAGCAGCAAGCAGCAGGAGAGGCACAACAACAACACAGTGTTGAAATCACTATAAAACGTTCTGGTAGCAAGAGGCAGACAGTCTCTGCGTACCGGCAGCAACCCCGTGCCGTACATCCAGTGCGCCGAGATCTGTCATATATAAGCAAGAAGGGCGAATATGGACACAAAGAAGTAGGACACCGACGTGAGGACGGCGCCTGGGGCACCAGCAATGCCAGCACCTGGTGAACCTGGACCTGGACCTAGCGCCGTACCTTCGGTGCCCTTACATGGGCCAGTGGACGTGTTTGATGACTCGCTGGAGGGACTTCAGTCGGCCTTCCGGGGCCTCTCAGTCGAAGAGGTGGACACCAACTCTGTGAAGAGAAGGAGAGAGAGAGAGAAGGATGCTGGAGAAAGCATGGCAGACGAAGGAGTAGACCATGGGCACGACCCGACGAGTGAGTCGACCTTCGAAGGCGCACCAAGCGCTTCCGGCCTCCACGCATCACCCTCTCCTACAACCACCACACTCCCAACTCCAGATCCAGCCGCTACAGCATCCACACCCATAACCACCCCGCCTATGGCAGAGGGCACAGGCTTTACTGGTATGCCTACCTACCCTGACTATGGTGTGAACCCACCTACCACTGCCTTTCCAGAGGCAACTACTACCAGTGAGCCGGTGGCCTCCAGTTCTGCGCCGCGATGGTATGCGGCTGACTATCACCATCCTCTACCCGCTACGGGAGCCTATGTGGATGTTCCTGGGTATGCAACCCTGAGTGGGCTGAGGAGAGGACCTGAGTCATGCGGGAGCAGGAGTAGAGGATCGGGGAGATCCTCCAACAGGTCCCTGACGGGATTGGAGATAAAAGAGGCTCTCCGAGGAGCCACCGCTGAACTTGTGGGCGATCTCACTCAAGAAATTCGGGCTAAACTGGAGCCCCTGATTCCGCCCCAAGCGTCACCTACCATGGTGGGAATTTCACCCCATCGAGTACAGGCTAACCACCTGGTGGCAGGGCTGACAAACACCCTGGGGAGTCGAGGAGCCGACCGATGCCGACCCCTGCAGCAATACCGAGAAGCCCTTTCGTACCGAGAACGGCCCAGCCACCCTACAGCCACGTGGGGAATTCTACGAGAGCCGAGCTGGACCGGCTGGGGCTAACAGCCCTGAGGGCAATGGTTGACGTGGAGCCCTATGGCTCCAGTGACCTAGGGGGAGACCCCTCCGATGATGAGCCGCCGTCGATGATTTCTGCTTCGCCCTCAGAGGATGACGACCCTGAGGACCCCGAGAACCCATCTGGGCAGAAGAAGAAGAAGAAGAGGAAGACCCGGCGCCCTGGGGGACGCAGGTCTCAGGAGGCTAAGGCCATTGCCACCTCCAAGATCGTGGTGAACTTGCCTGAGTTCACAGGCAAGGACCTCAGCGAGTTCGCTGAGAATTTTGGCCAGTTCCTCCGATTGACCAGCCAAACCCACACTAGTGGACGGGTCAAGTGCGATCTGCTCCTGCAGTGTTGCAAGACCAAGTACCTGGAGAAGCAGGTCAAGCAGATCGTGACTAAGTCCGCCACCTTTGCCGACGTGTTGGCTGCCTTGGAGAGGCAGTACCCGACCTATGAAACCGACCTCTCCATCAGGGCCGAGATCCAGAACCTGGCCGTGCTGCCCAACAACCCCAAACCTGGCAGCGTCTCTGAGCTATTGGCTGACTTGGATCACTGGGCTGGACGATTGACGCCCGGTTCCTACAGCAGCGACGACCTGCTTTGCTGGTTGGTGGCTAAGCTCCCTCGGGAGCTGTGGGACGAGTGCCGTTCAACGGCAGAGCGCAAGGCTAGAGCCCTCCACTACGAGGATTTATGTGTGCTACTCCTGGAGGTAGGTAGGTAGGTATCTTCGGGAGCTCGGGATGCCTCCTTTGACGATGCAGGAAGAAGGTCTTACCTAGGGGACGTCCTGTCCCTCCCACTGCCCTATGTTAGGTGCCTCTTGAGCCGCTCCCGCATGTGCTTGGGAAGGCATTGTCGCGGCCACCCGGTCCATGTGCTACTCCTGGAGCTGGCGCTGGAGAAAGAAAGCGACCAGCACCTGAACAACTACCGACCTGGAGGGGGAGGCTCTGGAAGCCATGGCAAAGGGTACGAAGGATCCAGACCTGGACAGGGGACCAGCCCCAAACACGCCCGTATCATGGAAAATGTCAAGGAGCTCTTCTGCACCTATGATTTTAGCAGCTGTTTTCCCCGAAAATTCAAAAAGTCGACAAAAAGGGGTTTTTCGCCGGAAATGACCTATTGTTTTGGTTTCTACATCCCCAAAATAGGGGGGGGGGGGGTCCTCCTACCCGAATTGTGTCCAAAAATATCAAAAACCCTGAAATTTGGCCTATTTTGGGGCATTTTTGCCTGCTTTGGGCTGGTCCTGCAGAACAGTGCTGCACACCAGACTGCCTCTGCTACCAGAAAAGTTTATAGTGGTTTCAGCACTGTGTTTTTGTCTCTCCTGCTGCTTGTTGCTGGTGTAGGGTTTCCTGCTGCTTGTTTTTGGAGATGAAAACCTTTTGTTTGCAGAAATACTGTCAATCCAGGATAACCCAAGCCAGAGGTGTGCAAGGAGAAGAGAATCAGGATCAAAGCATGAAGGGCTGCAGTGTAAACAGTGAAAGATGAAAGGATATTCACAGAAACTGCAACTCAGGTCAAATCGGAATGCATATTCACAAAGATAGCTGAAATGTTTTGGAAAAGAGTTGGAAAACTGCCCCATGGTCACTCTCTCTCCATAGTGCCATCCACGAGATGTGCACTCTTTGTTTTGGGTCCCATATGTGCTGAGGTGGCAGGGCATGTGGCGATGAGGTCACTGCCATGTCACATGGGATCTTCCTACTTAGCTAGGCTGACCAGGAATTGAACCCAGGACCTCTCAAAAAGAGGTGCCCAGCCCCCTAGGGTGCATACCACTAGGATTGCTAAGAATTCATGGAAAAACATAGATAAATTCATAGGCTCTGCCTTGGATATGTCAGTTCTCAGTTAACTCAGGATAAGATGATTTGCCTCACATTGAAAGGGGATTAAGGGGTCCACTCCATATCCTGATTGGGTGTTTGGTTCCATAGGTCAAAATGTGTTATCACCAGTTTTGGTGGGACCAATACTAAGATAGAAATGCCTGGATGCTCAGTGCATCCCTAATACAACTAGAGTATGCCTCAAAGCATTGGAAAAGCACTTTTTCTTACTCCCCCCTTGTGCTGTGGTGGCCACCACTATCGCATTTTAGGAAAAAGGGATTTTTTCTTGGCCTTTCCTTGGTTTCCACATCTACTTTAAAATACCTATAGTTTCCCTCACACAGAAAAATGGGCGCTCACCATGGCTGGCGCTCTTTTGCTGCACTGTTTGTGACATTTCCTACAGAAGACTCAGCGCTCATGGCGCTGCCGGGGCCCCTGTGGCTTGGTTGGGTTAGTTTGGGAGCATGCCAAAACATGTGCATGTGCATCCCTCCCTCCAAGACGCAGCGCGACACAAACCCAACGCAAGACACAATATACACACTCGCATGGGTTCTCGTAAACCTGCTGGCGACCTGTGACCTGTCTTAGGGCGAAGGGAGTCGTGAAAAAATTAAATTGCCCCTTGGTGGGGTCTTGGGTTCTGCTCAGTCTCTCCAGGCTGCTGCGTTTCGGCCAGAACACGGCCTACTCAGCAAGGCTGCGCGTGGGTATCTGCAGAGGCAGGAATGGGAGAATTATGGACGAATCCACGCAAAAACGAAGCGACGACATCAAAATCCGTCAAATGACGGCCTAGAATTTTTCTAAGACGACACACCTGAGCAGAATCCAATTCTGCATCAGAAGCACATTTTTATAAAAATTATAGTCATCTCTAGATTTTTTAAATCCAGAAATTCATACGCATAAAAAGGCGGCGCGCAGGAGCGGCTCCTAGCGAAGCGCAGGAAAATGAAGAAATAATGGAATTATAAACGTACGTCTCACGTAGTCTTGAAAATGACGAGACACACATTAATAACTAAACATACAGATTCCACCTACACTAATAGAAGTATCAGAAATTTAAGAATTCGAAAATCAACGAAAAAGACTTCAATGAATCAGGTATAAACTACAGGTATGCTCGTCTCGTATGCCGCATACACATTGCTCGTCTCGTGTCTCTGTGAACGAGTCTTGTAGCAGCGCTAACTACAATAGAACGCGATAGAGGGATTGATTAGAAAGATTGCAGATGATTAGAGGTCAGATCAGGGTGATTAGACATACACACAAGTGCATAGCAACGTTCTTCGCGTGCGCCCCTCACTTGCTCTCTCTCTCCAGCGGTAGGTAAGGTGAGTAAGCCCAGGCGGGGCCACCCCCTGGTGGAGTTCGTGATTGTGGAGCGGATGGGCAGGTTTGCCCAAAACAGTCGTGCATACTCGCGCATGCACACACGCATTAAAGGGTAGGCCACGCGAAGTGCGCACGGTAAACCTTGTTTAGGCTACCCAGGGGCTCCTCGGTACGTTCTTTAAGAGAACCTGAGGAGTCCCTTAACGCTTGCTTGCTTGACAGGGGTAGCTGATTCTTCAGCGTGTTTGCGGACAGTGTATTATAGGTCACTCTGAGAAGCGTATAATACGCGGAGAGTGGCTTGGTTCCTCCGCCGCAAACGCCCCTTCATTTGCCTTTGCTTTACAGGTGGGCAGGTAGGGTGATTGGTGCAGCAGCATACCATTTTTTTCATGCCCTGCTAAACAAGGGCGCAGATCACACAAACAAGTAACTCCCCTCTGCCTGTGGCAGAGCAGGGAGTCCGACTCCATCGACATCTGCGCCGTGCACGCAAGAGCACCTCTTCCCTCCAAGCCCTAGCAGGGGAAACGCGTTGTGGCGTCCCCTGTTAGGCCACAGTTGCTTAGCAGCGCTGTGTTCTCTTGTCTACTTCACAGGAGGGTCGCTAGGACCCACGACATGGTCTTCAACAACACCAAGTAGAGTGTGCGTGTAGGAGTGGTAGTCCTGAGTGGGGGCTTGAGCCGGTTGCAGCAGTGCGCGCCCACCAGGATGGTGCCACTGTAGGGTGTGTAGGACCTGTAGTGCGTGTGTCACTGTCCCACCCGTTTCCTGCAATTTTAGCAGGGTTGGTGGGCTGTGGCAGTGGTTAGGTCAGTGTTTTGGCCACTTAGCAAAACGGCGTTTTCATGCCTTCATAGCTTTTGGCCACCCCTCCCTGTAGTATACAGATAGGTAGGGAAAACAATACCTGGATTAGTACGCTGGGTATTCCTCAAAGGTTTTGCGCCAGCACAGAAATTGGGCGCTTAGGGGAGGGGAGACCCGGGGCGTACCCCGTGGCATCAATAAGCCAACCCTCCAGGTTTAGCAAGCGTGCAGACTTGGGTATAATTAGGACACCCCTTCTGCGGCTTGCTCTCAGGACCTTAGGAATAGCAAACTCACACATACGCTTTGGCAGGTAAGGGTAAGGTTCAGTCCCTAGCTTTAGTCTTGGAGGCAAGCGTCTCAGCGAGCCTCAGCAACTCACCAAGGTTGTTCTGGGACAAGTAGTCAACCAGAACTGAATTTAGGCGTCCCTCTGGTAGAACAAATGCAGAGAAGGGCTCCCAGGTGGCCTCTTCGACTCCAAACCCTTCCCAGAGGGTGAGGAAGCGCCAACCCTGGCGATAGCGGTGGCGTAGGACAGACTTCACGAGGTAGAAGCCCTCCTTAGCCATCTCCTCGGCGTTCATGTCGGGGAGTTCACCCTCAACTTCCATAGGGCTGGCAGCCCCTTGTAGGTCCAGAGCGGCGATTTCCTCGTCGTTCAGCTCCCACTCCTCCCCACAGAGGTCTTCAGGATCATAGTAGCGCTTCAGGTGTTGAGCAGCGCACACCAGGGTCCCCCCTAGACGAGGAGAACACCGCACGGTGATACGGTGTCCATCCACTGATAGAATCTTGTACGGCCCGAAGTATGGGTCATCGCTGGTAGAGCGTGGCCAGGCGGGTAGTCGACTGTGGTGCACCAGCACCCAGTCCCCCTCTTGGTACGTGGCCGGTACTCGGTGCTTGTTCTTCTTGTTCCACTGACGCTCCCTCACTCTCTGGAGCATAGCCTTGGCCTTGTCCACCTTCGCTTGTTGCTCTTGGACCCATTCACCCACAGAAGAATGGGTGTCCTCTGGATAGGGGGCATGTAGGAACCATGCCGGGCGCCCTAGGAATAGCTCATGGGGCGAGTAGCCAGTAGCTGAACTCTTTCGGGAGTTCATCATCAAGGATATGACGGGGAGTAGTCTCACCCAGTATCTGGTGCGTTCAGTTTTGCACCATATCCTTACATTCTCCTTGAGGACTTGAATCTGTCGCTCACATAGGGGGTTGCTCGTGTGAGAGTAGGGAATCCCCGTAGACACCTGGACATTGAGGGATCTCAGGACCCTCTTGTACCAGCCAGTATCTGAGCGTACTCGTACGTCCTCATCGGAGTTGATCTCCTTGGGCGCCCCATAGACACAAAACCACTCCTCCAGGAGTATCTTGATAGTCTCCTCCCCGGTAATGTGCTTGGTACATGGGAACACCCTGGTAAACCTGGTCAACCCACAGGTTACCACGAGGGCGAAGTCATAGCCCCCGAACTTCGGCATCTCCGTGTAGTCCACGTATAGAACACTGTTAGCACAGTGAGGGATGGGCAGGGTCGAGTAGAGACCTCTGTCCCTGATATCCCCTGGTTTACAGGACCTGCACGGGCACTTGTCCACGATAGGCTGGAGGGTTTTCCGCAGTTGGTCGTCAGTCCACGTAGTGTGGAACCACTGCCTGAACAGCCTCAGGGTACCGTCAGCACCCACATGACCACTGGACTCATGGGTCCACTTCAGCAGCGCTGGGACTCGGTCACTAGGCACCACGATGCGGTCCTCGTGCCAGAGGTAGCTCTTGTCCCTCTTCCACTGGTCTTGGTTGACCAGGAGGGGTTCAAGGCGTTTCTCCAGGCGCTTGTAGATATCCCCAAACTCCTTCAGGTACACCGATTGTTGGAGTCCATCCAGGGGGCGTATCATCGTCATGTTGAGGTCCAAGTGGACGTCCATACGGCTGAACGCCTCCTTAGCCAGCGCTTCAGACCGGGCACCAATCAGGGCGTCGAAGTTGTTGCGGCTGATGTAGTCGGCACACTCGTTCTTCACTCCCTGGATATGGTGTACCGTCGGCCGTAGTTGACTGATGTAGGTCCACCAGCGCCGTAGCTTGGCCTTCTCAGGTGGGGGACCCTTCTGGAAACTGCGGACCGGTTCTTGGTCGCACAGCCAGACCACAGGGTTACTCCCCAACAGTCGTGCTTGTGAGGATAGCACCAGCATACCCGCGAGCAATTCCTGCTCATAGGTGGAGTAGTTCCCCCTGGCCTGGTTCCACTTCCAGTTCCACTGGCCCAGAGGTACTAGGACCCACTTGTCGTCAGGGTAGCTGTGCTTGAGGGTTCCATCTCGGTTGAGACCTTCCGTCCCCCATTGGGAAATGGCCGAGTCGAACTCCTCCTTCTCTAGTGCTTGCCATTGGAACAACGTTCCACCACCGCCCACATTGCTGGAATCGGTCACCAGGATAATCTCCCCTTGTGCCCTAGGCACGCCCAAGCACTTAGCGTTGGCTACCGTGTCTTTGAGCTCGTCAAACGCTTGTTGCTCTTGTGGGCCCCAGCGCCAAGTAGTACTCTTCTTGATCAAGTCAGTCAGAACGGCGCTGGTGTAGGTGAAGCTTTTGATGTGGCGGTGAAAGAAGTTGCACGCCCCAATGAAACTGCGTACATCATGAAGTCCTTTCTTGGGGTCTTCGTGTCGTACCTTGGCATCCATCAGGGGTTTGGCCTTAGAGGCCGCTTGGGTCCACCACCCATAGCCAACGTCAAACCCCAGGTACTGCATGGTCTCCTGCATGAACTCACACTTCTCCAGCTTGAGTCGTGTGTGGTTCTCCTGGCAGACCGCAAAGAACTCACCCAAGAGGATTAGGTGATCCTCCTGGGTATTGGTCCCAAGGCATACATCGTCGATGTGAGCCTCCATCTGGGCACCACGGGATATGAGCTCCTGCACCTTAGGTCTCCTTCGTAGGATGGACAAGATCTTGTTGATCAGCTCTTGGAATAGAGCAGGTGCGTTAGCCACGCCAAACGGCATGACCTTCCACTTGAACACCCTCCCCTGAGGGGTGATGAAGGCCAGTAGTTCCTGTGCGTTGGGCGTCAGGTCCACTTGCCAGAATCCGCTCCTCTTGTCCATCTTGGTCTTGTAGCGGCAGGAGGCTATCTTCTCCAGGGTAGACTCCATATTGGGAATGGACCCTGAGTGGTTCAGCGTCTTCTTGTTCAGCTCTCGGTAGTCCACTACCAGCCGTTTGGCTGTAGACCCAGGTTTAGCCACCAGGAAACAGGGGCTGCAGTGTAGGGGGTAGTCCCCGTCCTTGTACTCCAGGACTAGGCCAGCGTCGATACATTCTTGTATCTGTCGCTCAATCTCGTCGGCCTGCTGTTTAGGAGCTGGATAGGGTCTCCTCCGGATCTTGTGACCCACGAACTCGGGTTTCAGCTTGAGGTCCATCTGTACCAGCTTGTCACATGAGGCTGGAGGGGGTAGTTCTCCGAACACCTCCAGATAGGTCCTTATAAGCTTCTGTACCCGCGGGTCCAATATCTTGATCTTGTCCTCCATGTCCTCGTCAGAGTGTAAGTTGCTTGCCCCCTGAGTAATAGACGTTGGGAGGTGGTCCTCCACCGACTCTTCGCCCGTGGTAGTGTCCTTCAGCCCTTTGTAGGCATATAGAAGGTCTTGTTCAACCATCTCCGGTGGACGATGGCAACATAGGCACGCTCCAGGGGGTTCACATACACATTCCTCCGAGAGGTCGTCCTCCTCTGGGGTCCTCACATGGGCGCCCCACACGCTCTTCATGAGCTTAAGATCTACCTCCCTTTGCCAGGTGGTGATCTTTTGTTCGAGGTCCTCCTTCAATTGGGATAGGTCTCCCATACGTCCTTGCTTCAGTGGCCATGAGCTGCGGGTAGGCTTCGCGTAGCATAGCTTTTTCGCCACCAACTTCCTCTTGGAATCCACATACTCCCTGAGCCTGGATCGAGGGTCCAGCTCTTCATCCACGGGGTCTTCCACCCTCATGGAGAGTAGGGGTTTTAGTGGGGCGACGTACTCGGCGTTCTCCACTTCCTCCACACAGGTCTGCACGAAGAAGGCGTCGTGCTCAGTTTCGTCATCTGAGTGGATAGAGCTAGGTAGCTCAGATAGTCCACACTCAGAGACTCCATCAGGAACAGGTACATGGCAGGGAGAGTTGGGGGCGTTGGTGTCAGTCACGACGTACTCATCTCCTCCGAGTGTAGTCTCAACAGCATCTTGAGGTCGTAGACGATCCTTCAAGTCACCCAAGGCGAGTCCGTCGCTTTCTCGTTGTATAGCCTGGACCAGAGTCGGGTCCAGATCCTCCCAGGGGATGGAGGTAAGACCTCCGTCCACCACGCTCAGCATACTCCCCCATCCGGGTTCCCCAATAGGCGTCGTACGCCCCAGAGGCACGTAGATGGCCTCATCAGGTAACCGAACAGAGCTGATAGTCAGCCTGTCCAGGAGGTTTCGCCAGTATTCGTTGCCCCCATGGGCTCCCCAATCGGGGGAACACAGGACCATACGGGAACGTTCCAAGGCCACCTTGGTCAGCACCTTCCCCAGTTCACTGAACCTGGGGTTCCCGTAGGCCATCCCCAAAGAGGGCCAGTAAAATTTGTAGCTGCAGTTCTTCCCCTTGCTGCAGTAAAGGTCCAGTACATGCTGCTTGTCGCTGGCGAACAACTCCACACTCAGGTCTTCTCGAGAGTAACCCAAGTCCTTCAGACCTTGGTCTAGGACTTCCCCCAATAGTTGATGGTCCTCAGTTTTGGAGGCCGCCATCATGTTCTAGGGCTCCTCCTTCGATAGAATCAGGTAACTCGAGGTATGTTCCGATTGCTCCAGTGGTACAGACTCTCTGCCACTGCCGTGGTCCACGTAGAGGAGGTAGGGCGCTTGCAGCGTCAGGGATTGTATCTGGGAGTGCTGTACGAAGAAGTCAGTCCCCAGTACAAAGTCGGAGGCCTCAGTGTCCATCACATAGAACCGATGGGCGATAGTCCGGGAGCCCATAGGTACCTCCACTTCACAGTCCCCGCAGCTGTGCACCACATGTCCATCCCCCATGCGTATAGCAGCGGTGGTCATGGTGTTCTTCAGGCTCCCACAAGGTAAAATTTTCTTGGCCACTATAGATATGGTGGCGCCAGTGTCCAATACCCCCAGGTATTCGCGTCCCCCTAGTCGGATACGTACCCAAAACACCAGGTCTTGGGTGCCACCAGAGCGTCCCCGTCAGAACTCCGCGGGACAGGTCACCTCGAAACCCTTGTTCCGCAGTTTGCGGGCCATCCTCATGAAACGGCTCCTCTTCTTAGCGTTGCCGTCATCACCACCTTCATGCTCACGCTTGGCTCCTTGTTCTTGCTGGGCCTGCGTTTGTGAGCGTGTGGTAGGACCAGACTGCCCTCCAGAGGGCTCGGAGTTCCCCCCTGGATTAGGGTTGGGGTTGCCTCCGTTCTTGTCCTTGTTCTTGTTGTCGGGCGGGCGGTTAGCGCCTCCTCCTCGTCCACCTTGACCCTTGTCTTGCCCTTGACCAGGTCCTTTCGACTTGCCCTTGCCGGAGTCGTTGCCTTTGCCTTTGCCTCCACCTTTGCCTGAGCCTTTGCCAGGATCTTCACCCTTAAGCTTCGCCGATAGGCGTTGCTTATGGTAGCACTCATCCTCGTAGTGCTTCCTCTTCCCGCAGAATGCACACGTGATGGTGCACCTGTAATGATCCGGCAGCTTCGCTTTGGCGCCGGTGTTCTTTTCCTGCTGCTTCCCCTGGACTACGAAGCAGTCTCGCTGCTCGCAGTCAGGGGCCTGCTGCAGGGGGCCCTGCTCGTCTCTGGCATCACACCAGAATAGCTCCTTCACGTTCTCCATGATACGGGCGTGGGCGTGTTTGGGGGTAGTCCCCTGCCCAGGTCGGGACCCTTGGTACCCTTTGCCATGACCTCCAGAACCTCCTCCTCCAGGACGGTAATTGTTCAAGTGCTGGTCGCTCTCCTTCTCCAGCGCCAGCTCCAGGAGTAGCACGCATAGATCCTCGTAGCGGAGGGCTCTAGCCTTGCGCTCCGCTGTCGAACGGCACTCGTCCCATAGCTCTCGAGGGAGCTTGGCCACCAACCAGAACAGCAGGTCGTCGCTGCTGTAGGAACCGGGCGTCAGTCGTCCAGCCCAGTGATCCAAGTCCGCCAACAGCTCGGAGACCCTGCCAGGTTTGGGGTTGTTGGGCAGCACCGGCAGGTTCTGGATCTCGGCCCTGATGGAGAGGTCGGTTTCGTAGGTCGGGTACTGCCTCACCAGGGCAACCAACACATCGGCAAAGGTGGCGGAGTTAGTCACGATCTGCCTGACCTGCTTCTCCAGGTACTTGGTCTTGCAGCACTGCAGGAGCAGATCGCACTTCACTCGTCCACTAGCGTGGGTTTGGCCGGTCAGTCGTAGAAACCGGCCAAAATTCTCAGCGAACTCGCTGAGGTCCTTGCCTGTGAACTCAGGCAGGTTCACCACGATCTTGGAGGTGGCAATAGCCTTCGCCTCCTGTGACCTGCGTCCCTCAGGGCGTCGGGTCTTCTTCTTCTTCTTCTTCTTCTTCTTCTTACCCCTTGGGTCCTCGGGGTCCTCCGGGTCATCGTCCTCCGAGGGCGAAGAAGAAGTCATCGACGGTGGCCCATCATCGGAGGGGTCTCCGCCTAGATCACTGGAGCCATAAGGCTCCACGTCCACCATAGCCCTCAAGGCTGTCAGCCCCAGCCGGTCCAGCTCGGCCCTCGTAGAGTTCGTCACATGGCTGTAGGGTGGCTGGGCCGTTCTCGGTACGAAGGGACTTCTCGGAATTGCTGCAGGAGTCGGCATCGGTCTGCTCCTCAGGCTCCCCAGGGTATTTGTCAACCCTGCCGCCAGGTGGTTAGCCTGTACTCGGTGGGGTGACATTCCCACCGTGGTAGGTGACGCTTGGGGCGGGATCATCAGGGGCTCCAGTTTCTCTCGGATTTCTTGAGTGAGGTCGCCCACGATTTTTGAAGTGGCTCCTCGGAGCACCTCGTTGATCTCCGACCGCGTCAGGGACCTGTTGGAGGATCTTCCCGATCCTCTACTCCTGCCACCAAGGGATTCAGGTCCTCTCCTCAACCCACTCAAGGTTGCATACCCAGGTGCATACCCAGGTGCATACCCAGGAACATCCACATAGGTTCCAGTAGCGGGTAGTGGATGGGGATATTCAGCCGCATACCATCGCGGCGCAGAGCTGGAAGCCACCGGCTCACTGGCAGTAGTTGCCTCAGGGAGCGCAGTGGTAGGTGGGCCCATACCATAGGCGGGGTAGGGAGGCATGCCAGTAAAGCCTGTGCCCTCTGCCATAGGTGGGTTGGTTATGGGAGTGGATGTTGCGGCGGCTGGGTCTGGAATTGGGAGTGTGGTGGTTAAAGGAGAGGGTGATGCGTGAAGGCCAGAAGCGCTTGGTGCGCCTTCGAAGGTAGGGACATTCGTCAGGTCTTGCCCTTGCTCTTCTCCTTCGTCTGCTTCGTCTATAGCATCCTTCTCGCTCTCTCTCTTCCTCTTCACAGGCTGAGAGACCACCTCTTCGACAGACAGGGCCCCGAAGGCCGTCTGGAGTCCATCCAGGGAGTCCTCAGCCGCTCCCACTGGCCCATGTAAGGGCTCCGCCGAAGGTACAGCGCCAGGTGCTGGCCTTGCCGGTGCCTCAGGCGCTGGCGCTGTCTTCACGTCGGCGTCCTCCTTCCTTGTGTCCATCTTCAGTCACCCTTCTGCTTATATGTGCCTGTACTCGGCGCACTGGATGTACGGCGCGGGGTTGCTGCCGGTGCGCAGAGACAGACTGCCTCTGCTACCAGAAAAGTGTATAGTGGTTTCAGCACTCTGTTTTTGTCTCTCCTGCTGCTTGTTGCTGGTGTAGGGTTTCCTGCTGCTTGTTTTTGGAGATGAAAACCTTTTGTTTGCAGAAATAGAGTCAATCCAGGATAACCCAAGCCAGAGGTGTGCAAGGAGAAGAGAATCAGGATGAAAGCATGAAGGGCTGCAGTGTAAACAGTGAAAGATGAAAGGATATTCACAGAAACTGCAACTCAGGTCAAATCGGAATGCATATTCACAAAGATAGCTGAAATGTTTTGGAAAAGAGTTGGAAAACCGCCCCATGGTCACTCTCTCTCCATAGTGCCATCTCAGGAGATGTGCACTCTTTGTTTTGGGTCCCATATGTGCTGAGGTGGCAGGGCATGTGGCGATGAGGTCACTGCCATGTCACATGGGATCTTCCTACTTAGCTAGGCTGACCAGGAATTGAACCCAGGACCTCTCAAAAAGAGGTGCCCAGCCCCCTAGGGTGCATACCACTAGGATAGCTAAGAATTCATGGAAAAACATAGATAAATTCATAGGCTCTGCCTTGGATATGTCAGTTCTCAGTTAACTCAGGATAAGATGATTTGCCTCACATTGAAAGGGGATTAAGGGGTCCACTCCATATCCTGATTGGGTGTTTGGTTCCATAGGTCAAAATGTGTTATCACCAGTTTTGGTGGGACCAATACTAAGATAGAAATGCCTGGATGCTCAGTGCATCCCTAATGCAACTAGAGTATGCGTCAAAGCATTAGAAAAGCACTTTTTCTTACTCCTGCCTATAGAGGATTTTGGACAGAAATTCCAATTTTCTTTGGATTCTCTGGCCCCAGAATAGGGATGGGGGGGTTCCTCCCACCCGAGCTTTCTCCCAAACCATCAAAAACCCTGGTATTCGGCCTATTTTGGAGTATTTTTGTCTGCTCTGGGGTGGTGCAGCAGAACAGTGCTGCACACCAGTGTACCTGTATGGTATAGTATAGGCACGAAAAAGCCATGAAAATAGGTTTTGTACCCAAAAAGACCAAAAGTAACCTTTTGTTTCAATTATACACCCCCCAAATAGCAGGGGGGGGGGGTTCCTCCTACCCCATTGTTCCCCAAAAATAACAACCTAAGCCTCAAACATGTGTGTGTACGGTGATAGGCACGCAAAAGCCTACCTATGAACCATATGGAAATGGATCACAAACGGTGCAAAATAGGGCCAAAAACACCTCAAATGTTCATCGCTCATCCCATTCTTATGCACATACTATCATATTTTATGTAGTTCTTTGGCGTATTGTTGTTGGCCGTTTTTTCATGAAAAATGGCAAATTTTGGTGCATACGGATGCTGTAAATTGTGTTTGCGTGACCTGTGTGTGACTACAACTTGCTTTTTCACATCCTGCACCCTCAAAATAGGGGGGGGGTCTTCAACCGCTTGTGTGAGGCCAAAAAAAATCATTTTTTGACCAAGAAATGGCCATTTTTAGCCGTTTTTTCCATGAGAAACGGAAAGTTGTGGTGCATACGGATGCTACAAAATGTGTTATCATGATCTTTGTGTGACCAGAACTTGCTTTTTTTGCATCCAGCACCCTCAAATTAGGGGGGGGGGTCCTTCAACTGCTTGTACAAAGCCATAAAATCAATATTTGACAAAAAAACGGCCATTTTTGGCCGGTTTTCATGAAAAATGGCATATTTTGGTGCGTACGGATGC
Organism: Eutreptiella sp. 'Long Island Sound 2002'; assembly: GCA_964036045.1. NCBI lineage: Eukaryota > Euglenozoa > Euglenophyceae > Eutreptiales > Eutreptiaceae > Eutreptiella > Eutreptiella sp. 'Long Island Sound 2002'. The sequence goes on from OZ038396.1 coordinate 18,209,305, forward strand.
TGTAATTTGTGTTCGCGTGATCTGTGTGTCCCTACAATCTGCTTTTTCGCATCCAGCGCCCTCAAAATAGGGGAGAGCCCAAAAATCCCAACTTTTGACCAAAAAATGGCCATTGTTGGCCGTTTTTTCATGAAAAATGGCAAATTTTGGTGCATACGGATGCTGTAAATTGGGTTTGCGTGACCTGTGTGTGACTACAACTTGATTTGTCACATCCAGCACCCTCAAAATAGGGGGGGGGTCTTCAACCGCTTGTCTGAGGCCAAAAAAAATCTTTTTTGACCAAGAACTGGCCATTTTTAGCCGTTTTTTCCATGAGAAACGGCAAATTGTGTGCATACGGATGCTACAAAATGTGTTTTCGTGATCTTTGTGTGACCACAACTTGCTTTTTTGCATCCAGCACCCTCAAAATAGGGGGGGGATGGTGCTTCAACTGCTTGTACAAACCCAAAAAATCAATATTTGACAAAAAAAGCGCCATTTTTGGCCGGTTTTCATGAAAAATGGCATATTTCGGTGCGTACGGATGCTGTAAATTGTGTTCGCGTGATCTGTGTATCCCTACAATCTGCTTTTTCGCATCCAGCGCCCTCAAAATAGGGGAGAGCCCAAAAATCCCAACTTTTGACCAAAAAATGGCCATTGTTGGCCGTTTTTTTCATGAAAAATGGCAAATTTTGGTGCATACGGATGCTGTAAATTGTGTTTGCGTGCCCTGTGTCTGACTACAACTTGATTTTTCACATCCATCACCCTCAAAATAGGGGGGGGGTCTTCAACTGCTTGTCTGAGGCCAACAAACTCAATTTTTGAACGAAAAACGGCCATTTTTGGCCGTTTTTTCATGGAAAAACGGCAGATTTTGGTGCATACGGATGTTGCGAATTGTGTGAGTCACGATCTGTGTGTCCCTACAATCTCTTTTTTCGCATCCAGCACCCTCAAAATAGGGGAGGGGGGTCCCTGACCTGTTGTTCAGGGGGCAAAGGCAACAATTTGGACCCATGGTACAGCCTGAAATATTCCTTTGGCTACAGGTACGCATTTCATAAAGTCCGGTCTTCCGGTCTGACCGGTCTTCCCGTTTCGCGCAGTTTATTCTAGCAAAACTTCTACTTTACGCCGGTTTACGCAGTTTATGCAGTTTATGCAGACCGAGCAGTTTATGCAGTTCGTGCGTTCGTTGTGTCTTCGGTGTATTCCTTGATGTTTGTGAGTGTCACCTTCCGTTTTTCCACCTTGGACACCAACCCACTGAAACGGGCTCCGTGCGAGCCCTTCCTCAAGAAAAAGACCCATTGCCCTCTCTCGATGTTCTTGAAGGCGTGGTGGACCACCTTATCATCCTTGGTGGCATGGGGGAGGGCTTGACCGGGACCTTCCACAGGCATGGCAAGGAAGAAACTAAAGCAAAAAGGTGGAAAAACATGTTGAACACTAGGAAAAAGCACAAACTGCACGAACTGCACGAACCGGTCGGACCGGCCCGTTCATTTCAGTTTAGATGAAGACCGGTCCGGACCGGTCTGGACCGGTCTGCGTACCAACTGCACGAAATGTCATAAACGGATTGTGCTACACGACAAAGCCTATTAAACCATCATGGTGGCCTAAGGTCCTTTGGGGAGTATGCATACACAAGCATGGCAAAGCAGGGAGACTGCAAGACACCTGCACCATCATAAACTGCAGTGTGGTTGTCCAAGTAGTTGGGCCGCTCGGTTCATAGTAGTTGACACGGAGACCGGTCTGGACCGGTTCAGACCGGTCTCTGGACGAACTGCATAAGATGATCTGTCACAATGGCTCTACATTTACATGACCGTCATGCAATGTTAAGGTGTTGTAATACCCTGAGAACCCTAGGGAAACATCCATGCAACATGCGGAGCAGGTGGTATGTGTGTGCACGCTCTGTAGGTGTGTCGTATGTGCATGTTGTGTGAAGTGTGCTGAGCTGCGCAAACTGATCGGACCGCCCAGTTCGTTCGAGTTGGTACAAAGACCGGTCTAGACCGGTCTTGTGGTCTGCCAAACTGGTCTACATGCAAAACTCTAAACCTTCATTAAATCATCAAAAAACACCAAAACCACAAGATCCGCCACATGCAAATACCCCTGACCCAACCCTTCACACAAAAGTCACACTTTGCACAAAAATCCAGACCGGACAAGACCGTTGTGCTAGTAGCCAAAGGAATATGGAGCAGTATGGAGATATTTTGAAAGCCCTAGGGGATGGATCCTATGCACTGGTGAACAAGGAGCTATGGTCGCTATCCTCAAGTGGTATTTTAAGGAAGGAAGTGCAAACATGCATACCCAAGAAGGCGCTGGGCGCGGCTTTACAGTGGACCCACGACGTTGTCCGTCATCCTGGACCGGATTCCTGGCTCTGGGCTTTCGAGAAGATGTTCCACACTCTCGTGCCTGACACAGAGTTGACACATAAAATTGAGGACATGCACAGGACATGCAAGGAGTGCGTCATGAGCAAGCGAAACCGACCCAGCGACCGAGGTCTACTTGGTGTCCTGCCACTGCCACACATGGTCAATGCACTGTTGAATGTGGACTTCATTGACAGACCCAAGTGTCATAACTACGACTATGGCTTGATGATTGTGGACGCTCTGAGTGCTCTCTGCCAAGTTGTACCATGCAAGAAGACTATTGATGGAGAAGGCGTGCTGAAGCTCATCAAACACCATTGGATTTGTTTCTATGGTCCACCTGTACGCATCCACAGTGACAAGGATATTCGCTTCAAGGGAGACTATGGCTGGTATCGCAACATATTTGCTGCAATGTGGGTGGAAGTATCGTTCTCACAACCTTATCATCCCCAATCAAACGGACTATGCGAGCGTATGAATGATGAGTACCAGGAAGAGCTCCGTATTTTGAGGCAGAGTATTAAAACCAGCAATTGGGTCCAGTTGAACGACTACGTGGTCATATGTATGAACCACGAGCAGCGAGGAAAATCTGGCTATTCACGAGGAGACGTGTTCCATGGAAGGCCTACTCTACGTTTGGATCTACCCTTTCCACACGAAGGCAACGTTCAAGTGCAGGACTGGGTCAAGTAACAAAACAAGATTGCCCAAGTTGTTCAAGCCCACTTGAGGAAAGGACGAGCGAGTCGGTTTGAACGTGTCAAAAGAAGGAGGAAACCTGCAGTTTTCAATGTTGGCCACTACGTGCTTGTGAGCAGACGGAGGTTCAAGCAATTGGAGGTACCTAAGGGAGCCACGAAGGATGTTATGTGGTATGGTCCCTACCTGGTTACTGGAGTCAGCAGCGGCGGTATTACAGCGCGTTGCAGTCCAATGTTGGGCGGCGAAGTACCTGTGGCCTTTGAGTTCGTGAAGCGCTTCCCATTTGAGCTGGTGGATGACTATGGCGAAGACACGATCAAAGAAGGAGACAAAGACATGCTGAATGACGACGAGCGAGCAGCGTTGGCCGATGAACAGGACATCGTGGCGAATGAGCAGGATATACCATTCTACAATCAGACTGAGATGGAGAGAATTGGAGCTTATCTCGTTGAACAGATCCTGAGAGGACAATATAGGCAAGGCTGGCGCTTTTTGACGAAGTGGGAAGGCTATGGCACGAGTGAGAGTACTTGGGCACCAGTCCGTGCATTCGTGCATGACGATGGAAAGCTAAATCATGTGTTTGTTGACTACTGTCTGGCACACGCACCTCGCTTTGACACAGCGCTAAGGCAGGCTCGGCGGATCAGCAGCACACTGAAGAGGAAGTCCAGCGCGGAGGAACCCAACGAAGAGACTGCCACGGACAACAAGGAACCAGGGGAGGTGAGTAACAAGAAGGTCTCACAGCAGCGCGGGGGCAAGCGGCGACGTACAGACGAGCCTACAGTTGTTGGTATGGCAGAAGACTGGTTACCTTGAGTTATTACCAAGAGCCTGAGGAGGAAGGAGTACCTTGAAGTCAGTTCTCATCCTGCTTATGCGTCCAGTGGCGGATGAAGGAGAAAACCTGCAGAACTTCACTTCATTCTGCAGAACAATTATTGAAGTTCAGAATATATCCGGAAAAGTTCAGTTTAAGGCATGGAAAAGACCACACCTTATTTGGATTCCATTATTTCTCGTGGGAATTTCGGAGGGACTGCCGGACTTATGCGCTCTGAGACGCTCGCGCCGCCAGCAAGGTCTGCAGGACAATTTTGGGAACCAGAAAGAAAGAATTTGGAAGAAGTTTCAAGGTCAAATATTGAACAGTTTTAAAAGGCGGATATGACTGGCATAACAGCAAGTTCGGGAGTTACGACAAGTTCTGGAGGGAGTTGAGTTGGAGGGAGCCAAGTATCAAGGAACCTGGGGTTATTGAGGTTCCCAAAATCTTTTGGTTAGTTCATGGTTGGAAAGTACTTTGAATATTACTTGGTCCTGGTTTTACTTCGCAGCACCTATGGTCAACTTGAAGCCAAGTTTAAGTAACTACAAGTTGAGTTTTGGGGTTTTGGAGGGAGTTGTTCCCAGGGCACCAGCTTGACTTGAACCAGGGGTCTACATGTTGAGGCAAACACGTAAAGCAACGCGTTAGAAGTCTGGACGCGCCGTTGTACACATTCAGCGAGGAGCTGAGTCCTCATGCCCTGCCATTTGTGTTATGACAGGCCGATTCATGTGGCTGGATTGGGGCATCCTGGTACATTTATGATGTGGGATCTGGAACTCAAGTTCATATGCTGGAGTTTCATGGCTGCAAGTGCAGGCCCTCAGCGACACCTACGACCACCTGACAGCTGAGGTACTGGCCTGATATCTAAGGTGCCTACTTCACTGAACTTATGGCTCAATTACTGTGTTCATCTGCCCATATTGATTGGATTTGGTGACATTTATTGGGTCAAGCGTCTGGATCAGAGTTTCATTTCTGACTACAGCGACCAGGGACATCGTTCACGACTACGAGAGCGTACGAGGACGACACTGGTGTATCCAGAGACCGTTTGAAGGATTCATCTTGGTCTACATTTGGTCATTTATGGTTGGTTCTACTCCCAATTTTTAGTAAGATTGGACCCCATTGATGCCGGATTGAGTTGAGATCTGTTGGTTACGTGGAACATGGAAGTCATTCTTGGACAACGCCTTCACACACAGCCTGTATTCAGGCTGGGAGGGGTGTTAAAAGTCCATGAATGAGCAACAATTGCTCAAAACATTGGTTTCATAAGGAACAATGGTATTATTCTTTATTGGAGTTTGGTTGGGACATTGGGGGAAATTTTATCCATGGAGCTTGATCACTTCCAATATGGGTGAAAGACACTGAGTGGCCTAACTTTAATTCAAAAGAGGGTTTATCTATTGTATTGTATTACATGAGTTATTGTTTGTTATTCCATTGTTTCTTCTTTGAACATTATTTGTATTATAGCACAACATGGGTGTTGGTCTTTGCTTTATCTATTTTTTTGGCTAGTCTCATTGAGGCTGAGCTGTTCAGTAATCTGCATTTTTCTCCAATATATGGTCGTTTCACAGAAAACGAATATGATTTTCAGAATCAGCATAAATTTCCGCATCTCTATATAGTGGTCATAAGACTATTTCATTTTTTTGGCCATTTTTGCCCCGTGAGCGGGCTGCTTCCACGATGGGCAGTTCCTACTGAGTTCTGAGGTCATCAGGGTAGTTCCTACTGAGTTCTGCAGTCACAAATTAATTATTTGCTGAGCTACAGAAAATTCCTGGAAGACATTTGAAGTGATTTTCTATCATTTTTTATCATGTTAAAACCATTTTTCTTTCGTCTGTTTGACTATCTCTGCAGGAAGCCTGATTTCTGAGATATACCATTTTTGCCCTGAATTGAAGTCACTGTCCACTGTGGCTGAGTGCAGACTGAAGTCCTGAGTGGTCCTGATGCATACATGCATGCATATGAGCAAACACAAGGCCCAACATCACCCATTGTTTGTCTGTTTGTTGTACAGCCCCATCAAGTTCTTCATTATTTTATTGATCCCAGTTTTGCTCGTCTTGGAGTCTTGCTCTGGTTTTATTTTCCACTGAAATCTTTGAGTACCTGAAATGGAGCAGGAACAAACACCAAAGCAAGTGCAACCAGAGGATACAAAGACTATTCCAATAGAGGAACGAGATGCAAAGCGGGAATTTAACAGGCAGGCCTACCTCGAATTGAACCAATTCCACTTGGGCAGCCGGACCACAGCGCAGCTTGTTGCAGGGCAGAACTTCAACCTGGCCTTTGACATGTGGGTCGAGAACTGGAGCCACAAGAGCCCACAACAGCCGGAGCAGCAGCTTATGGATGAGATTATCTGCATTCCACATTTGGTGCCGCAGCAGCAGAGCCCACTTGTAAACGATTTGCATCAACAAATGATGCTGTGGGATGCAAACAACCCACGTCCGCCGGAGACGGATCGGCAGGCAATGTGTGAGTGGCTGCGAGGACATAAGTCGGTCCGCAGTGTCTACAAACCGGGACTCCAGAAGGTAATGGGAAGGTTCGGCCGTGGGCATAGCAAAACGAGGGACAGTTGCGGGGCTTTGGTACATGATCTTGGGTTCACGGGGAGACGAGGCACGAGCGCCCGCTGACGGCATGTCTGACTGAGTTTGGAAGCCGCATGGGGGGTGCCCAAGTGCAATCCCTGACCCTCCCACCCCTTCCCGGGGGGCCAAAGTGTCTAAAAGGTCCTGACCATAGTACAACCCAATATTGAGAAATTAGCTGGCGCCGCAAGTGCAGGAAAATTCTGGTGCCCCATCTGAAGGGGCTGTTAAAACCGGTCACCCCGTGTGTTTGCACTCAAAATGTTTTTTTTGGCATTTTCTTTGTGCCCCCAAGAAGGCAGGATTCTTGCAGCCACTTCTGATTCTGTCCCCCTGTTGGGGACCCCCGAGAAGGCAGGGGTTATGCAGCCACTTCTGATTTCATCCCCTTACTAGAGACCCCCGAGAAGGCAGGGGTTATGTAGCCATTTCTGATTTCATCCCCTAACCGGGGACCCCGAGAAGGCAGACTTTATGAAAAACAACATGACTGGAGATCATTATGAGATGATCAGCAAGGTTGCCTCGGGGCCAAAATGTTCAAGGGGTGTCGGGGTCAAGGACTGCACCTGGGCGCCCCCCATGGGGAGTGGCGTGGAATTTCGCCAAGACATGTTCCGAAGTCGCTAAATGTGAAACGTTGGCTTGCATATCTTGGAGACGTTGCTGATGGTCAGGGGAAGGGCTTGGTGTTAAGGAGGGTGCGCATGTGAGGTCAGATGGTATATTGTTGGGAGGCTGGGTATCAGTAAACATGGCCCAATTGAGGGATTTGCAAATGTCAGACATCTGAATATGCCCTCTCCGCTTCATTATGCAATGTTTGTGGGAAGGAGTTCACAGTGAAACCATCGGGAAATGGGGAACCATAGGGAATGGGGGGATAAAAGAAAAAGACCGCTCACCAACAACGAAAATTTCCAATTTTCCATGTTTTTTGGAGCCCAATCCTCAAGTGGCCCGGCCCAGACCGGCCACCGAAATTTGAATTGCCCACTCAAACTGTGTGGGATTCATCTAAATGAAACAAGGGATCATCTATGAATAATGGGGTAAAAACTGAACCAGCAGCGTCGAGTTCTCAAATTGCTTGCTTGGTTGCTGCTGCTGCTGGAGGCTCCACCCTGCGCCTTAACAAGACTGAGTATTGGAACTGAGCTGGTGTGGAGGGGGGCATCAATATCTTGTTGCACACTGTGCACCACGCACTTCAAACTGCACAATGTGCACTCTTCACACTGCACCCTGCGTACTTTGCACACTGTGTATTGCCCTACCATACGGTCCGCAAACTGTACACTATGGGGTAGCAGTTGCGCCATGCGTGTGCCGCCATTTTTGCGGCAAGTAGACCCAGACTGGCCTGATTCTTCACCCCTCCAAAAATGGCTCCTAAGCAGAGCAAACCCATTGGCCCCAGGAATTGCGTAAACACCGTGAACCAAAGCCGTAGAATTCCGCTGGGTGTCAAATTGGGCTGTTGGTACAGCCATCATACTACAATTGACACCCTGAAAGGACCTGTGGACCCGGAGGGGGCGGCACTTCCTTCAAAAGATGAAGGACACTGTGGTGCAAGTGGTGAATTAAGACTGTTTTTGGCCATGCAAGCCCTTTCTTGTCGGTCCCAGAAACACCAACCCAAACCACTAGCGAGCACACTGTGTCCCCCCTTTTTTTTGCTGACTGTTTGACCCCATTGGCACCTTTCGTGACTTTGTTTTAGGCCCAAAACTGACCTGAAAGTAATCAATTTTTCATTGTCTTCTTTCAACCACTTCTAACGCAATGTCCTAGTTCTAGGAGTGTCGTGGTACATCACAGAGCATTTATTATGAAACATAACAAACTGCAATGGTCAAAGGCTGCTGGGCACCCCTTTCCTCAGAACCACAAGGGCCTAGTTCTGCTTATTTCCCCATCTCGCGTGTGCTGGCATTGGTTGCTGTTTGCCAACAAAAGGACCAACTTCACCGTGTACCTAATGAAGGATCACTTACTGGTACGTAATTTACTGGCCACCCAACTCGGGGAACGGGGTTCTAAAATGTGACTGTGGCCATTCCCATTGCATTGCCTCATCTCCAGGTGCTTTGCCTGAAAGGGGGTTTCCAAACCCTCAAGACCATCCCCAAGTGCACCAAGGATCACGATTTGACGATTGTTGTTGATAGTGTGCTGCACATCTTGAAGGACACCTTCGGGCATAAGGGGTCAACACAAGGCCTGCACTGACACCACCCCATTACCCACAACGCACTACCGCTTGATGGGCCCAATTTTGGTGGATGGTACCTTATTGTGTGAAGGCGAATCCCACAAAGTTTTGAGCGGACAGCTCAATAGTGGCGGTCGGCTACGGGTACAGCAATTCCCTTTTTTTTAGACAATTTCCGGTTGATACACCTTGTTTGGTGGATCTCGTGCGTAGTGAAACCAAACCAAATCCTGGGCAAACACCGCGTTCTCTCCCCTTTTGCCGCCTATTTGACTGCATCAGCACCTTTGTTGACCGCCTCTTTTGGGATGCATGCATATGTGGTGGGGAGTAAAGCTGCTTGTCACATATTGAAACTTTCACATTGTGGCTCCATTGCTTTCCCCACGGGCCGAAAATACGCAGAATGTCTTTGGGGACCACATGCTTCACCTCTTCTGGTAGTGGGGTGGTTGTGAAGTTGTTGCCCTGTGGAACCCTTTCGACATTTGTGCCCATTTTGGACGCCTCTTCACCCCATTGCATCTCTGATGTGTCTCTAATTTGCCTCTTTTTTCCTTTGAATCCTTTTCTGCCATGTTTGTTGCTTGCATTTTTCAGCAAAAATATTGTTTTATTTCATGTACCCGGCAATACGCACACCATCTGATTGCATTTACGGATACAATGTTTACAAAGCGGACATACAAGGTTTGATCAAGCCGACAAAGTGACACCCTCTTGTGTTCAAGAGTGCGTCCGCGCCTACGATGAAGCAACGCACCGCAATTACAATTTACAGCAGAAGCTTGACGATTTGATGGAAGGGACCACACACATCACCAGAGAGTTGGAGGATTATTCACCGCCGCAAGAGCTGGAGGCTGTGCGGCAGCATGAAGCCCACCTTGCGCAGGAGCAGCAACGATTGCAGAAAGAACATGACGATTTAGAGGATGCCCTGGCAGGGCCCTGCTCTTAGGGCTCACAGTCTGCCCCGTGTGCACCCTCCCGAGAAGAGGCTCTGCCCCCCCCCCCCTCCTCCCAAAGTGTCTCTTTCCCAAGCCAGCGGGTTCCTGTGGCATGTCATGTCATGGAGGAGCCAATGTGAGCCTGACAAATGAAAAAGCCACACACACACACACACACACACACACACACACACACACACACACACACACACACACACACACAGGGGGACGAGGGGAGCACTGTTTGAGCCCTTTCCAAAGGCGTCGGGGGTGAGGCTTACAACCTATCCTGACCGAAGCACTGTCAATCCGTGGAAATCGCCGGGGCATAGAACTTACCAAGGCACCACTCCAGTGATGGTGAATCACCCATATTTCATCATCACCACCGGGGGTCTATTCATAGTCTTGTTCACCATCCCCTGACCTGTACCCGGCCCATGGGCTATGCTCCCAAATACGATTTTCAGCACATCTCTGACCTATAGATGCAACCCAGTTGAAGTATTTCCCTCGCACTGCCCCGTTGCTGAGAAATGTGTTTGAATTTTTTTTATTGCATGAAGAGCTCACGAATCTTCTCAGCTCCTGCTGCACCGGCCGTCCTGAAGGCTGCTTGGCTCTCATGGCAGCTCTGATTCCCTTGATTTCTTTTGCCCCTTCTTTGTCACAATTTCCACGGTGCCAATGGGCATCTCCTGGTCCTCGTAACTTGCATATCGTGGGGCGCTATGGGCACAGGTGTCATCGTGTAATCATCGTTTGTGCTTGCACCAATAACAACAGCACCAAGTTGCGCAATTGCAGATTCAAAGCGGCTCAGCATTTCTTCATGAAGGGGATTGTGCTCCTTCACCCATTGCAATGCCGAAGAAATGCGATCTGTGGCCAGATTTGCTATTTTTTTTTTTGGCAACTTCGTTCAACACTACCAGATTCTTGACCAAGGAGCTATGCATGGCAAAATCCCCTTGGTTGAGCTTTGCTGAGGAGCCAACATCAGCTCTTCGGTGCTCACCCATATTCTCTTGATAGTTGAGCTGCCGCAATGTGTTGGAAAACAAGCCAACCCAGGCAGTTTAGCACGCTCAAAGCGCCCTTGCAAAGAAGCAATTAGACCCGGTGTGTCCCATGACGCGGGCTTGAGGGGGGGCCCGCTGCGGATCAACTAGATTCAATGTCTTTTGGTCTTAGCGGGTGATTATGGGGAGGATGTATTGGCCGTGAATGGCAAGTTGGCACATCCGAAAAAGGGGCCAAAAGAATGGAGAGCAGCTTCGTGGGATGGGGTGGGCGGTGGTGCAGAGGGTCTTTGCCGGGCTTCTGAGTTGACATGAAACCCATGGCTTCCGAGGTGTGATCGTTGATGATAGTTGGCACACAAGATCAGTAAAGGAGTCACTATTGTGCGAAGAAGTGTGGGAATGCACTGCGCATAGCTCAGAGGTCGGGGATAAGGTCGGTGATTTTTACCCTCTGTGTGCATACTCAAAATTGTTAGAATTTAATGAGCAATTAAAACAATGGGAAAATGTCATGAAAATATCAACCCTCACCCACCCATCGTCAATCTGCCTAGCCCCTAGCTGCTGGGACCCACCCTTGAGGGGTAAAATATCTTCTTTGGGAACACTTTCCTATCCCACCATGCACCATGATCACCGCGCAAGAAAGGTGGTGAAACGTGCATCCAGTGACAGACACATGAAGAAGGATGTCCAAAGTCATACAAGAATACCAGAGCCGCAAGACAAAGGTTCTCAATTTGCCGCCATGTCTATTGCGATACCGAAACATATTTGATCAGCTGGATTTGTACGATCCCTGTGGTGATCGCATGGCACAAGCCCGAGACATGGGACAAGGGGACATGGAAGTCCAAAAATTGCATGCCCTAAGGGAAGCAGTAAACGCTCATGGGGGTGCCATAAATTGCCAAGAGGGCTTAATGATCGCCCATTGTACAACAGGCAGATTGTTTGCATGCAATGCAGGCAGAACACCAGCATTCTCAAATCCCAGTCTGCTTGCCTCCTCAGTCTGCACATCCTAAATCTGCTAGCGGCACCTATTTCTTGGAGAGGCGTGAAAAACGCAAATGTGCACGAACTGAACTAATAGCAAATTCGGCACTCGCGAGCCTTGTATACCATTACCCTCTAGTGCTAACGACTGGTGCACAAGTGTGTGATACCCTTAAGCTTGAATGCCATCTGCGACCCTGGCAGCAAAACCTGGGCATTATGTCTTGAGAGGAAAGGCAGACATCTGCAGATAAGGACACAGACTTGCAGACCGCACAATGCCCCCCCCTTGTGCTGAGACTCACCAGCAGATGATGTGCCAAATCCTCTTCAAAGCAGTCGGCATGATGAGTCGGGCATAGTGCCCAAAGGGCAAAGGAGCAGGCTTGTAGAGCTAGACCTTGAGTGACATCCCAAGCAACCATAGTGACGTGATATTCTAATGCAAGGACGCAGATGGCTCCGGGTAATTTTCATGATCCCAGCCTAAATTGAACATAAGTACAAGCGCACTCGCATCTTTCCCCATTGAAGCTCGTATTCCCCTCGATAATGAGACTGCTTGGCGGGCCCCAAAACTTCGGGAAAATGGCGCGGCACAATCCCCTGACAAGAAGAAACGTGGTCCACTCGGGCCACTAAGGCCACTTGGCTCTTTTGCATGTGCCTCGTTTGCTTTGCTCTTGAGTCGTGGTAACCAGAGCCTCCGTTGACGCAGAGACGGTAGAGATTCCAAGACGGTTTGGTGTGTCATGCTCCATGACTCTCGTTCAATGATTAACCAGAACCCTGTATGCATGCTGGGTACTTTCTCGGACGGGGCTGGGACACGAAGCATCGTATGTGCCAAATGCCCCACCGCAATGAACCACCTTCGTTAAGAATTTTGAGCGCATGAACTTCCAAGTCCCTCCATCAACCTACCATGAGGGACACAAGTGTACCCTCGACTGAGCATATGTTTTGCATGAAGTAGTAACTACATGCCAACGAAGTTCGACGGTAAATGCGCCTCCAATGGTGCAGCTACCTTGTACTAGCTACCTTGTGCTGCATGTATATGGGTTGAATTCCCGAAAGGGGTGGCCGGATGGAGTATGTTGTACGTTGTGCTTTGAAGCTGCCAAGGGAGTACCGCGCGGAAAGGGCATTTGTGTGCCGCACGTTTGCTCATCAATATTAACGAGTATATTTCAGTAAAGCGAGTGAAATATTTTTTCCACTCAATTTTATTGAGTTTACCCACCAAACCTAAACAGTATTCACTGAGCATGGATTCTTTCCTCTCTTATTTATGTAAATCCGATACTCTCTGAGAGTATCCTTCTCTCAATGTACGAAGATGTGTTCCGATTTGTTTAGTTGTGCAAAAGGCACGCAACCCATGCATTTTGTGGGGTTGGCTGGGTGGTGCGCGTGCTTTGCTAAGGCATGAAATAACGGGGGAAAGAAATGATCCAGTGTTTTTATTTTAAAGGCATTTCGCGTTGTCTACATGTATGCGGGCATCGGGCAGTGGACACTTGGACAAATCATTTCCGTCCAGACTCCATTGGAGTGAAAGCGACCATGGGGGGGGGGAGGGGGAGGGGGGGGTCTCCTCCTATTCTCGGTCCTTTAGCCGGCCGGCTGGTGTAGACCTTGTCTTGCTTTGTGTTTGCATGCCACAGAGGCCCACATTGCACATGATATGCTAATGGAACAATTCTTTTTGAACAACATATGTTGCAAGTTGTTTGTCTCAAAAACAATAAGCGGAAGAAAACTCAACGGCTCAACGGCATATAGGTGCATCGGTACGATGTACATACATGTATCAAGATAAATGTCCGAAAGGTACGGTACATGCCCAATGACCGAACCTGCTTTGCACTTCTGCGGCCTTTCACTCAGCTTCTCATGAGTAGTATTGTGTGTTGACTGAAGAGTTGTGCTGGTGCTGAGCGTGCTCTTGTGAGTTGGACACTTTCATTGGAATTTCCAATTATCCAACATTCCAACATTCCAACATGTGGCCCGCTGTCTTGGGCTATCACAATGGGAGATGGTGAGAAGTCGTGGTCCATTTGCCTTTGTGATTGCACCTACTATGCATGCATGTCCAATTGCATTGTGTTCCATCCGATTGAGTTGCTTGACATCCCTAGGATACGGTAAGCGTTTGTTCAATATTTTTGTCCACATGGGGCCTCGGCGCAATTCACCCCCCAGCCGCGGCTAGCCGTGTCTAGAGGGGGGGGGGGGGACGGGGGGGGTGGGTCTCCCCCTATTCTCGACCCACCAGCCACCAGCCACCATGGCTAGTTTCACCCCATTGTACGACATTGTAGGTTTTTGTTTGGTGCTGCTTCACCATTGCCTTCATGTTCCCTACACAAGCTACCATTTGCCCTCTTTCCAACACAGCATTGGCCGTCGCCCTCAGGGTTTGACCAACGCGTGCCTTTGCGCTCGTCCTCTCTGAATGGATTTTGTGGGTTCCTACGGGAGCCTAGACGAGGCACGTGCGACCCTGGCTCTCACGAGTGTCGACACACCGGAGCTGCATGGCGAGGCTTGCTCGAAGCCACCCGCCACTAACCCCCATTTTGCTCAAAGCCGCGAGGATGGACCTACGCCTTTAGCCCCCACCACCACCCAAGTGCCCCCTTTCCGCACGCGAGTGATCTTCCAAATCGAGGAGCTAACCAGCGTGTGTTGCCACTACTCCGGCGGTAGCCTGGCAGTAGCGGACGCCGCATCCGTGCCGCCCACTATCGCTCCACCAAGCACACACACACACGCTGCAGTGCAAACCGACACCGAGCCTCCGCCGGACCCGGTGCCGGACATGTGGGCGTTGCGGTGGGGGCACTCACGGGGGCAGCTTGCGCCGCGGCCCGCGTCCAGCGGTAGACCGCCGTGCGAGGGCTGCGGCGTGGCATTCTCGGTTCTGACACGGCGGCACATGTGCCGTGTGTGCCGTCTACACTATTGTGGGGAATGCGCGCGGTCCCGACCCATCCTCAAGTCCTTTGGTGTGAGCACTGTCGTCCTCATCTGCGACGCCTGCCTTGTGTCAGTGCGGCAAGCGCTCACGTTGAGGCTCGAGCACCTGCAGGCGCAAGAGCACACGACCCGTAAGGCGCTGCACGCGCTCTTTGACCAGGAGTGCTTGGAGTTGCAAACCCGTGCCGCGCTGGTACTTTGCGAGGCTGCCGGGCGCGACATGCTCTCAACCGCGTGGCGCCGCTGCTGGGTGTCGGTCGGCGGGCTGTTAATCGACCCCCGTTCCCCGTATAAAGCATCCGCGCTCAAGGATGCCGCGTTGGCCGAGGTGGCGTCCGACGCCGCGGATCGCGAAGCGCGCGACCACCCGATCGACAGCGACGGCCCAGTTTGGGTTGACAACGCGAATGGGTTCACGCGCCGCGTGGGCTGCTGTAAGCACCCCGGGCCTGCGCGCGCTGAAGAGGTGAATCGACTGCTTGCGCGGTGGCCGGCGCTGGGCACACGGGTTCAGTTGCGGGAGCTGGTGGTGCAGCACGGCTGCCCGAATGAGTGCCGGGCGCAGTTGTGGTGGGTAGTGTCGGGGGTCGAGGAGGTGCGGCGCGCGCGGTCAGAGTCGTACGCGGAGCTGCTGCGGCGCCCGGTCTCCCAGCAGACGATCGACGACATCGCGCGAGACGTGCACCGGACTTTCAAGGCGCATGCGCTGTTCCGCGACGAGCCGCCGGAGGCCAGCCTCTTCAACGTGATGCGGGCTTTCTCGGCGCTGCGCCCAGACATTGGCTACTGCCAGGGCATGTCGTTCATCGTGGCGACGCTTTGCATCTATTTCCCGGACCCGGAACGCGCGTTTTGGATGATGGTCACGCTCTTTGAGCGGTACGGAATCGCCGGCTTGTACGACCTGGGCTTTCCCCGCGTCCTGGCGCTGTGTGCATCCGCCGAGTGCCTCATGCCGCCTGCCCTGCGGCAGCATCTGGCAGAGGCGCAGGTAAAGCCCTCCCTCAATGGCAGTGGCGGTTGATCCCGTTTTGTTGTTGTTGTTGTTGTTGTTGGGGTTTGGGGGACAGGGCGCATCCCATTTCACGTTCCCTTGGGAGGTCTTTTATGAGGCGAGGGAGCAATGGGGGAGACGAACGGGCTGGATATCTGCGTGAAGATATGGGGAGGTTCGAGTGGTAGGTGGGCGTCGGTGCCACACCAGGAGGACTGCAGAGCGGAGACCCCGGCGAAGCTGGCCAACACGCACCCTGGGTTCTGGCCTGGATGGTTCAGGTGTTCAGGCGAGAGACGCGGGAAGCTTGACACGCCCTCCGAAACATCCGTCAACCAAAAACCAGAGCAGCAGAAAGCAAGAGCGGCACCGGCGGCCGGATCGATTCCAGCCAACAGACTTAACATTGGGCTTCTGATGAGGCAAGGGCTCCCCCTCGTTGTTGGCGAGGTGTACACAAAGGGGCGGGAATGGCGGTCCGAAAAAAACCATTGCTTCCACTCCCGTATGAGGGCCAGGGAACCTCCACCGCCGTTTTGCAAGTGCACACAGGGCAACACGCCGCGGAAATGCAGCGCAGCACTGATGAGAAGTGCCTCCGCCTGCCCCCCCGTAGCAACAAGGCTTGGGGATGGGTTGGGGCCTGAGTGTCGACCACTGCAGAGGGTATGTTGTTTGCTTGACCTAGGGATCCCGCAGCCCATCACCCCTGGTCCCCACAGTGGGCTTCGGCGCTCACATTGTCTCAGAAGCCTTGCATTGCCCCAAATGGTCGGGCTTCTACTCCATCCTCTCGATCCCTCAAGGCAGTTGGGTTTTGGCAGCCCGTTTGAAAGTAATTTGTGGAACCTTCTTTGGGGGATGGGGAGTTCTACTTGGGTTCCAGCACAAAACTGGTTGCCATGGCTCACAGTGTGGGTTCTTTTGGGAGGCTCTACTCAGGTTCAAGCAACACAAAAATGGTTGCCACGGCTCCCAGCCCAATCATTGCCCCTGTGTTGACATGGAATTCTACCATGCGGTGCATCGCATGCCCCGGGCTACGTTTTTCCTGGTCCGGAAATATTGCACTGCTGTATTGTATTGTATTTTCTTCAGGGGGCAGCATTTGTGAGTTTGTGAGAAAGCATTTTCGGGAGGCACACCAACTTTTTTGCCAGGTCACTGCCATGTCATACACATCACATGGAGCTCATCCGTATCACTCGAGCTGCAGAGAGATTGAACGCTGGATGCCGCCGCCCCTCGCATGTGCGCTGGTGCACACACAAAAGTGTCCACTGAAATCTTCGCTTTCGGAACATATTTTTCTGGTATTGTGGTGCTTTTTGGGGTAATGGCTATTTGTACCACTGTCAGTCTACACCGTCCCTCTATCCGTCTCTCCATCTCGTCATTCTGTACCGTCACTCGAAACCGGCACTTGATACTGTCACTCTTTACTGTTTCGCCTCCCTCGCCTCCCTCCCAATCACTGCAGGTGCCCGTCTCCTCGTACGCCATCAACTGGATGCTCACGCTGTTCACCGCCTCTTTCGGGTGCTGGGAGGCCGTCATGATGGCCTGGGATTATCTCTTCCTCTCGCGGCCCTCCGCTCTCGTCCTGTTCCGCCTCCTGGTGGCCATCCACTCCAGGTACAGCAGCCACATGCTACAGTGCCCGGACATCTTCAGCCTCATGAGCCTCATGCAGCGCCGCATCCCCCACCGGGAGGTCCACCGCCAAGACATGCAGGAGCTCCTGCAGGCGAAGGAGCTGAGCATGAGGCTGCCAGTCTGGCTGCCGTTCCTCCAGCTGCAGACCGAGAGCTTGGCGCCAGTCGGGGGCCCAGGAGTGGGCTCCGCCCCCCGCACCCCCGTCCAGCGGCCCCTGGCAGTCAAAACTCTCATGGACGCCCCGGAGGGGTTTGTGGGGGACAGGGAACGGGACCCGTGCCTGCCCTGACGCACGCAGGGGCTCGTCCTTGAGCCCCGTGGGTCAGCCCCAGTGCCCGGAACAGCCAATCTGCGACAGGGCGGTACCCTGAGAACACACACAGTTTTTGTTGGCGAATGCATTCAGGGCTGCCCTTCCGGACCGCCGTAGCTGCCGTCCAACTGCCGTCATTCGTTGGCCATCCTCCAGTCGTCAGTCACTCCCAACCGCTGTGGGCGACGTTGTCGTCTCTTTGCGTATCAAATACCGCAAGCTCCCTTCCCTATCCTGGAGAATGAGTGGCTGGAGGCTCACCATCTGCATTCCCCCACCTGGTCCCTCACCCTGGTCGGGCTTCTACTCCATCCTCTGGATCACCCTCAAGGCAGGTGGCGCTCCGGGCATAAAGCTGCTCACCTGCCCTGCCGACACGGGCTGCACCGGGGGGAAAACACAGACTCAGAACGGGGCGGTCCCCAATGGCGGGTGGATGGGTGAGTGGGTGGGATTTGTGGTGCGATTTTCATGCCCTCGCACAACTGTCTTTGTGCCACGAGATGCACGTTTTGAGGCAACAGGACAGTGTGCCCGTCGAGCGCAGCATTTGCCCCACCAGGAACAGACCATTGCTTCCCGACTTATTTGGGGCCCTGGCCAGCCGACCGACCCACCCACCCACACCAGAAAATTTATCCTCAAGGGAAAAATGCGAATTACTAAAGAGGCCCGACATTGGAGGCCGGTTTTAGGTACACAAACTGTTTTTTGGCGTCTAACCCCCCCCCCCCCCCCACTCCACGAAGCAATGGCCTGACTAGGGCATTAGCAGCTTGTTTGAAAGTCATTTGTGGGTTTTTTCGGGGGGCTGCTACCTGCCCTCACTTCTTGACCCACGGGAATTCAGTCACCCACGGCCCGTGTCCGCAGCCCCCACCGATTGATGTTCGGGGGCGTCCTCCTCGGCTCCTCCTTGGGCTGCACTTTGCGGTCCGGGGCAAAGGTGTCACAGCTTATGGAGCGTGTGCAGGCGTCAAAATGGTCGGCGCGTTGTCGCGATCGTGTTGAGGCGTGTGTGTTGGGCTTGCCCCTCTGAGGGCCCCCAGCCAGTGCCCTCAACCCCTGTCCCCGGCGTCGATACTGAGGAATTACTGTCGGAAGAGGCGGATATAGGCGCTTCAAACCCGGATTGCCCGTGGATTGACCATAACGCGGAATCCATGCGGCACCCGAAGCCTCCGCACTCCTTCTTTGCTGTGAGGCAAAGAAGGCAGTGCGCAGTGGACATGCGCCATGTATTTGAGTCTGAGCGGCTGATGGGAGGTGTTTCGTAATTGTGCTGCTGGTGAGCAACAGACGGTAGTAGGCCAACGGCAATAGGAACAGAAAGGAAACAGCATCAGGGGACTGTTTTGCCCCTTTCCTGCAGCCAGATTCACGTGCTCCTACACTTTTTTGTTCCATTTTCTCTGTTGTGACACTTGTGGTATAATTCTTCCAGGTCCTTTTCGAGGTGGAGGGGAGGGGGGCGCTTAGATAGGGCCTTGCTGGCCGGGCCGTGGGCAATGACTGCTTGTACATAGCGATCCGCTGCCGGCTTCTCTTCAGGCATTCGAGTACACAGCCTCAATGCCGATGCCGTTGACACTGCCACTGTATTTCTTCTGCCACGGTACCCACTGCAAAAACAAACGCTTTTCGCAAAACGCTGGGGTCGCGTCCCATTGAAGACAGGGCGAACAGTTGCGTGCGTTGTTCGAGTGGGAAACTCTTGTGGCAAGTTCCTGCGAACCAACCACCTCCTTTGCGAAAGTTACCGTCTGCCTTGTATCGGGCACCCACTGTAACCCCCCGACTCCTCTTGGATCTTCATCCATTAGCTCCTCCCAGACTCTCCCTCTCCCTGGCTCATCCCCAGGTTCGTCCAAGGGTTTTGCATGGGCTCCTCCCGGGCTTCTGCCAGGCTCCCCTTGGAGCGCCTAATGATCCACTTTCTTATCGCCCTCAGACGCAATGAATGCTACCGATGCATTGAGCGATATTGCCCTTGACCCCGCAGTCTGGGACGCGTCGTGCACATGCGACGGTCAGGCACGACAGACAGTTGGAGGTCTGCACTCCAATGAGACCTGAGCAGCTGCGTTTTGAGGACCCTATGGTTGGTACCTGCGCATTCCCGCTCGTCGTTGCTGAAGTTACCTCGTGACCCTTCCTTAGCCCCCGTTGTTCAGCAACAGACCCTGTTCTACCGCGCTTTCTTGAACCACGGTTTTTGCGATGCCCATCACAGGAGGGGGATGTCAAGCAACGTTTCCAATCATCCCTTGCATTGTTCTCGGTTCGGCAGTTGAATGACAAACGTTGGGGTTGCAGGCTGACTGACGGTTGGTGCTGAATGGATGGTGGACAGTCAAGCGACAGTGGTTGGGGGGTAAGAGACGGCAGTAGGCCATTTGTTGAATAACACCAGGAAGGAAAACAGCTTCAAGGGATTTTTTTCCCGTGTCCTGCAGCCATGTTCACAGGCTTCTACGCTTTGTTAGTTGCATTTTCTTGGTTGTGTTATTTGTGCTATAATTGTGCTTTAATACTTCCTGCTTGACAAGCGTGATTTTGTTCGCTGGTGATGTGAAGAGCAGGATGCTGATAGCAAGGCCCCCGTACTCCTCAACACTTATTCATGTTTGCAGGTGTAAGGGTCCTGGTTATTAATCCCTCCCAGCACCGCCACGGAAACACAGGACTGTCTCTGCACTGTCTCCGACTTGCAGTTCCGAGCCCAAGGTGTTGGAATGCTTTTTTCCAGTTTGTTTCCATTTCATGGTAAATTCCCGATTCCTGTGCGCCGATATTATGTTGGCTTATCTGTACAATTGGCATGCAGGGGACGTGCTGCGCAGCGGCGCCGACATCCACGAGGTCGCAGTTTGAAGACGGGTGTTACGCAGTTTGTGGGTGTGAAGCGGCTTATCTGAGGATTTCTGAGGTGGACCCCTGGGGCCCGGGGGGGGGGGGGGGGGCAGTTTCGGTGCACACCCGCGTCATTATTGCACACCAACAGACTGTTGGTGTGCAAAAACGAAACACGCATTTTTTTTCCCAATTGCAACAGAAGAAGCCAATTGGCAAGACGACGTGGTACTCACATGGGCTACTCCAGAACCAAGCCGGTGAACCCACCTCTTTGGGCAAGACGAGGCACGGCGATCCAGGTACTGCACCCAATTCAAGCCGAGAGCGTGATTTGAAAGGCAAGCGCATGCATGCCTGGGGTATTCTGATCATTAGTACGACTCGGATGACGATTAACCTCCCATCCCCCCGTCTGGGACGGCAGTTGCTGGTCGGGCGAAGCTGTCAGCATCACGTAGTACCCTCACAGTTTGCTTCTTGTTTGTAAGCATAACCCGAGGTTGTAGAGGCAACCTGGCCAGTGTTTGACAGGACAGGACATGGAGAGAGAGACAGAAAGACATGTTGGCAGCATGATATGGCGAATATTCAAGCGAACAGAATGGCGGCAGAAAGCAGCAAACAACATGAGCTGGGAGTGACGATACAGTATCGGGCAAAGAAAGAAACGACAATAACAGAGCACGAGAAGAAGAAAAAGGAAGGAACTACGTGGACCGTTTGAGCTGTCAAGCATAATCATTCAGAAGACTCATGTTCACATCACTGGGACTTGGATTGCACACATCGACTGCCAATGCTGCAGCGCACGCAATCACACAAAGACGGTGCGTTCATGCACATTATGGTGGGTCCCTGCACGTGTCCCAAACAGCGAGACTCGGACCGTATGCCTAATTGTTGGTGCACTCTTGCAACGCTGTCCTTGCAATTAAGCAGTGCAAGTGCCGGTGGCACCCGGTTATCCATGCCATATGCACTGAATTACTATTAATGCACCGCTGGGGCCCCATGGACCAAGGGCTTCATGGCAAGAAGCGCAATGCGGGACTATGGGTGCAATTTGTCTCAGGCCTTCTTTTTACGTGCAGATTGTTCCACAGTGTCCACAACCTGCAGCACAGACCACCACAGTCAGTAACACCTCTGTAAGTGATGAAGGTCCCCAGAGAGCAATGCGTACATAAGGGCTGACCCCTACGCACCCTTGTCTGGAGACGATAACAGAGTTTGCCATCCTCAATTTCCCGAGCTTCTTATGTAGATATTCCGGACCTCTTAGGTAACATTTTTGTCTTTGCTTCGAATGGAATTTTGATGTGGATGTATTTTGGAGATGCAATAACGCATAGATGGAGAGCTCCACGGGCCTCCGCAACGACTCTATGGATCAGTCTCCATGTTCCAGAGATTGCGTCGCGCTGTCTCAGAACAGTGCTGCATTCTGTGCAGCCACGGTCCACACCCTTCAAGACCGCGAATCTGTATACTACTTGTCCAAAAAAGCCATGTGCCTTGAAACAATCGTTCACTGCCATCTTTCTGCCCTGCCCCCCCCCCCCATTCCCAATCTGCACATTGGTGGTGGAGCGCACTCCCCCTTGTCACGGGTTGGGAGAAGCTGCCAAATGGCGTCAGGCTTGGACTGCATCCACTTCCCCACTCCCCCACTGTTCCACCACAGGCAGAGGGACTCACAAGCACAATATGGTGCACAACCGCGGGCAGAGGCTCACAACCACCTACTCGTGGAGCACGACCACGGGCAGACTGACCCCTAAGGCGGGGATGAAGTTTGGGGGGTACTTTCTGCTGCCCGATGCAGATTCTCCCGTTGACTATGGGCCGCCCTCGATCGTGCTGTGTTCATGGCGATGATGCAAGGGCTTTGGTGGCAAGGCAACCCGCTCCCTCCATATGGAGATGGCAGTGAGGCGACTATACGAGGCAGGGCCAGGACAACACCCCCCTCCCCACAGGGAAAGCAGAGCTCAGCAGCCGGTTGTAGTCATGGGAATTGACAGTACTGCGTGTTGGCTATGGCTGAGCGGTCTGTATAATGTGTGGAGCTCCTGTTCTAATGATTGTCCCGGGGACAAGGAGTCAATGCCGATTTACGTCCCTGATATGATGCCCTGCTGGACTGGACGATTAGTGGGGCCAGGTGAGTAGATGTATAGGTGGTGTATTGCGTGCTGTGCACGCGCTGTGCACAAACTTTGTACAGGACCATACCCAAGGTAGGTAGGTAGGTATCTTTGGGAGCTCAGGATGCCTCCTTTGGCCTTTGGCATTGCAGGAAGAAGGACCTATCCAAGGGCAACCATCCCTCCCACTGCCCTATGGAATGCGCCTCACAGAGCCATTCCCGCATGTGACTTGGGGCACTATTCAATGGGCTTTGAGGTGACGGATAGTCTGCACACCGTTTGCACTATTCAATGGGCTGGTCTTTTGAAAAAATACCCAGAAGCTTTTGGTGCTCTACCCCCACCGAGAACCTACAAAAAGCTCGCTGAAATGGACCTAAAGCTTTAGCCTGAGGTTCAAGGCCAGAGGCTTAAGAGGAGACCATACCGAGCATCCGCCGATCACGTGGAGGAGATTGAGGGACAAATACAAGAGTGTATCGACGCAGGATTGGTGGAGTACAAAGAGGGCAGTGTGTGCACTATGCCATTGGCTTTGAGTTGACGGATACTTTGCACACTGTTTGCACTATTCAGGGGCTTAGAGTTACGGATATACGCAAGAATATTGCTAATTGCCCTAATTTCCCCAATTTCTCCCTATGAAATGCGTGCTGTGCACGCGCTGTGCATGCTGTGCGTGCGCTGTGCACAAACGCCTCCACAGGAACAGCGCGACAGTGTGCAGCAAGCCAGTAAGGGCAAGGGCCCAACAGGGAAAGGATGGGGCGGCGAGATGGGCCCGCATGGGAAGGCTTGTCCCCAAGGCAGGTACGATGGCGTGGTCTGTCAATGGAGGGTGCGGTACCCAGGGTGTCCGACCTGATTTGTTCATTCAATCAGCTGTCAGGTGTGGCACTCTCGCAGGAGCGCATATGCAGAGGTCCGGTATTGTAGGCTGCGGGACAAGCCGCCCACCAGAGGGAACACTCTTGCCTCCATGCACATGCACGTGCATGCACTGTTTCATGCCAATGGGGGTGATATGGTGAACGCAGGTCACCTCCATGCATAAGTGTAAATATTGCACTCGTCAGCGCTGTACGTGACCCAAGGCAGTGCTATTCATTTACAGTCATATCCGAGTCCGACACACGTGGGACCTCATCCGTTTGTGCAACCCAATGGACTCAATGACCTTTGTGTGCAATGCATGCCAAGTGCAGCAACATGGTTTTCTGGTCATTTTTGCACCGTACCTGGAGACAGAACAATGACAGGACATGACAATGACAGGACGCCTACCTCTCCCAACGCCACATAGACAACGACTTCAGCCCATCTTGTGCAACATCTCGAAAGCTTCGTTGGATTCTCTTTAGTGCCCATTGATGCGGAAGACTAGCTGCATTACAAATTCTCTTCTCACCCCACAAACGTGTGTGACATTTCATGGGAAATTCACCAATGGGTTTGCAGAGAAAAATCCAGGGTTGCATTGGCAGGCTTCGCCTAGGATGGCAAACGGTGCACCTCTATGCCTTTGCTGAGGTGCCAAATGACGAAATTCCCCCTTTTGATTTGTATGACAAACAAACAACCAAGTGGGTTTTTGTTTTCTGCTCATTTTCATGGTGGTGGGCTGGAGTGTCGCTGGATCGGAGGGGGCCTGGAGATGTTCCAGTGCCTGACGGGAAGGGGATTGGCGGCGGGCGGGAGGTGGACGGAGGTGGGGTTGGAGGCAGGGTTGATGCTGGTATGGGCGTGGTCTGGAGGCGGGCTTGGAGGTGGGTGCGAGGTGGGCTGGGGCCGCTGGCGCTCCGTCATCAGTCCCAGCAGCGCTCAACACCCCGACACCAGCGCCGCAGGCCCCCAGCGCACCGACTCCAACACTAACTGCCCGCAGCGCACCGCTTTCAACGCCACCAGCACGCATTGCGCCGTCAGCAGCAGCTGAAGGCCACAGAACACCGCCATCTCCTCCAACAGCCCCCCCCCCCCCACCCCAGGGCACCCCACAGCAGTGCCCCCCCCCTGCCCCCGGCGCATCTCACAGCGGCCCCTGGAACATAGACGGTCCCGTGGAGGAAGGCTGGCCGGGGGCTGTTGGTGCTGACAAGGGCGCGCTAGGGGCCGTTGCTGCTGACGGTGGCGTGTTAGGGGCTCCAAGTGAGGCGGAGGGCTCGCTAGGGGCTGGTGATGCTGGTGATGGTGCGCTGGGGGCAGTGCGTGCGCTGACGATGGTGCGCTGGGGGCAGTGCGTGCTCTGACGATGGTGCGCTGAGAGGCGGGGGTGCTGACGATGGTGCTTTGCGAGCTGTCGGCACGGTGTATGGGTCGTTGGGGGCTGTGGTGCCGAGAAAGGCGTGCTGGGGGCTCTTGGCGCTGACGATGGTGCGCTGGGGGCTGTTGGTGCTGGGCTCCCGGCTGCTGGTGCTGATGGTGCACCCTTCCTCTCTTCTAATGGTTAGTGGTCGAGGAAGTATGCCAAAATGGGCGCACTTCGTCTGCTGGGCTTCAAGCGCAGGAGGGGCTGTGAGGCAGGGTCTGAGAGTGAAAAATGTATGTACCAGAAGTTTGTCCTGAAATAAATTCCTCTTTCCCCCACTACACGTTGTGTCGGGGGGGGGGTCCTGAGGGGAAAAAAAGTCCAAGCACAGAGGGTCCACTGCCTGCCCCCTGGGCCCGCCCATCACTGCCAGTGTAGAAGCCACAGGCACATGTGGGGGGACTGTGGTGCTGAGCTGGTTCCTTCTGTGGGCTAAGTGGCCAGCAGACCCCTGTGTGTCGTTTCCGGCCGCTGCCTTCAACCGTCTCGGTACTCACGGGGAATGCCATGCACGCAGTGCGAAGTTTTGGATGTCGGCAAGTACTCGGACCCTACTTTTGGCCCCTTTTGACAAGTTTTTGGTTCCATGCTGGGGTTTTCTTAGCTTCCTATGCATTTGGGATGTGGCACAATTGAATTGTCACCCTTTGTTGCCCATTTTCAACCATTTTTACCCATTTTCCATCCCCCATACTGAACTCTCCCCACTATGGGGACCCCGAGAAGGCAGGGGTGATGTAGCCATACATAGATTGTGGACCTTGAGGAGTTTGTGGTACAACCTTCATCCCCACCACACCACTGTCCTCGCTCGCCATCAACAAGTGTGTCGCCTCCACGCTCCCCTTCACCCTATTCGCGGTCCCCATCACCCAAGAGACCACGGACAACGCGTTCCCCGTGCTCCAAGTCAATGGACACCTCATCGCCGCCTCCAAGAGCGAAGCCACGGGCACCGAAACACTCGAAGCAAGCGGACTTTACAAGACTGAGTGGTTTGTTCATCGGGACAGTGGAGTACCAAGTTGAAGGCAGTTTCATTGTTCTCATGTGGGCTTTGCTGCTTTGCTGTGCAACCAGTCAGGTGACAAGTATTCTTGGGTGAGTATCCCGGCCTCTGCGTGCGCAGCATGCACACTTGGCCCCGTTTTCACCGGCGCATACTTTACTCCCTTTCCTTTGCTCCCAACCCGGCGTCCATTAGTCCTTTGGTGGTCGAGGTTTGGTTTCCTTGTTAGTGCGGCCCGCACGAGTTCAGGCAAGCTGCCCTATGGTCCAACCGGGCCCTGCCGAGCCCCTTCCCCCTTCCCAGGGGTGGGGGGTGGGATTACAGGCGCAGGATACTCCCCCGAAGGGTGCATCACATCGGAAGTGGCCCCAGAAGTGCCCCCGCAGAACCCCCACCACATGCGGTACTCCCCGATGCTCCACAGAACCAAATGCATTCGGCAGAGCCCAACACGCACACACCAGTCCCCATTGCACGCAGCAGAGCCCGATGCACCAGCAGAGGCTGACAGCACACAACCGTTCCAAGCCCCTTCCACACACCCAAATACACTCGGCAGAAGCTACCGCACGCAACAGTCCCAGGTCCCTTCTGCAGACCCAAAGTGCACCCGAGTAAAAGCATCAGTTTTGCGCAATGGTAGTCTTCCTGGGGTCACACGAGTTCTGAGGTATGGTGCTCCATCCCCCGCTGGTTCATCACCGGTGAGGGTGGAAATGACGGTGGCCACCCTCTATACAAAGGTCGGCAGGGGGGTGGGCGTAGACCAGCAGCACGCTGACAGCGAATCTCTGTCATTTGTTGCACACAAACGTCCTCCTCACCCTTGGCACCAGCAAATGTCGGGCACCAGGGCAAGGCAGCCCGAAAATTGCTTTGCGGGGGGGGGGGGGGGGGATGGCATGGGCGCCTGGCGAAGGAGGGGGGGGGGGGGTTCCAGAAATGGGCTTCCGTGCCAGGCCCTTTGTTTTGTGTAAGAACGGATGTTGCCACCAAAGGCGCCGGAACACAAATTTTGGCCCGGAAAATCACCTCGAAGAGGGTTGTTAGATCAAGCGCAGGCGCGTACGCCATATACCCCCCTTTTCTGGGGTCATTCGCGTAGGATACCCCAATATATGGTGCCAGATGTCTAACCCCTTGTAAAATCATCATTTTAGGAGAGAAAATGATCCCCCAATGAATTTTTCAATTTTGACCCCCCTACCCCCCCGTACCCGGGTACCCCTTTTTGGGGGGGTGGGTGGGGGGGTGTCGGGGGGGGGGTCAAAACTTCTTTGCGTATTCTGGGTGCTGTGTGTGGATTTGGACCCAGGTCCGGGGCAAATTTTTTCTTGTACATGGACCCCCTAGCCCATGGCGGGGGTCCCGGGTCCGAACTCCGGGTACCCCCGGTCGCCCCCCCCTATGGGCCCTTGCTCGTGAGGACTTAAATGTTTTCACGCTGGATAAGGCTGTTTAGTGACACTTGCAAGATTTCCAAAATTGGACTTTTTCGGAAACCCTTCTGTCGCCCCTGAGATGGGTTTGGGTGATGATGTAGTGACAATACGGGGACTTGAGCACCCATGGGGACCCTCATAGTGGCTGCCAAGCCCATATAGCCCGAGCCATGGCCCCCCCAAAAGCCCTGAAATTGCCATTGTGTAGGCTGTTTAGTGACACCTGCAAGATTTCCGAATTTCGCCTTTTTCCGAAACCCTTCTGTCGCCCCTGGGATGGGTTTGGGTGATGATTTAGTGACAATACGGGTACTTGAGCACCCATGGGGACCCACGTAGTGGCCACTGGGCCCATCTAGCCCGAGCCATGGGCCCCCCAAAAGCTTCGAAATTGCTGTTTGTAGGTGGTTCAATGGTCTTTGGTGTGTGCAAAAACTGCTTAAGCAGTTTTCCACCCTCTACAGGTCAAAAATGGAAAATCACCTCGCAGAGGTTATTAGATCAAAGCCAGGCAGGCGTATATAGGAGAAAACGCCACATACCCCCCCATTTTGGCCTTTTTGGGGCTATCCGCGTACCCTACCCCAAGGGGTTGAATTGTTAGTTTAACCCCTTGTAAAATCATTATTTTGTCCAATAAACGCATCCCCCAATGAGTTTTTGGTCCGGACCCCCCTAGACCCCCCCCACTTGAAACCCACTTTTTGGAGCTTTTGAGGGAGGGGGGTGGGGGGGGGGTGGGGGGGGGTGGGGGGGGGTCAAAAATGTCGAAAAAATGACCCCCCCCTTTTTTGGGGTCGAAAATCATGAATCTTTTAGTTTTTTCGATTTTGAGCCGAAAAAGTGTTTCCGGGTCCCGACTCCATAGGGTTTGTATGGGGTGGAGTGGGACGAGCGCTTATGCAGCTTATGCACTTTTCAGCCATTTTTGGTATGTTGGCGGTTTTGGCGACCTTGGTGACCCCGTGGTACCCACTCTGAGGGGTTTGAGTGGGGATGTTGTGACAGTATATGCCTACTAGGATATGCAAGGACATTTTTCGCAGTCTCTAGCCTTGCCGAGGGCCGGTCCATGCCGGTGCCAAAGACGCGAAATGACTATTTCCACCAATAATGGCCTCGTGAATGGGCCGGTACACAACTGCTTATGCACTTTTTCACTCCGGACAGCACAAAAATCGAAGTTTTTGAAACTTGTTTTTTTGATGTTGTGACCACCCAAAATGACCATCCAAGGTATGTAAAGCATGTTTTAGGCTGTATTTGCGTGTTTTTCATCCTATTTGGGTATTAGGTCCGGTGGGGGGGGTCTCCCAAGGGATTGGTACACAACCTGCTTATACAGGGCGGCAGCTCTCCAGAAACCCGCGCGACTTGCCCCTTGGGTGAGTTTGGGGGCTGGAATGGGTAGAAGCCCCATGGACTATTGCTCCTGAATATGATTTCCTTCCTGGTACACAACCTGCTTATGCAGTTTTTCACCCTGGCTAGCTCAAAAATCGAAGTTTGCGACACTTGTTTTTTTGATATTGTGACCACCTAAAATGACCATCCAAGCTATATAAAGCATTTTTTAGGCCGTATTTACATGTTTTTCATCCGATTTGGGTAATAGGCCCGGGGGGGGGGGGGGTTCTCCCAAGGGATTGGTACACAACCTACTTATGCAGTTTTTCACCCTGGCCAGCTCAAAAATCGAAGTTTTTGAAACTTGCTTTTTTGATATTGTGACGACCTAAAATGACCATCCAAGGTATGTAAAGCATGTTTTAGGCCGTATTTATGTGTTTTTCACCCCATTTGGGGTATTAGGTCCGGGGGGGGGGGGGGGGTTGGGTTGGGTTGGGTGAAGGCCTCGCCTGGTCGCCTACCCACGGTCCGCGCCGCCTTCCCTGCCGGACCCGACTGGGCGGCTGTACCAGGGTGTCCGGTCACAAGGCCTACCGGACTGTTGACCGCCCCCAGACCCCGTGGTGGCGCTCGCGGGCGGGAGATGCCGCCGTGCCTGTGTGTATGTTCCCTTGTGTGTCCGAGGGGGGGGGGGCTGTGGCACACCTGCTTGCTCCATTGTTGTTCGGCGTTGGCGCACGTGGCGCGGGGATGTGTGTACTTGGTGCTCCAGGCCCCGGCAGGGAGGCTGGAGAGCCTGACTCTGAGGACATGCTACCCAACCACTCCACGACTGCCTGTTGGCACGGGAAGGCGGTGGTACGTGGCACGACTGGGGTCAGACCCGCACTCCTTGACTCCCTTCGGCACAGGTGGTGCTGCCACGCGGGCTGGGTCCGGCTCCCCACGGCCGAGGGCGTACCCCGGGCAGTTGGAGGGGCACCAGGGCGCAGAGACTGCTTCCCTGCCTTGGGTGCCACCGGTGCTGGCTGCACTGGCTGCGGCGCTACAGCCCGCGTTGACGAGGGGGCCCAGAGGGCACCACACCCGAATGGCCTCTCCGTGGGGGGGGGGGGCGGGGGGGCTTCCAAGGGATTGGTACAAAGCAACACACACCCAAAATAGGGTATAAACTACATATATACGGGCTAAAACATGCTTTACATACCTTGGATGGTCATTTTAGGTGATCACGATATCAAAAAACTAAGTTTCAAAAACTTCGATTTTTGACCTGCCCACGGTGAAAAGCTCCATAAGCAGGTTGGGGCTAGATTCTCTGCGAGGTGGACTTGCCGAAGGCAATAGAATTTTGCAAAATCACCTCGCAGAGGTTGTTAGATCAAAGCCAGGCAGGCGTATATAGGGGAAAATGCCACATACCCCCCCATTTTGGCCTTTTTGGGCCTATTCGCGTACCCTACCCCAAGGGGTTGAATTGTTAGTTTAACCCCTTGTAAAATCATTATTTTGTCCAAGAAGCGCATTCCCCAATGAGTTTTTGGTCCGGACCCCCCTAGACCCCCCCCACTTGAAACCCACTTTTTTGAGGTTTTCAAGGAGGGGGGGGGGGGGGTGGGGGGGGGTCAAAAAATGACCCCCCCTTTTTTTGGGTCGCAAATCATGAATCTTTTAGTTTTTTTCGATTTTGAGCCGAAAAAGTGTTTCCGGGTCCCGACTCCATAGGGTTTGTATGGGGCGGAGTGGGACGAGCGCTTATGCAGTTTATGCACTTTCCAGCCATTTTTGCTATGTTGGCGGTTTTGGCGACCTCGGTGACCCCGTGGTACCCACTCTGAGGGATGTGAGTGGGGATGTTCTGACAGTATATGCCTACTAGGATACGGAAGGACGTTTTTTGCAGTCTCTAGCCTTGCTTAGGGCCGTTCACAACCCGTGCCAAAGACGCGAAATGACTGTTTCCACCAATAATGGCCTAGTGAATGGGCCGGTACACAACCTGCTTATGCAGTTTTTCACTTTGGACAGCTCAAAAATCGAAGTTTTCGAAACTTGTTTTTTTGATATCGTGACAACCCAAAATGATCATCCAAGGTATGTAAAGCATGTTTTAGGCTGTATTTGCGCGTTTTTCACCCTATTTGGGTATTGGGTTGGGGGGGGGGGTCCTCCCTAGGGATTGGTACACAACCTGCTTATGCAGTTTGTCACCCTGGGCAGCTCAAAAATCGAAGTTTTCGAAACTTGTTTTTTTGATATTGTGATCACCTAAAATGACCATCCAAGGTATGTAAAGCATGTTTTAGGCCGTATTTACGTGTTTTTCACCCTATTTGGGTATTGGGTTGGGGGGGGGGGGGTCTCCCAAGGGATTGGTACACAACCTGCTTATGCAGTTTGTCACCCTGGGCAGCTCAAAAATCGAAGTTTTCGAAACTTGTTTTTTTGATATTGTGATCACCTAAAATGACCCTCCAAGGTATGTAAAGCATGTTTTAGGCCGTATTTACGTGTTTTTCACCCTATTTGGGTATTGGGTTGGGGGGGGGGGTCTCCCAAGGGATTGGTACACAACCTGCTTATGCAGTTTTTCACCTTGGATAGCTCAAGAATCGAAGTTTTCGAAACTTGTTTTTTTGATATTGTGATCACCTAAAATGACCATCCAAGGTATGCAAAGCATGTTTTAGGCCGTATTTACATGTTTTTCACCCAATTTTGGGTATTTGGGTATTACCTCCGGGGGGGGGGGGGTCTCCCAAGGGATTGGTACACAACCTGCTTGTGCAGTTTTTCAACCTAGACAGCTCAAAAATCGAAGTTTTGGAAAATCACCTCGCAGAGGTTGTTAGATCAAAGCCAGGCAGGCGTATATATGGGGAAAACGCCACATACCCCCCCATTTTGGCCATTTTGGGGCTATTCGCGTACCCTACCCCAAGGGGTTGAATTGTTAGTTTAACCCCTTGTAAAATCATTATTTTGTCCAATAATCGCATCCCCCAATGAGTTTTTGGTCCGGACCCCCCCAGACCCCCCCACTTGAAACCCACTTTTTTCAGGTTTTGAGGGAGGGGGGGGGGTGGGGGGGGGTGGGGGGGGGGTCAAAAAATGACCCCCCCTTTTTTTGGGTCGAAAATCATGAATCTTTTGGTTTTTTTCGATTTTGAGCCGAAAAAGTGTTTCCGGGTCCCGACTCTATGGGGTTTGTATGGGGCGGAGTGGGACGAGCGCTCATGCAGTTTATGCACTTTTCAGCCATTTTTGCTATGTTCGTCGACCTCGGTGACCCCGTGGTACCTACTCTGTGGGGTGCAAGTGGGGATGTTGTGACAGTATATGCCTACTAGGATACGGAAGGACGTTTTTTGCAGTCTCTAGCCTTGCCTGGGGCCGTCCACAACCCGTGCCAAAGACGCGAAATGACTGTTTCCACCAATAATGGCCTAGTGAATGGGCCAGTACACAACCTGCTAATGCAGTTTTTCAACCTGGGCAGCTCAAAAATCGAAGTTTTCGAAACTTGTTTGTTTGATATTGTGACCACCTAAAATAACCATCCAAGGTATGTAAAGCATGTTTTAGGCCGTATTTACATGTTTTTCACCCTATTTGGGTATTAGGTCCGGGGGGGAGGGGTGGGGGGGGGCTCCCAAGGGATTGGTACACAACCTGCTCATGCAGTTTTTCACCTTGGACAGCTCAAAAATCGAAGTTTTCGAAACTTATTTTTTTGATATTCTGATCACCTACAATGACCATCCAAGCTATGTAAAGCATCTTTTAGGCCGTATTTGGGTGTTTTGTCCCCTATTTGGGTATTGGGTGGGGGGGGGGGTCTCCCAAAAGAATGGTACACAACCTGCTTATGCAGGTTTTCTCCCCGGACAGCCCAAAAATCGAAGTTTTTGAAACTGGTTTTTTTGGTATTGTCATCACCTAAAATGACCATCCAAGCTATGTAAAGCATGTTTTAGGCCGTATTTGGGTGTTTTGTCCCCTATTTGGGTATTGGGTGGCGGGGGGGTCCTCCAAAGGGATTGGTACGCAACCTGCTTATGCCGTCTTTCTCCCTGGACAGCCCAAAAATCGAGGTTTTTGAAACTGGTTCTTTTGGTATTATCATCACCCAAAATGACCATCCAAGCTATGTAAAGCATGTTTTAGGCCGTCTTTACGTCTTTTTCACCATTTTTGGGTACTAGGTCGCGGGGGGGCCGGGGGGGGGGTTTCCTAAGGGATTGGTACACATCACGCTTATTCAATTTTTTACCCTGGGCAAATGTTAACTGCAAACGTCAGCCCGCGGACAAGGGGCCCCTGGCGCGGGGAGCTGCCACCCACATTGAGCATTGTGTCCGATCCATCTACTCCTCAAGCGGAGCCGCTAGCCTTGCTACGCTAGTGGTGCCCCACTCAGCAATGAGTGTGGGCGCAGCGTGGAACCGCGTGGCCACCATTATTGCATGCTCATAATAAAACAAGTCAAAATCACCTCGCAGAGGTTGTTATTTCTATGTGTTTAGGCCATTTGATTTTCAAGCAAGATGCCCATCCACGGCTCATCTCTTAAGGTTAGGGAAGGCAATATAATTTTTTTGAATCTTGTTTTTATGATATTATGACCACACAATATGACCATCCAAGATATGTAAAGCATGTTTTAGCCCATATTTATGTAGTTTATACCCTATTTATACCCTACTTTGGGTGTGTGTTGCTTGGGATAGATTCTCTGCGAGGTGGACTTGCCGAAGGCAATAGAATTCTATTGCCTTCGGCAAGTCCACCTCGCAGAGAATCTACCGCGAGCAACACACACCCAAAATAGGGTGGAAACTACATAAATACCGGCTAAAACATGCTTTACATACCTTGGATGATCATTTTAGGTGATCACAATATCAAAAAAACAAGTTTTGAAAATTGAAAACTTCGATTTTTGAGGTGCCCAGGGTGACAAACTGCATCAGCAGGTTGTGTACCAATCCCTTGGGAGACCCCCCCCCCCCCCCGGACATAATACCCAAATAGGGTGAAAAACATCTACATACGGCCTAAAACACGCTTTACATACCTTGGATGGTCATTTTAGGTGGTCACAATATCAAAAAAACAAGTTTTGAAAACTTCGATTTTTGAGCTGTCCAAGGTGAAAAACTGCATAAGCAGGTTGTGTATCAATCCCTTGGGAGCCCCCCCCCCCCCCCCAGACCTAATACCCAAATAGGGTGAGAAACACGTAAATACGGCCTAAAACACGCTTTACATACCTTGGATGGTCATTTTGGGTGGTCACAATATCAAAAAAACAAGTTTTGAAAACTTCGATTTTTGAGCAGCCTAGGGTGAAAAACAGCATAAGCAGGTTGTGTACCAATCCCTTGGGAGACCCCCCCCCCCCGACCTGATACCCAAATAGGGTGAAAAACGTGTAAATACCGCATAAAACATGCTTTACATACCTTGGATGATCATATTGGGTGGTCACAATATCAAAAAAAGTAAGTTTCAAAAACTTCGATTTTTGAGCTGCCCAGCGTGAAAAACTGCATGAGCAGGTTGTGTACCCGCCCCTTCACTAGGCCATTATTGGTGGAAACAGTCATTTCGCGTCTTTGGCACGGGTTGTGAACGGCCCTAAGCAAGGCTAGAGACTGCAAAAAACGTCCTTCCATATCCTAGTAGGCATATACTGTCACAACATCCCCACTCGCACCCCTCAGGGTGGGTACCACGGGGTCACCGAGGTTGCCAAAACGCCCAACATACCAAAAATGGCTGAAAAGTGCATAAACTGCACTAGCGCTCGTCCCACTCCGCCCCATACAAACCCTATGGAGTCGGGACCCGGAAACACTTTTTCGGCTCAAAATCGAAAAAAACCAAAAGATTCATGATTTTCGACCCAAAAAAAGGGGGGGTCATTTTTTCGACATTTTTGACCCCCCCCCCCCACCCCCCCACCTCCACCCCCAGCCCCCCTAAAAAGTAGGTTTCAAGTGGGGGGGGTCTGGGGGGGGTCCGGACCAAAAACTCATTGGGGGATGCGTTTATTGGACAGGTTGGGGGGGGGGGCTTGCATGGGATTGGTACACAACCGCCTTCTGCAGTTTTTCAACCCGGACAGCTCAAAAATGGAAGTTTTTGAAACTTGTTTTTGTGATATTGTGATCACCTAAAATGACCATCCAAGGTATGTAAAGCATGTTTTAGGCCGTATTTACGTGTTTTTCACCCGATTTGGGTATTAGGTCCAAGGGGGGGGGGGGGTCTCCCAAGGGATTGGTACACAACCTGCTTATGCAGTTTGTCACCCTGGGCAGCTCAAAAATCGAAGTTTTCGAATTTTGTTTTTTTGATACCGTGATCACCTAAAATGATCATCCAAGGTATGTAAAGCATGTTTTAGCCCGTATTTATGTAGTTTCCACCCTATTTTGGGTGTGTGTTGCTCGCGGTAGATTCTCTGCGAGGTGGACTTGCCGAAGGCAATAGAATTTTCCGAAACTGATTTTTTTGATACTTTGACCATCCAAAATGATCAAATATCCCATGTAAACCGTGTTTTAGCCCCTCTTTATGTGTTTTTCACACCATTTGGGTGTTGGGGGGTGGCTCCCAAGGGGTCTAGGGCACACAACCTGCTCATGCAGTTTTCCAGCCTCGGCGGCTCAAAAATGGAAATCACCTCGCAGAGGTTGTTAGATCAAAGCCAGGCAGGCGTATATAGGGGATAATGCCACATACCCCCCCATTTTGGCCTTTTTGGGCCTATTCGCGTACCCTACCCCAAGGGGTTGAATTGTTAGTTTAACCCCTTGTAAAATCATTATTTTGTCCAATAAACGCATCCCCCAATGAGTTTT